>PVHY01000387.1:7970-244599 GCA_004024945.1 Uropsilus gracilis
CCCCCACCCCCACACCCCCGCCGCCTCACCCCAGCCCCTGCCCCCCAATCTCAGGGTGAGTTTGGGTTCTGGTGGCAGGTGAAAGGCCCCGCCAAGAGCACAAGCAACTGTGGGTCTGGAGAGCCTGGCTGCTGTGGATGTAACCCGAGCTGGCCTCCGTGAATGTGGCTAAGTGAAACCCCATCTGCTGTGAGGTTTCCCTGGGTTCCCAGGAGGGACCCGAGCAGGATATGAGGCGGCGGCAACGGCGAGGTGCAGGGTCTGCCCGGAAATGGTGAGATCCCCCACATGTGATGTGTCTCACCACAGGCCAGTGTAGGTCTCCCCAGTATGACATCATCCCAGAGCTTCCCTGGGCTCTGCAAACACTGCTCGCTCCATGTAGGCAGGGGGTGCGGGTCGTGTGTGTGAGCTTACATGTGTGTGTGAGCTCACATGTGTTTGTGCACGGCCGGAAGCTATAAACCAGTGTTTCTCAGTCTCAGCGGCTCTTGCCATATTTGTGCTGGATAATTCTTTGTTTGGGGAGGCTGCCCTGCCATTGTAGAATGTTCCAGGGCAGCCCTGGCCACCACCCACCAGTGGCCAGTAGCACTACCCCCCAGGTGGTGACAGCCACAGTGTCTCCTGTATTTTCCGATGCCCCATAAAGTGGCAAAACACTGGCATACTCCTGTGGGTGAAACACACAGACCTCCTCTTAATAAAGGCAGAGAAAAGAATTCAGGAAGAAAATAAAATATTGCAGTAAACGTCCCACTCCTTATTAAGCTTTGGAAATGAAGTAAAACCTGGAGGGGAGGCTATACTTGATAGCTCAGGTGATAGTGTTTTCAATAAAGAAAGAAAACTAGAAATAATTATAACCACCAAGTGTTTTTGTGCTTTCAAAGCTGCATGCCTGCTCCTAAGTACTTTAAATCACTGATTCCTGCCAACCGCCTGGAGGTAGCTGTTCTGGTCTCCATTCATGGATAAAGATCCAGAGATTCAGCAGGTCAACAATCTTGCCCAGGAACACACAGCCTATAAGTAACTAAGCTGGGATTTGAATCCATGTCTTCATGATTTCAAGCCCCAACTCACAGTCACTGGGTTATCTTAGTCCATTATTTTGGAATCAGTATGCAACACCATAAAAATTTCAAACTCAATGACTTAAATGGATGAGTATTTAATAAGGTCTTCCATAATCAGCATCAGCCTAGACAGAGAGTAGGTGGGAGTGGAAGACTCAGACTTTCCATGTCTTTTCTTAAGCAAGACTAACCCACATTCATAAATCAACATGCGATAGTATATATCAGCCCCTCAGTTGGCAGGACCTGTTAAAGATATGAAAGTAAATAGCACACTGACGAGAAAGAATATGCTGAGTGACTGTTTCTAAGACTCCATCCCTGATTGGGGTGGCCCCATCTCCCCCCCAGATCCTAGGGGAGGACTTGGAGTTGGAAGCATGCACAGTTCTTGGTCTAGTCCTAGTCAGGACACTTGCTAGCCCAGTGGTTTTGGGCAAAGAAGCTTACCACTGGGAGTCTCAGTTGATTCCTCAGCAAAGTGGAGATGACAATACTCACCTCTCTGAATGAACTGAGAACAGCTAATGGAACAAATGGAGCGTGTTTCACAGCTACTTGGACTTTTTTTTTAATCACTGTAATTATGTGTCTATTTGTGTATTTGTGTAGTTAGTGGCCATCTCTCCCAGTTCTGTGAATGGGTACTCTACCCCCTTTATTCTTTGTCTTTCCAGCTCCTCACATATAATTGGCACATAGTAGGTACTCATTGAAGAGGAACGGAAGAGGAAACCATGGTACATGTGCATCATGGAATATTACTCAGCTGTCAAAAATAAGCTTTGCCATTTGTACCAGCATAGGGAAAACTAGAAGGGATGATGCTAAAGCAAAGTAAGTCAGAAGGAGAAACACATGGTGTCACTTATTCATGGAATATAAAGAAACCTAAAGGGTCAGATAAAGTCAAACTAAGAGCTAACCCTAGAAAGCCAACTATAGAACTGAGGCTACCACAGATGGAGCAGGGAGGTAAAGAGAGAGCACAATGGGTAAAGGGTGAGTGAGTATCATGTTGCTTGCTGGTGAGTGCCATGTTGTAACAACACTACAGAGAAAAATTCTTACTTCTACGACACAAGCAATGATATAGAACAATGTTCCTTCCAAATAAATATGGGGAAAAATACACAGAAATATAGTTAATGTGAATATGCTCTGTGTGTGTGTGTGTGTGTGTTTTCTGCTAAGGTGAAATTCTGGAGGGTGCAAGTATTCAAGCAGTTGTATTCTCGGACCCTTGTGTCTCTGTCTTAACCTCTCATGGTGACTTATGGGACAGCATATGCCACACCATTTGCAATGACCTGCTTCTGCTCTTCTCTCCCCCATGAGCTCCTTCAGATCTGAATAGGTCTTTCAGTCCCTGTAACATGTTCCCATTACATGCACCCAAGGGGTGATATGTGTCAAAATTCAATAAGCATTTGCAAAGTACAGAAATGTATGCCTCAGACCCCATCTTGTTGTTTAAATTAGAATTCAAGCAAAAACTATGGTTCTGATATCATCCAGCTCATTGATTCTAAGTTACAGCAACTCTGTGACCAACTCTGCTCCAGAACAAAAGATTGGAGTTGTTATCAGTGTTGTTCCAGAAAAAGATGAGCCATCGATAATTTCATATCGAATTAAATTGACTTTCACAAAGATATTTTTGAGCAGGATGTAATATATTCTAAGATGATTAGATTCAACCATAAGTTAAATAAATACCTAAAAAGAACTTAATCTGTCATAACCATTGTTAAGCGCTGGTCAAATACTGTTAGCTCATTCAAGACCTAGAAAATGGTTTTGATATTGGACAATCTCATCACTTCATCACAGCAAACCTATTTGAGTTAAACAGCAAGAAAGGAAAAAAGAAGTTTGGGAAACAAATTATTATCTGCATTTTTGGAGAAGGGATCATCCGATGCATAAACAAAGTAGTTCATTAGTCATAGCTACTTCCTTCAAAGCAGGTAGTCTCCAAAGCAGACCACTTAGGCATTGGAAAGTTTGGCATACCTTTCAGTCTCCTTTCTTTCACCATCATGTAACTTCCCTAAAAACAGGAAAAGCTGGTCATTTGTGATTGTTCTTCCTAGGAAGGAAGAAGGAAACCAGCACTTTCTGTGCTTGGTCATATCTGGTAACTTTGCATCTGTAGTTCGGTAGATTTCTTTAAGAGACTGAAATCTAAAAAGTATCCCATTCCTTAATTTTCTCAACCTGCTGTTCCTGCTGAGTCTTCACCCAAGTCACTGGTGGGAAATTTAGTCTGATCTGTCTGGGGAATCACTCCCCTTGCTCATAGGTTTACTAAGAAGTCAGGGAATTTTCATGGTTCAGAACATCTGGGACCCAGATGTGTACCTCGTTCTTCACCCCTGGCCAGTAACATCATTGTTCAAGCCTGAATATGAGTGGATCTGTTCCTTCTGTAACCACCTGTGGTGCTGGGCTCTTAGCAAGACCTGGGTGACCACTCCAGGCATGATCCATCACTGCAACCACTGGGGCCGCCTCATCTCCACGGAATCTGTCCTTAGAGATGTCAGCTCTCTTAGGACCTGAATCTGTAGTCTGACACTAGTGTCAGCTTATAACAGTTCTTCAATTGGTTGTTTTCTCTAGATTTTACATGTAGTTATGATATCAGCAGACACAGGTGAGAGAAAGGATTCCATTAGCCAGCCAAAAAAGCCTCTTACTCCTTCTCCTTCACAAAGCCTCTCACTCATACCAACCAGGCCTGTTTTCCTATGATCAACACACTTTCTATTCAGCCAAGGTCTACTCTGGAGTTTATCTTTGTCACAGCTTTGGTGACAGAACTTGAAGCATATTCAGTTGAATTAACATAGAAGTGTCTTATTTGTAGGACAAGTGTTGCTGAATATCAGCAGTTTTGTATAAATCACTTATTAGATTTTTTTTTTTGAGAGTAGGTCTTACTCTGTTGCCCCGGGAACCACAGGGTCACATTCCCCAGGGTACCACAGACTCAAGCAACCCCTAGTCTCAGCCTCCCAGATAGCTAGGATTACAAGCGCACGCCACCACACCCAGCTTGAGATTAGGTCTTACTATGGTGTCCTGGTTGGGTCTCGGACCCCTGAGCGGGTCTTGAACCCACAGACTCAAGCGTTTCCTAGCCTCGGCCTTGTGCTTCATAGGCTGCTATTAAAGGCACGCGCCCCTGTGCCCAGCCCCAAGCACTTATTAGATTTACAATGCAAACAAAATTGCATCTTGCTAAAAGCCATAGCACTTACATTTCCTTTTAAAGCAACCATTGATGACTGACTCTTGCTCTTTAAACCAGGGTCCCAGAAGATCTCTCCTTGGCAAAACTTTACTAGCTTAGATAAGCTACTAGCAGAACATAGTTCAAAGCAGCTCCCCTCAGCTGGTCCTGCACATGGCAGCTGTCTCGCTGATTCATCCTGGCTCCCGCTCCCTTCTGCCCATAGGGATTATCAACTCTTTACCGTAATTCCTTATAAAGTATTTCCATGGGGGAAATCCTAAACCATCTTCTTCAAACGATGAATCATCTATCTCAACTCGCTGGAGAGCACTCCCATATACCATTCATCTACAAGTCAAGTCCAATCCTGGCCTGGGCAGGTGTTCCAAAGAATTAAGAAAGGCTTTGAACTCTCCCTACAGAGGCTGTTCTCTGAGACAGTGTCTGGAAGTCTTAGTCTCTCACTAAGGGGCTCCCTCAGTCCCCAGATACCACAGCTCCATAGGATGAGATCACTGAGCAAAAAGGAATCCAGGGGGAAGCTGAGGGGAGAGACAGGACTCAAAAACTGTGCACAGAAGCACAGAGAGGAGTTGGGGGACTGGCATGTGTCCAGTTATCCTGTATTTGTGTATCTTTTCTCTCTGGGTAGAATCTCGATGTGTGAAAAGGTTTTTTCAAGCAATAAAGTCCTCTGGGTTTTGTGGGTCTTACAGAAATCTAGACAAGGGTTTCCTCTGTGAGGAACATTATTCCAACAAGATGCAGAGATGGACTTGAACCTCAGCTCACCACAGCTCACAGTGTGTGGTCAGAGCAGACAACCACTCTGGGCCTCCTTTCCTTGTCTCTCTTTGGAGCATAGCTCTTTTCAACTTGATGAAGTGTGCTGGGGATGCATGCTCAAAATTAATAGATGAGCAGCCACCCAGATAAACCTGAACTTATGAAGGTCAGGCTGATTCTGGAATGATAGGGATGTAGCATTTGAGTCCAGTTTTGCTCCTTTCTCTGGGTTGCATCACTCAGAACTGCCAAGTTCTCCCATCAAAACTGCTACTTCAAAACTCTCAAATTAATGGTAGGATTTCTGCTCCACCTGCTTTCTCTTGCTTTCCATGTCTCCCAGTGAGTACCTAAAAATTCATTCTCATGAAGTGCAACAAGAAGGTATTTAAACATCTTTTGAGATGAAATTGCCATTTTTGAGTACCAAGGCTGTGCCAGACAGATGACATCCCATTTAGTTCTCGTGTTTGTTTCTTCGGATTGCTATAACAAATCACTATGACTTTAGTGGTTTAAAACAATAAATATACCCTCTTCCCATTCTGAGGCAGAGTTCAAGATGAGTTTTACTGGGCTAAAATCAAGTTGTCCGCAGGACTCATTCCTTCTGGAGGTTCCCAGAGAAAATGTGTACTTGGCTTTTTTTGTCTTCCAGTAACTGCCAGCATTCCTTGACTGGTGGCCCCATCACTTTCTTTCACTGCCTTCTCTTCACCAGTAGTCAGAGCTCCTGCTCTCTCCTCATGTCACAACCTTAACTTTATCACAACTGCAAAGTTCCTTTTACCATATACGGTAACATTCACAGGTTCTGGGACTTAGGTACTGACTGTCATGAAGGGTTATTATTCAATCTACTATTATCCTTCTGCTCACTGGGTGAAGTAAATCTCTTCACTCCCATTTTCCAAACAAAGACACAGATGAGGGCTCACAGGAGTGAAGAAATTTCAAACATTTCACGTATTAATTGCTGGCAGAACCAGGAGGAAAGCTGTTCATTGTAAATATGGACGTCTATTATATCACTGTGACATTTAAAACTGGTAAAATTATATTCTTTATCAGTTGCTTCTTAAGTAGAAAACAAGGAGCTCAGTATTTTACAGATGGAGACCATCTGTCAAACCACACACAGGTTATATGACTTTAGGCAAGTGCCTCGGCCTCACTTCACCTCAGTTTCCTCTGTAACATGAGGGCAGCCTCTGTGTGAAGACTGAAATAATGTTAAGGCTTCCTAATGTTCCTAGCAAATAAGAAAGTGAAGATATTGTTACCGCTGCTACAATTGGAAAGCTCTGGGGTGGGGATAGGTCAGAGGTAAGACTGCCCAGTCAAGACAAAAGGCCAGTCCAGGGGACATTACAATGGAGAGATTAACTCTCATTCCTCACTAATACCACCCATCAATGTCTGGACCCTGTTGAGGTGACTCCCAGCTCTGAGGGGAGCTATACCATCCAACCAATTCTCAGGAGAGGAGAGTTTTCACCTGAAAAAATAGGATGTAAAACTCTTGAAATACAATGCAAGAGGGGGATCCTGAAAACCTGCTAGTGATAGGATAGGGAAATGTAGTTCTTTTAGGGGGGGTGTGGTGAAATTAGGGGGCTCTGGTCCCCACTAATGGTGCTGCATAAGAATGGCAACCATTGTTGTCCTGGTGGGTGGAGAGTCAGAGATGGAAAGCCAAGTCTCCTCCTAATAGGATTAGTATCAGGAGATTAGGGAGGAGATGGGAACAAAAACACATAGAGAAGAGAAAGAAGGGAGAGCAGAGAGAGCAGAGTAGAGGAATAGAGAGGCTGGAGGCCTCAGAGCTACTTCGACCATATGTCAGACCAGGGTAGAGAAGGGAGCCACACTAGTGGGCTTCCTCTCGGCCTGGGCTGAGGAGCCTGGGGAAGCATGTTGGAGACATTTGTAACTTGTGTAGGCTGATTTGGAAATGTGGTACTTGAGAACTTGGTTTAACTTTGAGACTGCAAAGCTTAGAAATTGTCTGGAGACCTGAAGAGGCTTGTTGTGCTGCTGGTTTCATTGTGAGACCACATTCGATGTGGTTGTTGCTATTGTATCCAGTGAGTTTTGCTGATTCTGGGTCACTTTTGAGTTGGAGCTGAAAGAATGCCAAACTGTGCCTTTTGGAGAAGAATTGATGATGCCATCCTGGTTTTCCTTGTTGGATTTGAATCTACAGCCTTTGAAGAAGGATCAATGGTTCCATCTTGGCTTCTTCTAACTTGGAGTAAGTGGTACTGTGTCTTTGAAGAAGTAGTGGTGGTACCATCTTGGCTATTTCATCTGACTTAAGGTGGGGCAACCACCGTTTTGTGGATGCACATGGCTGCTGCAGCCATGTGCTCTTTGGACTAGAGACTGGACTGTGTGGTAAGATTACCAAAGGGGTTCCTGGTACTTTTGTTTGCTTTGCCCTTTTAATAGGTAAATATATTTTTGCTTTCCTCTTAAGGTTTATGTGGTCTTGCTACTGCATGCATGGGCTAGGACAAACCTGGTGTGTGGCTGGTTTTATAGGGCCAGCTGCCCCTCTTTGTATGTTCTGTTAAGCACCCATTTTGCCTGTTTGTTACAAAGGAAGTTAATGCTGTTTCTCCCAAGGAAGTAATCTCTCAGAACAACACTCATTTAGTGAGATGTTCAGGAGAGCACTCATTATATTGAGTTTCTGAATGCACATGTATAGCGTAATGTGTGTGTGCACGTGTGTGTGTACTGCATTTGCAAACCAGGATGATGGGGAAAATTTATGAAAGTCATCTGAGTAAATAGAACTCAGTTTGGGAATCTCATGAACTGTAACAAAGGGCATTTTTTATTTGCTCATGGGTTTTTTTTTTTAATTGATTCTTCTGATTTCAGTGAGCACATTTCTGGAACATAGCTGCGAGATGATCTCTTTCATACATGACAAAATAAATTACATGACAAAATTACACATGACAAAATAAATGCCCACAGTAGAATAAATGAGTTGCCTATAATAGCCCATGGCTACTGTTTTGAGAAGATTTAGAACGTGACAAGTATAAACATTTGATGGTCTCAGTATTTGAATAATCTTGAGAATAGCTCTAAGAATTATTGCTTATTACTGTACCCTCTACAGTAACTAGGGACCTGTCACAGAGATGTAATATGTCCAAGATCCCACTCCTTTTCTTAGCTAGCTACTTGCTGGATTAGGACAGGAACAAAACTCAAGCCAGATACTGCTATTCTTTCATTAGCACAGACTTTTCGCTGCATCCCATCCACTAGCATAAGACCCAAAGAAACATATCTGATGTCTTCTTGCCTCAGTAGATATTTATGCACAAACTCCATAATTACTCAACTGAGTCCAAGGATGTCATCTCTGTCTTTGGATGATTATTAAATATGCAAACAAATTCCCCCAGTAACAAGACATTTGGGTTAGAGTCTACAACCTGGCTTTGCTCTCATTTATTACTGATGTATCTTGATCAATTCTCTTAAACCCTCTGTATCTCACAACCCACATCTGCAAAATGGGAATAGTGAAAGCACTAACCTAGTGAACTCTCTGTAGAAATTACAACTTAGTATACATGGTACTAAGTAGTACTTACATCCATGAAATGCTCAATAATGTGAGTCATCAGTGTCTGTAAAGGAAACCTAAGAAAAATTAATGGGAGAAATCAAGCTAAGGGAGAAAGTACACTTCTTCATGAGGTTTTAACTCAACTATGGCAAGTCAGTCAAATATATCCAATCTGCATTGACTTCAAAGCTGCATATTCCCTGTGACTTATATTAAGCCAGAGGTGTTTTGACTCACTTGTATTTGTCAGTGCAATCTGGGGCCCAATTAGTAAAGATGGCCAAAGTCATCTCTCCAATCTTCTCCAAGGAATACACAACTACAGACCTTACACTTATGCTGGTCTTTTAACTCTTCCCCCACTTCAGCCTCTATGGAAGAAGTAGCCTCTATAAAGTCTTAGTAGATAAGACAGTGACAGGTAGCTTCCACTACCTTCTCTCCCCCAGTTATCCTTGCAAGAACCCAGAAATACTTTGGATAGAAGTTGAAACAATATAGGAATGCAATGAATGAGCTTTGGACTGTGGTTTTTTGAGGAAATTATTCATTGTCAAAAAAACTTGCAAAGAACATCATTGGTTTCACCAATCATTTTTCCTATCACTCTTACTTGGTCTTCAAACCAACTCTACGAGGAATCTGAGGTAAGAAGTGTTACCCATCTCACTGAGGAATTTAAGTTCAGAGAATGGACATAATGTTTTTCTTTACCTTGTCAATGATCAAGGTGAGCAGAACCCAAAACTACAGATGTGATTTTTTTTTTGCCTTTTCCACCTTTTCAAGCACTCAGCCTGTCTGTGGCTCAATCAGTCATTTTCTAGGGACATTAATTGACTTGTCAGAGCTTTTTGCTGAAAGGCATTTCTTGCCTTCAAGCAGTTCATTGCCCTACTGTGGAAATGGATGGGTACACTGGTGACAGCAATACAGATTCTAATCAACAAACAGATCATTTCAAGAATGTCTTTTTTTGTTAATTTGTTTCTCTCCATAGTCTATCACAGGTCATCATAGTCCTTTCTAGCAAACCTGATATGTGGGAACGATGCTCAAAATAATTAGCAAGTGATATGGCATAGGTTTCAACCTTTGAAATATTCATCCCTTAATGTAAGCAGACAAGCACGCAGTGTGCTGAAGACAAAAACTGGAAGTCTGGATGAGTGTGCAGGGGCACTTCTCCCTGAATCTAAGGTCATGGAACTTTCTTAGACATACTATGAAGTAAATATTGAAAAATAATTGGGGCATTTGTCATGTGGTTAATGTGAGGGGAGAGTTAAGCTGTGAACAGAATTCAATGTGCAAAGGCTCAGAGGCCTCTAAATGATCTCTGAAATTTTTAATTTAAAATTTAAGTTGGTAAAGTATTGGCAGGGATGTGGAGAAAAGGAACTCTCTTACACTGCTGGTGGGAATGCAAACTGGTCCAGCCACTATGGAAGGACACTCAAAAAATGAAAGTGAAATTACCATTCGACCCAGCAACTCCACTACTGGGAATCTATCCAGAGGACATGAAAACACTAATTAAAAAGGACACCTGTATGTGCATGTTTATTGCAGCTCTGTTCACAATTTCCAAGATATGGAAACAACCCATATGCCCCAAAACCAATGAATGGCTGAAAAAAAATATGATACATGTGCACAATGGAATATTATACATCAATCAAGGAGGACAAACATATGTCATTTGCAGCAACATGGATGGAGCTAGAGGGAATCATATTAGCAGAAATAAGCTAGAAAAAAAAGAGAAATGTGGATGGTCTCACTTATATGAAGGAAATAGGGAAAAACAAACAAATGAATAAGAAAAATTAGAAACAACCAATATATCCAAGCCATAGAGTGAGAGAGGGGGAGGAGGATAAAAATGGGGGAGGTGGAGGATACAAAAGATTAAGAAAGATGGTTAACGGGTCTTAAGGACATGGGAGAACCCTGGGGTACACAATGATGTTTTATATATATATACACATATATAATAAATTAAAAATAAAATTTAAGTTGTTAAAATGCTTTGTGATGGCTCATTTGGTAAGCAGGACACTGAGAGTCAGGAAAAGGAAAGGGTCTTTCCAAAGTTACAGAGTAAACTGATGCCGCCTTCAGGCTAGAACTCACTCCAAACCAAAGCTGCTTCCACTCTGCTATGCTGACCGTACAGTCCACTTTGCTTTCTCAGACAGCTCGTTCACCCTGTTCTGTCAGTCAGGGTGCTCTCTCTTATCTTGTCATTTATTTCTAGTTGCTTGGAGCTTTTTGTGCTCTTTTTTCTAAAAAAAAAAAAACTGAGGTAAGGTAGAGTTGTGAGCACTAAACAAAAACTTGCCGACAGCAAGCTGAGAAACTAAACAAATCATTGCATGGAATGAGTGCCATTGTTGGACCAAGGCTTCCTCATTGTGTTGGGGGAGACTCTGGTCATTTTAGAGTCACGTGGGACTTTCTGGTAGGAGTTAGCACATGAGATGAATCCCACAGAGAAGAGGAAGCAATCAGGGCAGTGAAGGAGTGAGTAAGCAGGGGATGGAAGCAAGAGGGTCCTGTGGGAAGTAAGTGCCAGAACTTAGCAAATGGATGTGCAACTTCCTCACAGTATGCTAGTCCTGGCCAATATTCCATTCACTGGCTGATCCCACTGGAAAAAACTATACAGCACTTCACAGACCTTCAAGGAAAGGAGAATGATCTCACCTAAGATGAACCCCCTCGACCCCTCTGGTCTGCAAACCACAGCCTCCACCAGCAACTGTCGGTAATGATTGCAAAGGAGCAACAAAGTCAGTCTTTGGCTGAGAACTTTGTGCAGAGGTGGTGTTACAAGCATCACCTTGCCTCCTCACGTGGAAAGAAGCACTTACCATACTGAGCAGGATGCAATAGTAGAAGGTCAGATGCCAAGAGATATAGCCTCTGCCAAGAAAGACGAATTGTTAATAATTCCATAAACATTCACTGCGTCATGTCTAGTGTGGTTTGGTTGAGCATTTCTGACTATAAAGACATGTCCATGACTTTGGGTAGATCATTTCCCCTCTCAGACTCCCTTCCCTCATCTGCATGGAGGATGTTAGACACAATAATCTAGTTTCCATCCCATGTTCTGTGAATGAAAAGGGAAAAATTTAATCATAAAGCATAGCATGCCAAACAGTCTCTTGTTCCCCCATTACTTCATTCATTCAGTAAACATCTGCTGTCCTTCTACAATACCCGGGACTCTGTGCCTAGCACAGAAAAGGCAGGTGTAATCACTGTCCTCAGAACTCTAGCATAAAGGAGGGAACAATAAATATTCATCATTGTGCCATGCAGAGGAAATGGATGTCCTAACAGAGTTATGAATTACTACGAATTATAGAAGTATAGCTCCTGAGAGAAATCTGGGAAACTATGTGGTGAGGTTAGCTCAGAATTGGATTCGTGGGTGAGAGCAGGTGGGGTGAGGATTCTAGGGAGTGGAGCATTAGCAAGATTTGGGTCGCAGCAGACACTGGGTTTGTGCAGCCATCTGCCTAGAAGAGATACTGCAAAAGGTCCATGGATGAAAAGCAAGTCTTCAATCAAAAACCAAGTTGTGACTTAAGGTTCCACATAGGTTTTTGGAAAAAAACTCCTTTTATAGGTAGCCTCTTCTGAAGACCCATAAATAAAATCAGTCATCTCTTCTCTAGATTATCATAATATATGTCAGAAATAGCTATGCACTTAATGCCCCATAACATTCTTGTTTCTTTGGTCTTCCTCCAGTCTTGATGGACAATCTGATCTGTTTGGCCTTTATTTTCACTAGGATTGGCTATGCCATCTGTTGTAAGCCCTATTTAAGAACTGTGGGATATTACCAGGGTGGAGGGTCAGGTTTGGAACATCCCCAGAAGAAGCCATATTTGTCACCCAGGTTTTCAGCATGTTCTGTAGTCTCATATAATGCTGTGCAACACATCATTGCAAATATATTTTGATTACGTTTTGTGTCGATACGGTTGATATGTATGGTATGTATTATCTGCTGTTCCACATTTTGCTCCCTGACCCAGAAGATAAACTCAGTAGCCTTTGGGAAGCCAAGAGGCATGGAAGCATTTACTACTGATTGAAAGACAAGGTCTCAGGGGTCTCAGGCTACTCCATATGCTTTGGCTAAAACACAGAACAAGAAACGTCCAAAACAACATTGTGTCAGCCAAAATGGTTCAAAAGTTCAAATGAGTTGTTTTATGACATGACTATTTATGGACTTCTTTCTGTCTGGGAGGTCAACTCCAGCATCCTAGAATGCTGGAATCTCAGTGACAGTAAGGGTAACCTAGTCTGAGTCCACTTTTCTCCAAATGGGTAAACTGAGGCCCAGAGCAATAATGATAATAAATGCGGAGATATCTTAATTGAAACCACTATTAGTTACAAATAAAAAAAGACCACCTTAATTACCCTTCCATAACAAGGACGTATACTTCCATACCCAAAGATGACAGCAGTTTTTATACCAGCGGAGGTATAGTTGAATAAGGGGGAAACATCATTTAAATATCATCTCATAGTTACGGTGACCACAGGTGAGGGGAGAAATCCTATACCATCAAACAAAAATTAGCAAAGATATAGAACAATTCGTTAAAACGCTTCATATATATTATTTCACAGTGTCCCTGGGCAGCACTGTCATAAGAGGAAGGATAGAGTTCAGTTTTGTCATCTAAACTCTTGCCAGGTGTATTCCCTTGGAAGAGCTACGTAACTTCTTTGAACCTCAGTTTCTTCATCTGTGAAATGGGATAATACCCACCACGATCACATCTGGAGGTTATGAAGTTGTAATGAAATAATCAAGAGTACCTGGTGCTACTCCTCAAACATACTTCATGGAAGAGAGTCCCATGGTAGCTACAAGTTATTTAACTTCTCGTTTTTCCTCCACTAACACAAAACTATGTGCTGTGACAAGCTCAAGCGTGGGTGCCCGACCCTGGCTTCTTCCCCACTCCTTCAAGTGCCTGTGTCTGCCCTGCAGATACTCGTGCATGTTAACCACCTACAAGCGGATGACTCAGTGCTTGGAAGGAATCCACAGCAGCCTGGAGAGCAAACGCACAAACGTTCAGCTTATGTCTCTAAGATTAAGTTGCTGCTTCTTTTATTCCTCCTCGTGGTGAACACCTTTTTCTGCATGGAAAGGAAGCCTGAGAGACCTTTCCAGAAGAAGTGACTTAGAAGACAGGACCATGCAGAGTTTCAAAAAGTTGCTTCCCTAGGGTACTGAGACAGGACCAGTGAAGCCCCAGACAGCTGGACAGGGCTGGCTCCCACTTTAGAGACACAGGGCTGATCTTTGCTGCCAGCACTGTCCCCACCTGCTGAGAACTAATCCTGGGGTATCTCTTTTCTGGCCCAAAGAAACCCAAGATGCCCCAGACTTTTGAAGGGCTGTAGCTCCTCTTTCCAGGAACTCAGTTCAGTCCCTTTGCTTTCTCCGAAGTGCCACTGAGCCGCTGCTGCCCAGAGCCGGGCTAGTCTCCTTTCCAGCCTAACAAAGCTGGAGCTGCTGATCTCGCTGCCTCGCTCTCCCACCCTCCCAGCTTCTGTCTCATAATTAGTAAATCCCTTTGGGGAGAAAAGCAAAAATCACACGTCACAAGCAGCTGCACGGTGTTGGGGGCAGGAGGCAAGGAAGTAGGAATTCCTAGTTTCACCATAAATTGTATGCAAATGGGCTCTTTTCCTGGCAGCCAGCAGGCAGTGAGTGTGTCTTTCATGAGCTAACCCCATTCCGCTGGGAGGGCTGTTCCTTTAATTCACCAACTGAAAAAGTGGAAAAGGATGTCTGGAGGCGAGGAGGCGTCCCATTACAGAGGAAGGCGCTTGCTATATAAGCCCGCCAAAGCTGGCTGCTCTGGCCACAGCTTGCCCCCACTGTCACACGCTCTCCCCTCGCACTCGCGCACCAGCCTCTCTCCGCACAAAGAGCGCGGGCTCCCCTGCACCAGGGGTGACAGTGAGGGTCGCTCACGAGGAAGTTCACTGCAGCTGCCAGGGAACCTACTCCATGGAGCCCCTTCGCTCAGGGATCTAGGTCTTTCCGAACTCCAGAAAGGTAAGTCTGGGGCACCCATGTCAGCCAAGATCATTCTGATATCCTTGTTCGTATTCTTGATACCAAACGCGTGGTGGTTTCCAAGTTATCAAAACTTTTGCCTTTTTATCGTCTCCCTTTTGGATGAGAAAACTTTCTGCTGAATCCACCACTGGTAAAATGAGTTGCTGCTTATGATTGGATGCACCTTGACTGTTTTTCTGCCTGTGTCTTTCGAGTGTTGGCAGATTTGGGTCTGTTTTAATTTTCTGGAAGGAATTCTGGGTCAAGATTTTACCTCTTCTGCTCTTCAGAGGAAAAGTGAAAATTTTCTCTGAATGCCCTTCCTGACTCATTCACCTGTGAACTATTTCTGGGTGAGTGCTGGAGAAGTAGAGTTTGAGAGTGAAGTTTGCTGATGGCATTATTCTGGCATGAGGGAGAGGGAAATTGATAAAGAATCCTTTAGAAAGCGAGACAACTTTACCTCTAAACAGCCCTTACCTTACAGTTTACAAGGTTTTGTATCCATGTCTCATTCCACAGCGTCCGCCCTGTGGTCAGACATGGAAAGGGTTGGAGGGGAGGGGAGACCCCTAGAGACAGATGAGGAACTATGGACATTGGAGCAGTGGACATCAGCTTACTTTTTGAAGCACAGGGGACCCCCCACGGGAACCTCCTGAGTCACCGCTTATGTTGTGTCCATGTAAATGGGGTCCTTAGAGTCAGCACTCTTTCTAGAGTTACCTCTCCTTCCCCACCTTTCATTGAAGGGTACTATAGAAAATCCCCTCCACCCCCCAAAAAAAAAACCACACAGACTCCAAGGATGGGAAGCTCCTCACCAATAAGAAGGAGGGAGTGCAGGGGTCCTGCCTTCCCTTCAGTGTTGTGAGGGGCTTCAGAATTCAAGTTTTGAAATCAGGGGTCACCTTAGAGTCACTGCTACCACGCATAGCCCTGCTGAAAATGCTTAACCTCTTTGAGCCTCAGTTTTCACTTCTCTAACACGGGGGCAGTAATTTCTGTTATGGTTCCAAGGAAGAGATGAGGTACAAAGTGTTTGGAAGAGGGTGTGCGCAAGAATGGAAGTTTGAGTTACTGTTGTCTTTGCTAAAAGCTGCCATCACCTTGGGAGTTAAAAGAAGCACTCAGCTGATCCTGGATTGTTTCTGTGTGCTTCCTTCTTTCCACCACCCCCCATCCCACCCCCTCCCCACCACTCCCTGTTAACTTATCTCTCCAGTTTAAGAGCAGTCTCCCTTTTACAAGCAGGAGGTAGTATCAGCGCAGGTTGGGAGAAATGGGTGCAACCCAGGGCTAGATACAATGTGTGGGATTTTGAACTTGGACATTTGTAGATTCTGAAACTACAAGCTACAAGATATAATGTTGGGGTTGGGGAGGGACTCTTTGGAAATGCTTTCTGTCCAATGGGAGAGTAGGATAGGGAACTTTGCTTGAAAAATGAATGACTCCGTGTTTGTGTGGACCTTTTCCTCCTTTTTATGGAACTTTTTCCTATGTTGCTTTAGAAATAAAACCCACCACTCACCCCAGCCAGCTTCCTGCCCTGTCCTGCAGAATGGTAAGCCCAGTCCAGGCCTGGGGTGAGGTTTGTTCAGAGGATCCCGGGGAAAGTTGTTGGCATCTTGTTCATCTGAATCCTTTGCTCATGAGATGTGGGTACACTCTGACCCTGTTTGTTTTGAGGAGGTGATGGCATTTGGGGGGAAAGAGTATGCATTAAGAATATTTTTATTTGCTTGCTTGAACAGTGTGAATTGGATAAGGGTGGAAAGGGGACATTGTCAAACTCTGCAGTTCTTAAAGATTCTCCTTAATACTTGGAAAAACTCAAGTTCTGTGAATCTTCTCCCATTAACCATCTCTTTCCCCCGGCCCACAATTTACCTTCCAATCCTTAGTTTTGTGACCTCTATGAAAAGAAAGATCGATATCCTGTGGGCTTTTGTGACATTCAAAAAAGACCACATATAGCAAACTCTTGGCACAGAACCTGCACCCCTCAGTGAAAGTGTGTCTTGGTCTTCCTACACATCAGTTTATAAGGACTTGCCCAAATTTAATGTTCTAAATGGTTTTCAAACATATTGTTAACAGTGAAATAGTCACTAAATAAAATTAAGGGCAAAACCCTCCCATCTGATATGTAAATATAAGGCTGTTATGCTTGAAATAGGCAGCAGAGGGTTCAAACTTTAACCCCTTTCTCCTAGCCTCTGGAGCATATACACAGGATCTGAACTAACACAGACATAGGTGGTGTCTGTGTCAGGGAGCAGGAGTCAGGGAGCATCCATTCAGCTTGCGATTTTGCTCTTCAACAGTTATTTCTGGCTCTCAAAGTCCCTATCTTTACTGGGAATCATAACAATTTTCCCATACAGGAATATGTTGAGGAATTTAAAATGCACCATGGAGGATGATGACTACAAACAATGCGAGAACCAATTTCCCAGCTTATAGGCTCTTAATTATTCATCATCTCATGAAATATGTACATTTTCTGAGAAATAGACGGTGCCTATGAGACAGAAACACAGCTGTAGGGGTACTTTTGAGTGACTTTTCCAGAAGCCAGAACTATTGATGGAACCCAGGTTTCAGATCCAGGTCCCTGTGATCACTGCAAACCACATCCCACTGCCCTCCCTCTGTACATGCTTGCTTCTTGTACTGCCTTTAGAAATAAAGCACTTCCTTTCCAATGAAAGCTGCCCTTCCAGCCAGACTGTGGCCACCATAAATGCAGCAGGCAGCCTGATCATATAACCAGAATGGAATTTGGAAAGGGAATTCAAGCCGACAGAATGAAAAACATACCCCCTTCATCCTATCTTTTCTGCTGCTCACAGTGAACTCAAACACCTATTCTCTCCTCTCTGCCCCCGGTCTCTGTAGACACGCTGTTGATTTCCTCTTAGAAACAATATCCTCTTCTGAAGGCACAAGTCCCTCCATGCTGAAGACACTTCAGTTTGAAAAGTAGAAAGCAGGTCATAAACGTTTGGGTGGCTCTAGCTGCAGTCTTTATGGGGATAAAATATACACCTACACACACACACACATGTTGAGGGCTAACCTTGCATCATGTGTGTGATTGAAGAGGTTGCCTGTGACTTCTCATGAATCTCACCCTAGCAGTGCACGTCCTAAGTTCCTAGCTCCATTTTATGGATGAGAATTTGAAGTCCAAAGATGGGAAGTAGTTCATCTGAAGCTTTCCCTGCATGAGAAACAGAGTCAGTTTTGAAACTAAAGTTTCCAACGAAGACCCTACTCTTCTTTCCACTGTGCTGCTTGCCTTCTGCAGCCAGGTTGGGTGACTGTGCAGAGAACCTTGAACAACATCTTTCAGTGATTGACCAAGATGACAGCAAAGCCATGATGGGCCCTGGTGTCTATTGACTTTAAAGAATAGCTGTGCATGGATCACGTTTCTTGGGAAAGGTCAGGTCCTGGCTGAGTGATTCCCTGTATGGAGACAGAAAAGTTCACATTTCAGTCCCGGGAGAGAACGACACTAGAGGTAGCTGTCAGGTCATGGCTGCAGATTTTTCTCCTGGAAAAGTTGTCATGTGCCTCACTGTGCTTTCCAATTGGGAGCAGAGTCTGTACCTGTGCCCGTTCTGAAAGGTGAAGTGGGCACCTGGTCTTCACAGAACTGGTTGGCAGCTAAAGTCAAATTGGGTGCCCAGCCTCAGGATGGTGAAACCCTGGATATATGGGAAGTGGTAGGGAGCTTTGTGCTACCAGTTTTCCTAATGCTTCAGACATGGCAGTTATGATTCAATCCTTTTACACTCTGAGAAGATCCCAGGGAATCCCCTTGAATCTAATCCCAGGCCAGTTTGAACACCTTCAGCATTTGCGAAACCTTAGAGGAAAGCTCCCTTCCAAGGAGGAAAACCCTCCAACCCTTGCAAATTCCAGGCAATAATTGCACCCAGCACATTGACAGGGGCCTTAGCTACCACAAAGAGGCTGTGCTCACCAGCGACAGCTTTGCAGAGCAGTCTACACTCCCCCTGATTCTAACTCTAGTGACCAAACTCCTTTCACTTATGCCTTGAAGCGTGGAAACCCCTTGGGAGTTTCCTGATTCTAACTCTAGTTTCCCTGATTCTAACTCTAGTGACCAAACTCCTTTCACTTATGCCTTGAAGTGTGGAAACCCCTTGGGAGTTTCCTTCTCCTTTCTTTCATATTTCTAGCCTCTCAAGATGGACCACAATTTACTTTATCACTATCATTGCTCCACCAGGAATCAAAGCAAAACACCCACATTGAAAGCAGGTCATGAGTGGAAAATCCCTTCCATGCATATTTTTAGTCTACTGATGAGTAAAAATGAAAACAAAACTATTTCATGCCAAATTTTCTCAGATTTTCTTAACTTCCTGAAATTCACAGGTCCTTAATGATGCAGCTATGGGAACTCAAATAACTTTGGTTGGTCCTTTCACCCTTCCAAAATATCCCATGCCAAGAACCAGAAATATTTTGCAAACTCTGGCCTTAGACAGTTTTGCTTCCGAATTAACCACTGGTCACCTTTTACCCTGGAGAGTGTGTGTTAGTGTCTACTAACTTCTACATGAGCAAACCCCAAAAGTGCTGGGAAGAGCCCAGGGGATGATCATGATTACTGACATTTCCTGCATGTTTTACAGGCAAATTGCCATTTAATCACTGCCCATTGTTTCCAATAAGTTGGATGTATGACTGCTCCCCCTGACTCAAACATGGGGAGCCTAAGGCTGAAAAATTTGGTCACTGTCCCACCAAACACCAGGCACATAGAGATTGGTGGATTCAGAACTGGAATCCAAGCCAGAGGTGAGAACCACAAGGGTAAGCGAGTTATGCTCTGAATGAAACACCTCTCATCTTTTCACAAGAACAAGGGTGGACATGATTCAGCCAGGAAAGACTCAGTGCATATCTTTCAGACATAAGTGTTCTCTTCCATGGTGGTTGCTCTCTCCAACCCAATCCTTCAAGTTTCAGTTCCTGTGGACACTTGAATTCAAAAGCAACATGTAAATTCAAGCATGAGGTGCATCCTCTTCTACCTCTGAGCTGCAGGAGAGCAAGATTTGGTGCATATATCACCCCTCTAAACATTTGGTGTCTAAAGCCTGGACTCACTTGAACAGATGCTTCCTGAGTGAAGCCAGGCTTGCTCTGGGGACTGGTTTAAGCCCCTTCTTTTGGGGTCCTGAGATTTCTAAACTTTCCTATCGACTCCGGTGACAACCACCTCCCGCACCCCACCTGACTGGTCCCCATGAAGGTGCAGAACATTCATGAGGCAAAATCCATGCCTTCTGGAACTCTTTCCTCAGAGCCCTGTTCCTGCTGGCCAGTAGCAGACCTTTAGGAGGTTATTGTTGAAGAAACTACTGCCCCAAAGGCAATGGAACAACAGAACCTCACCACTCTGCTTTTGCACTGAATTATAGTTTACAACGCATTGCCACATGGCAGATAGATTTTGAACAAAATATGCTAAATTTGTGTGCATGACCCAGATGCTCCCAACAGCTACATCTCATCCTACAGATAAGTGAACTGAGGCCTGACTGGGGGGAGGGGGCGAGTCACCACTTACACAAAGTGGGAAGGGATGGCAAGAGATGGCATGGACTCCACTACAGGATGAACCCCAAAACTGTACTGCTTTCCTGGTGTCCCTATGAATTTGGGTAGTCTCCCCATTTTCTAGCAAACACCAGGCAGGTAGTGATTGGTGAATAAAAGTGGTTAGAGACTGCAGGCCCTTGCTAGAGAGATATGTATATTTTTAAAAGGTAGTTTTGTGGCAGGGATAATGCTTAGCACAGAGAGGGAAATCCAGCAGTGAACTGCACACAGGAGAATCCTAAGGAGGTGTTTGGGGGTAAAACATTACTTGGAAGGTAGGGGGGGAAAGATGATAGAGACTGAATCTTGAGTACAAGTTAGTGTTTTTTGGTTTTTGGTTTTTTTTTTTCCCCAAGTGCCTATTACAGCTGGAACTGACTAGTTCCAGAGTGTGCTGAGGGTTTCTGCCTGGCACACAGTGTGGTAAGAATACAAGAAAGTTTAAATCACAGCCAGGCAAGAGAACCTAGAGCAACTCCCTGTCTGCTGAAATCCAGGTATTTTGTGTAAGAAATTAGTTTATTTGACAGCCAAAGCTCCTCTTGAATATCATCCCTAGGGTGATATGTTTCACTTCAGTGCAAGTTATTAAACTAAAACTGAAACATTCTTTATCCCCTCTTCCCAGCTGGTTCCTTATATCTCAGAATATATGAGGGAGTTTAAAATTCAGGATTCATTCCTTCTTTCTTTCTACCTTTCCCCTCACTACCCCATCATATACTGGTGCAGACACCAAAGTACGAAACAGCAACTGATGATGATGATGATGATAGTGGTGGTGGTGGTGGTGGTGGTGGTGGTGGTGGTGGTGGTGATGATGGTACACCAGGGGAAAAGACAGTCTAGGAGTGGCAAATATCAAAGGAGTTTTGCTGCAGCAGGGGATGCCCACCTGCTGGGAGCTCAGGAAGCCAAAACTGACTCTAGACAGGTGTTCCTTGGTGTTGCCCCCAATGGAAGTGACTTGTTCTCAGAGGTATTTATGCCCTGGTCCTGGGATAGTCTCACAGAGGGAACTCACTGCACAGGTGACAACAAAAAGAGATCTAACTTGTAGATCATTTGTTAAAATGTCTTAAATCTCCCTAGAAACTACAGAATGTTCAAAGTAACATAACTCATAGGTAGCCTGGAAGCCAAGGACTTGGAGGTTGGACTTAAAAGGATTCCTCAAGGTGATTTGGAGTCTGAAATGCAAAGATGAGGGGACAGTAGGGATTCCACTCAACTTTATTTCAACCAAAGGCCCTCCATCCGCATCTATTTTGTACACTGCGCTTCTTGAAATATCATTTGATGAAAGAATTCTGTGGCCAAAAAGTATGTTTTGGTAAATGATTGACCTAGTTTAACTCCACTCATTTTAAAGATGGTGAAACAGACATGTAGAAGGGAAAAGTCTTTCTAAGATCTCATGCCAATTGGCAGCAAGGTCAGGACTAAATCCTAGGTTTTCTGACTCTTGCTCTCAGAAGCCAGAGATAATACAAAAAAGCATAAGAGTTAACACATTTGTCCAAAAGGTTAAAAAAAAAATGGAGTCTTCTACTCTGAACAGACTTAGCTAACATGCACTGGATCAAAGTTTCCCATATTAATTCTCTGTGACTGCATAACAAATCCCCACAAAATCTGGTAGCTGAAAACAACACACACTTGTCATTTTACAGCTTCTGCAAGCCAGGAATCCAAGCCTAACTTATCTGGATCTTCTACTGTAGTCTCAGGAGTCTTACATGAATGTTGGCCAGGATCAGGATCTCATCTGAAGGTTCAACTGGGAATGTTTAGCTTCCAAGTGCACTTATGTGATTGGTGGCTGGATTCAGTCCCCACGTGGTTATTGCTCCAATGCCTCCCTCAGTTCCTTAGCATCGGGCCTTTCCAACGTAACCATTTGCCCCATCAAAATTGGAAAAGAGAGGGCTTGCAAGCAAGACAGACATCACAATCTTATGTAGTCTAATTGTGAAAATAATGTCCCATATCTTAGCCATATTCTGTTGGTTAAGAAGCAAGCCCTCCCAAATTTAAGAGGAGGAACTATCACAAGGAATAAATAGCAGAAGGTTCTATCACTGAGGTCTATCTTAGAGTTTGTCTGCTACTGCCTCCAACACAACATTGACTGAGATTTTCTTAATCAATGGCAAGTTTACTCCACCCATCTGAACTTCCATCAATAAGTAGTCAAAAACTATGACAGCTACTATGATAAACTATATCCCATTTAAAATTCTCCCCACTTCTAAAGTGAAATCAGCTATTTTCATTAGAAGTCAAAGTTCATTTGAGAGCCATTATTCTTCTTGAATATCACCAGATATAGACAGACCAATGGATGGATGGATGGATGGATGGATGGATGGATGGATGGATGGATGGATGGATGGATGGATGGATGGATGGATGGATGGATATCAAAAATATTTCATTCAAAAATAAGACATCCAAAGTGGCTACAACTGAAATTAATTTATTATCACCTCTTTCTATTCCTCCTCATAAAATATTAAAAAAGTTAGAGGTCTACAATCTAGGATTAACTCCTTCTCCCTTGCCACCCTATCCTCACTACCCCACCATCCACCAAGTCTTGTGAATTGTATTGCCCTGATGAGTAAGTTAGTTTATTGTTTCTCTGGCCTCTCCATCATCTATCTGTGGATAGATTAGATACCTAATTCACTTTGTGACATCTCCCAGACAGATCCGTACAATAGTTTCCACCAAATTCCCTTTCAACCCATACCTCAGCCTTGGGTTGTAGAAGTGACATTGCTAGATCTAAAGATTTCCAAAAAGCTCTCTTCTGATGATAGAAAAAAAATTGTCACCTTTTGATCCTGTATTTTCCACAATCTGGCTCCAGCTGTCCAAATATATTATTTGCTTCATGTTGTTCACATCAAGCCATGCTTTTCATGTCCTTGCAAATGCTATTCTCTTTTCTGTTTTTCACTTATCATATTCTCCTTTCAAAATCATCTCAGGAACCAATTCCCCCAGGTAGATTAGATGTTCCTTTATCATCAAATTCCACCCCTTGGAATTTCTGGAAATATCATGGCATTCTGGAATTGCCTACCTGCTCATAGGACAACTCTTCATGCTAACAGTGTTCTTGAAAGGAAAATTTGTCTCTGATTTATCTGAAATAGACTGAAACTGGAATAATCTTTTATCTTCACAACAGACAGGGATCCTTGCATTGTCCCAAATTTGGTCGTTACAGTTTGGATCAGGGTTTATTGAGAAAGCCCAGAACTTGGAACTCTTTTCATACTTTGCCCTCTAGGAACCAAATACCTAGAGTGATGTCATGATATGACAAGGAAACAAGCCCAGTCCTAGGCCAGGAAACCATCTCAGGATGCAGACTTCAAGGAATGTCCCTATTTTCAGAGGGGGTCTCCCGGATCAAAGCATACAGTTCCTGGGGTTTTGAAAAAACAGTACCAAGGACAGAGAAGGCCTGTCTAAGGATTTGAGGCTGAGTTACAGAGATAGTGGAAAATCTGGAGGTCTCAACAAGGATCAATCTACACTTAGTAGGAGGAAGGAAAGAGCTCAAGACAGGAATGCAGTCAAAGAGTTCCCTCTCTTAGGAAATGGAGAAATTCACACCACAGTGGGGAAGATTGGATAATGGCTATTTGCATGGCTTTGGCATCAGGAAATTCTAGGTTCAAAAGCTTGCTGTTTACTTGTTACATGATCTTGGCCAAGTTACTTAGCTTCTCTAAACATCTTTTCCACATCAGTACTATAGGTAAACTAGCAGCACCTACGTCATAAGGTGGTTGTCATGGCAAAATGATATGGTTTATTTATTATAGGAACTGACAAAATAAACAGTCTATTTTGATCATCGTTAGCTGCAGTTGAAATGATTCTTGGTAACTAATAATCCAATATATAAGCAGTTCCCCAAAGTGTGTATTGTGGAAATAGTTTCTCATGAGGTGCACCTAAAAAATATTCTGTGATCAAATGAACACTTGGCAATGTGACCTGTTCTTGGAAATCCCTAGCTTATATTTCCATTCATATATCATTTTAAGGAGTTGAAAAATACAAAAGGATGCAAGACAGGTGAGATCTTTCTATTCACTGTGAAAAAGGGTAGATGATAAAATCAAATCAAGTCAACTTGTACTACAATTCAAGTGGATATTTTCTAAGAAGAAATATAAAACAATAAGGAAATGAACAGTGACTGATAAGGAGAGAAATGCCCTTGTATATAGTCTAGGTCATGGAGATAACATTTGAGCAGAGATCTGAATGTAAGGAGAAAATGAACTCTGTAGTCAGAAATTTGGATTTTATTCTAACTCCGTTTAGGAGTCAGTGGGAGGTTCAGGGTAGAAGAGTGTTGATAAATCCCACAGCAGTTAATCGGTTCACCCTTGTTTAACCCAGCATCCCCAGATTTACTTGACCACAAGGAGTGATTCCCACAAGACAGATACCTAAATGTTATCTTTACTGAAGCACGAGGTTTCATAGAATTAAAAGGATGGTAGATTGGTTCCCACGTATCTAGACTTACAGTAAAAAGTCAAACAAACAGTTTAGACTGAACCAGGCATGCCCAGAGCAGCAATACCTAGTTCTAACAGTAAATACAAGCAGGGTGTCACCCCAATTAGCAACTCTTTTTGGCTAAGATGATCAATGAGCAGAGCCAGGCTTCAGCAAACTGGAATCCCATCCCGGGCCAAAGGAAACTTGCCAACATCTGCCTAGAAGCTAATAAGCATTTGCAAACAGTACACCTTGGTTTAAGCAGTCTCCAAGGGGGAAGTATGTAAATGCTAAGATCTAGCCAGAGGTTCTGGGAGAAAATATTTCAGTACTTACATATGGGCAGATTGCATCTTGAAGAGCAAGAAATGGAAGGGAAAGGTTTGATCCTTGAGCTCCCATCTTGCTCTTTATGAAACAGTGTTAATTTAAGTTTCCATCTTACCTGAACTTCAGAAAATTGCTGGATGAGCCAGCTGACAGGACACATCTTTAAGTCGTAAGTCAAGATTCAAAACCTGGGTCTACCTATTAATCCAGTTGCTGAACCTCCCTGAGTTCCAATTTGGCTTCCAAATAGATATAATCATACCTGGCTTGCCAGGTAGTCATGACACATGACAAGATACATGGTAGCATATGTAGGAAAATGTCTAGTACAAAACTAGGCACAAAACAGGTATAGAGTAGATTCTCAACAAAATGTTAATTTCCCTTTTAGCCAGCATTTGGTTTTGTAGTAATAGCTGTTGTTTATTAACTGATCACTGTATACCAAGGATCAGCAAACTGCCAGGTTGCAGCCTAGTTTTGTAAATAAAACTTCATTAGAACACAGTTATACTCATTCATTTATGCTGTACCCATGGCTATACTGTCTAGAGTAGTGAATATGAGGAATTGTAACAGAATTCCTAGCAGCAAAGTCTAGAAGTTTTACTATATATTTACTCAGAAATATTTACTACCTGAAAAAGTCTACTAACTCTTGATAATCAGTGAGTTAAATGTATGTATATAACTTCCAATCTAGAAAACCTAGCAAGGTGGATTGTATACATAAAGAGATTGAAGCAGAAATAAATATTCACCTATTAAGTTCTCCTCCAAGAACATAATGCCAAACTCTATACCTGAAGGAAGCTTAGAAAAATGAAGAAGAGCTACTCATGTGTAGGCTTCATTCTCATTTTATCCCTGACTACCTCTGACTTTAATTAAGCTCTCTTGAGCTAAATTTACCATCATATACTGAATTAAAGTATCTTTCTAGAAGAAATTTTCCCTTTTCCTTATTCATTTATTTTTTCATATGAGTCCATTCTTTTGAAAATAAAAGTGTAATATCTAGACCTTCTGAAATGGGAGGTGCCAAGACTGACTTCCCAACAGCCATAGTTTTTTTTTTTTTTTTTAAATACTAACATAGCATGAGGCCAATGTTTCCAGAAAGGAAAGACTTTTAAACTCCCCTGTCTGCTGCTTCATACTTTATCTTCCTATCACTTACTCACTTTTTCTCCAGGCCAGACTCAGGGAGAGTAAGCTGTTTCCAGGGGCTTTAAAGATTTACCTGAGCTGTCACTATTACAGCACATCTGGCTTTTTGTCTTCCCTCAGGTCAAAACTATAGACTAAAGAGTCCTGTATGCCCCAATTGCATACCAGTATTCTTACAAGGGGTCCCATTTTAAGAATCCACCAACTCTATTTACATCAATGGTGTTAGATTTCCCTGATATATATTATATAAACATTACTTCTTGAAACTGAACAATGAACCATTTTAAAAGTGAACCTGGTATAGCAGAAACAGTGTAGGATTTGGAATTATAAGACTAATTTATTTCTGAGTCAAATAATTATGGACTAGGCAACTTGACATTCTCATCTTCAGCTCTCTTGTCAGTAAAATAGGATCAATGTTTCCTAGCTCACAAAGCTGGTATCACCATTAAGTGTCATCTTTAAAGTGGAAGGCATAAGATGAAGTTCCAAGTGTTTGCTTTACTCATAATTTAAATTGCTAGAGAATGTCCATCTTAAACTCTGCACTCATCACAGACTGATCACACTTAAGAGTATTGTTAATCCCATCTAGCATATAAGCAAATAAAAAGTGAAAAGGGGATTATCTCAAATCTTCACTTCCTTCATTGTATACCATCAAAACTAATCCCATGACATACTTCAGACACAAAATAACCCCATGTAGGTGCGAACACACTATAAATACCCTTGCCTTCTTGGAGATTTCCAACGAACACACATATTAATGACCCTGGGAAATCCTGAAGTAAAGAAAACTGTGTAGTTTATTTAAAATAGTAGTGGCTTTAAAAGAACATTTTCCAAACATATTTAATTGGAAATCTTTCTCCCTTGCATTAGTGCCTGTCAACATGTTGTAGATTACACTTGAGAAAAAAATGCTCCTCCAAGTTACTTCCTTAAATTAAACCCAAGTAAAGGGTGAGAAATAGTTCTATTTTTCAGGTTCATTTGCATTTCTTCTGCTCTCCCTGTAAGTTATAAAGTTCCTTCACTGCCTATAGTTGTTCTGTCCCCTGACCACTGGCCCTTTAGTGATTAGTCCTTTTTCAGCTTAGATATGCAAACCACCTTTTGGCATCACTAACTGATAACAGCAAAGCTGGTGGCTAAGAATGGGGTCTCTAACTCATTGCTCAGTTCATCTGAATTAAACTCCTCCTTTCTTTCTAGATGAGCTGGCCAAACCTCAGTTTATTCCATGATAAACTGAGAAAATAAAGGTAGCTATCTCAAAGGTCTTAGAGGGGATTCAATAAGATAAACCCTGTAAGTTACATGAAACCGTTCCAACTCAGATCCATTTAATCAGTGCTGTTATTGTAGCATTTAAATAACCCCAATTTGAAAAAGAGAAAGTAGATAATAAAGATGTTTACTTTGCCCAGAAGCATACACAGGAATGACTAGGGGAAGTCTTGATTTTCCCTGAGAATTCAATGTCCAGCTACTTATCTTTGAGGTAAATTTTCATTTCAGGAGTCAACTTTCACCATAATGTCTCAAATTAAATTCAGACAGACATTATAAATGTCAGTAATTCTGTCTGACTCCCTTTGACACAAGCCTCAGTCAAGCAATCTTCCATTCATTTGCCTATCAGCACATGAGTTGGAAAGGATTATCAAAGCTCTCCAGTCTTAGTATGCCAAATATTTGACACTCTCCTGTTTCTGTATTTGGGAAGCCATTGCTAATCCATTTACCTTTTCCCTTTGAAGTTCAGATATGGCCTCTGACTCTTTCTCAACCCATTCCAGGTACCCTTATTAGCTAACTAAAGTTATATAAACAAACGTAATTGTCATCCACAACCAAGTCAACCTTCTAACTAATGCTTGAACCACTACTTTAATATTAATGTGTCTTTTAAATATATGTCCAACGTTGTGAAGCTCCCTAGTAGGAAAAACAAGAAGGGAAAAGAGGAAAAAAAAAAAACTGTAGATCCTATCAGTTGAATAGCATTCAATATTCATTATGAATTAATATGCCAGGCATCACTGTCTCTGGGAAGATCCTCATTTGAGGCTCCCCAAAAGGTAGCAGAATTTGTTTGCAGGTCTTACTCACCCTACAAAGTATATTCCATCTCCCAGCAAAGTGACTCACTAACTGCATTCAAAATCTTTCAAGATTACATTCCTGGCACTGGATGGCTGACAAAGTTTTACCAAGGCTGCCATGTCATAGAGAACTGTGTTTAGAATATCTGTTATTCAGGCTTAAGGTGTGAGTCCATCCATAACTTGTTCTTACTTGATAATCTCTTTTCTTTCTTTCATTTCTATTCAATAAGACCTCAAGAGAACTGAAATGTGGAGCAAGAGAGGGGGAAGTGGGTAGAATCGGTGGAGGGGGGGAAACACAAGAGATTAAGATGGTTCACAGGTGATAAGGTGATGGAAGAACCTCGGAGTATACAATGATGTAATATATGTGTGTGCGCAATCAATAAAAAAAATTAATATAAAAGACCTCAAGAACCTTTTTGCCTAATATTTATGAGTCAACTAGATTTCTTTAAATTCTGGGTATAAGCCAAAACAGAGGTCCTTGTTCCATTGGAAAATGAATTCAAATCTATTTTTGAAATAATTTTACAGGATTTTACAGCAATCTATATAGTTGCCACTTGGTCAGAGCCACTTTTTATTTTCTTTTCTGTCTGGGCAAGAAACAGAAAAGAGAAAGCAAATGCTCTACAGAATTTTTATTCCAAAAATTGAAACCAGACCACAAAAGGGCAGTTTTGTGGTCTGAATGTATCAATGGATCTAGTCATATTTCATCTGAGCTTTTCTTAGGTATACTTAACCACAAATATGAATCTCATTATTGTGTCTGAATGGAAATATTTTATGGATTAAGACTCAAGAACTTAATTTTGTTGGTAATGAAACTTCTGTGTGGGGGAGGGAAGGAAGAAACCCTTGAATACCACCAATACTTAAGCCAAACAATGAAGGAAATAAGCTATTAGGCTAGGGAGTGGGAAGGAAAGAGTATTATACTTAATACTGGTCATTTAAAGTGGATTCAAAATGATATCCAAAATTAAGTTCAGCAAAACTATTGCAAAATTAGCAATGGACCACTGGTCATTAGACTTCAAAGAGACTAGAATTGAAGGAAAACATGCAGTTGATTATTTTACAGGAGAATTGCACTCTCAAGAGTATTGGTGATTTGCCCAAGGTCACACATTTAGGGGTTGGCACTCAGAACTGTGACTCAGAACTCATCTTCTAGCTTTTCTGTCCATTGCACTTACCTTGACCTCGTGAGAACCTCCAACTCCAGGAGTTTAAAAATAAGTAATGAAAAGTAAAAATTCAAAAGGATAATTCCTGTAGCTGTGAGAAGCATTTCAGTTAAATGCAGTCCCAGTTGTTTATTTTTGCTTTTGTTTCTCTTACCGTTGGAGTGGACCCCCCACCCCAAGACATCTTGAGTGAATACCTTGGAATGTTTGGGCTTTCTTCCATGTGTTTTATGGTTTCAGGCCTTACATCTAGTCTTTATCCATTTTGAAAGAATAAGTCCAGGAGCATAATAACTACTTGCTTCTTTTTTTGTCGGGATTGCTTTGACTATTCAGGGTCTTTTGTGATTCCATGTTCATGTCCGAGTTTTTCTATTTCCTTAAAACTTCTGTTTAGGCTGGACCCGGTGGTACATGCCTTTAATCCCAGCCTAGGAAGGGAGGCCGAGACTAGGAATCACTTGATTCCATGGGTTTGAGACTTGCTGGGGCAACATAGCGAGACCTAATCTCAAAAAAATAGCTGGGCCCACATGGTGGCATGTGTCTGTAGTCCCAGCTACCTGGGAGGCTGAGCTGGGGATCGCTTGAGTTCATGGTACCCCAGGCAACATGAGCCTGCAGTTCCTTGGGCAACAGAGAGACCTTGTCTCAAATATATATATGTTTTGGGGCATGGAAGGGAGGAAGCCTAATCGCCACCCAGGCTAGTAAAGTTACCTAAGAAAATTTCTGATGATAGGTTAATTGTTTTGAATTTCATCTTGAAGGACAGATACATCTTACCACACAGAGACAAAGGGCATTTGTGGAGCCTCAGAGGCATCCATAGTCTCCAAGTGATAACAGAGCTGGCAGTATCTCCAAGGTGTCTGTCAGCATGTATCATCACTGCAGCACCTACAAGGTTTCTGGCACCCTAAGATCCAGGACATGATTAGCATTCCTTTTTGATCCAGGTGTTTGAAGTTGCATAGACAGAGCTGATGCTACTTTTGTTGGTGCTACAGCACACAGCGCTGTATGACGTAGCAGTTCATTGACTTACTGTGCAATCAGAAACATTCAGCATTCAAGTCTGACTCCTCTCCTTCATAGATATCTGAAATTGCACCAGCTGCCTTATTGTCCCTTGCCTCCATTTCCTCATCTGCAACATGGAAACAAAGATAATACCTTCAACCTATTCCTGATCTTTCCAGGCATCGACAGTCAATCCCTGCTGATTGTAAGCCCATTCTCCTTCAAAACGCCCTCTGAGCGCTTCTAAGCTCAGTCTGACACATCTTCTGTCCCTTCATCCAGACCAGATCTGCTCCTAATCCTTATTTATGTGTATTTCTTCTAGTTTCTGCGATTTTTGAGAACAGAGACTTGGTTCTTTGTCTGGCTACTCTTCAGCATGCAGCACATTGTGAAACCCAAAATAACTCTTGAATCTTAATATTTATATACTTGCAATCCACTTAAGACTGTACACCATGTTCCTAATCTTCAATGACACTTAAACACATCACAAATACTAAATCAATAGTACGTGAATTTAAAATCAGTGGTATCATATGATCTTTCATCAGGAAACTATTAATAATGATAATAACAAACATGCTTTTCTTCTCATGTTTGCATCTCTCATACTTAACCCTGGACATGATATGTGATAGATGTTTAATAAATATGAGTTAAAGAGATGGATGGTTGCATGAATGAATAGAGGGATGGAAAACTGAAGAAACCCTACGGGACTGAAACATGGAAACCTCAATGCAGATGCTTTCTAATATCCCTTTGATGATAATTTCTCTTTAGAGACCCTTGCAGTGGTATCAAAAAACTTCCCTATGCACTTGTTTTAAAGGTGTTGGTCTGGTATGGGAGAAAAGATACATTTTTTACATGTTTTTTCACCAAGAGGCAAGGGCTTAGGATTTTAATATCAGGTTTACTGCTAACTAGCTGGTGACCATCTCTGTGTATTTCAGTTCAGTTATTCTTTTTTTATACCAGATACTATATCCACTTACATCAACTGATGTAGTGACATAGTCAAGATTCTGAAGGGTGCTCATATTGAGTAGTGATGTCTGCCACATACAACAGAAGGGTGTGTGTTGTCACAAATCTGTCACCCCTGCAATTAGTGTTCTTTCACTGTTACCTCTGAACCCTGCTCAAATCTGACTCTGATTCTACAATATGATGTCTGTCTGTGTCTGTAGAAAGTGCTGAAAAGCTGAGCCAAATGTTTCCTGTCAGGAGCAATGTCTTAAAAGACCAAACCACAGGCAGCCTGTTCTGGAGAAGGCCCTGGCTGCACAGCCCTCCCAGTAGCAGCACTGCCTCTTGGCCAGGATACTGACCTCCCAGAAAAGAACCCCACCCCAGGCTCATGGACTTAATTTTCTTGCTACTGAATTAGAGTAGAAAGGCTAGGAAGGAACACCAGGCTATAACCACACCTCCTCACTCTCCTGAGATTATTTAGTGTATGCCAGCTACACAACACACTGGAGCACAATTGATAGTTTTATAGAAGAAAAATAAGGGGCAAGAAGGGCTTCCCCCACATTCCCTTCTGAGCCCCTTTTCCTTGGGAGACTAGCCTCTACTCCTGACTTCTCCAAATGAAAGGCATCAATTACCACTTAATGACAACACATATCAGCTACTAGAACTCCCTCCAGTTGGGCTCTGTCCTGAGTGTTTTACATGTGTTATCTCACTCTCACTTTCCTCACTTGCAGCTGACAGAACATTATTGTGAGGCTGACATCAGCATTGCTACTTTGCAAACAACAAAGTTGAGGCTCAGAGAGACAATGTTACATATGGAAGGTCATGACTGCTAGGTGGAACTATATGAAATCACCCTAGCCAATCACTTTGTTGTACAAAAATGACAATTTTATATGGTTTAAACTAATAGCATATGGCAAACTCAGGATTCAATGGCACATAACTAATTTTGTAACAGATATTCAATATACAGACTCACATGAAGTATATGTTCATTTTAGTATTTATCATTCTTTCACTTAAATATTTAACAAGTTGTGAACTCATTGAGGGCAGAAATTATCCATCATTGATCCTGAAAACACCTCACTGCCCTGAGGTCTTAATACTCATTCAACTTATCCCTGTTGAATATAAGAAAAAATAATTTTATAAATAAACTAATTCTCAGGCCTCTGGAATGATTGCTGAGTTCACTTGCATCTTAACTGGGCCCCTGTATAGCCCTGTACTACCAAATGGATAAATGTTTTTCACTGTACTACCAAATGGATAAATGCTTTTCAAAGCTGGAATTCAAATACCTAAGATGTGGAGGATCTTTGGTTTGGCAGAATTTTTTCAATTCTTTTAAGACAAAGGTCAGGCTCAACTCAACTTGAGGATCAGATGTCCTCGGAAAAAATCCACACTCTGGCACATCTCTCTTTCTGATACATTCCAAGAAGGAATTTATGGATGTTGGGAAGGAGAGGGCTAAGGAATTTCTAAACTTTCACAAGTGCCCATGTAACCAACTCCACGCTTCACTAACTGCACAACAAAATACTTTTGTCTGAAAGCAGGAAGAAAAAATCTGGTGTGAGCCATCCCACATGTCACCAAAATGATGTGGAAAGAAATCCATCTGCCCTTCTAAACAGCAGGAATCCCTCCTTGCCCCCCAAACCTAGGATATTTCATGTCCATGCTTAAATCAACAACATGATTACTTTCTATGATTACTAAAAATGAAGTCATCAGTAACTAATTCTGAGATGCTATTCTAGACAGTTGGAAATTTTGTCTTTACCTAAAAATGACATTGTTTCTTCTCCAGATGTAGTCAGAGGGGAATTCAAAGACTATTGATTCCTTCATTTAGCAATGATCTTTGTCCTGTGGTGATATGCCTAAAAATAATCACAAGTTTATTCATTGTTGCTTCCAGAAGGTTAACTACCACACAGCTGTACTGGAAAAACAAAACAAAACAAAACAAACAAAAAATAACTGAAAACATGGAAGACTTGATAACTAGTTGTGGGGTAAATGAGTTCATCAGGCTCTTTCCTCTGTAGCCTCTATGACCAGCACTGTGGAATTGCACTGTGTCCCCATAAATATATACCTGGGCCCAGTGGGTATGCGCATGTGTGAGTGGGCATACCTGGATAAAAGAGCAGCATCACCGGAGAGTAAGAGAGCGCAAGGGAGTGGGGAAGAGAGTCCAAGAGAATGACAGAGAGGGAAAAGGCTGGGGAAAGAATGTGAAGATTCCCAGGGAACTGAGGGGCTGGCCTTCCTCCCAGGCCAACACACCCCCAACCCCCAGACCTGGCCTAGGCCCTGCCCTGTCCTGCCAGATATGTCTGTATAACTGCTAGAACCAATAAAGAACCTACCAAAATCCTTGCACTATAATTGGCATCACATCAGGAACAGGCTGATTACAAAGCACAAGCCTAAAGGGATCTTAATGCATAAAGCTGTGAGTGTAAAAGTCCTGGATATATGTTCTCTGTGGCTGCCCCACCCATTAAATGATGTGTGATTTCACAGTGATGTTCTGACTAAAAATCCATAATGCCAAAATCTGGATAAATCTTCCCACACTGCCAACATCTAAAACCAAAGACACTGTAAAAAATATTTACTTATAAGCCAGGCACGGTGGCATATGCTTGTAAGCTTCAGCCTATGAAGCGACTGGGCCTAGGGATCACGGTTCGAGTCCTGTTCGGGGCAACATAGTGAGACCTAGTTCCAAAAAATAGCTGGGCGTGGTGGCACGTGCCTGTAATCCCAGCTACCTGGGAAGCTGAGGCTGGGAATTGCTTGAGTCTGTGGTACCCCCAGCAATGTGAGCCTGAGGTTCGACGGACAAAAATAGTGAGATCTAGTCTCAAAAAAAAAAAAATTAACTTAGAGCCCCAGTAATTCAATACTAGCATTTTAACACTTTCCCCAGTCCCCCTAAAAGAAGAAAAGGTCTTCAAGGTTAGTGTGTATGTGCATATGTGCATGTGTGTTTGAGAAAGATGCCTGGTATTTATATACTAGTTTCTTGGAGACCAACGGACCAAGTCTGTGCTCCTCCTAGTTGCCTAATCATCTCAACAGCCATCCATCAGGCACATGACAGTAGAGGAAAACCCTGTTCTCTAGCTCATTACCAGCTCTTCACACTGACCCTTAATGCCCTCCTCCACTGCCATAGAGCACCTCCATGTGTTTTTTCCTTCCTATGTCCCTTCAGTTTCCAGGTATGTCTCTCCACCTTTTCCCATGGCAGGCAGCCACAAAGAGAAACTGCTGTTATTATCATCCTACTCTCATTACCCAGGCATTCCAGCTCTCTTGCCTTTTTGGCTGGTTTCTCTTTCTAGGCTAGGGTAAACGTAAAATTTAACTAACCTGTGACAGTTGTGACCTTCTATTTTTAAACAGAGTCCCAACCATCCTTCAAGTCTATCTCAGGTGGCATCTCTTTGAGGTGACTGTCATGAGCCCCTCAAAAGAATAAAGCCTCCTCCACTGAGAACATTAAAAGACCTCAATTGACTGATTTCTGTTTTATTGTTATTATATAGTTCTATTGTAGTTATCATGTAGCTCATTGATTCTCCTATCCCTCTGGATGCAAAATTTCATGCTCATCTATTCTCTATTTGAACGGTGTTATACTATGGCTTCAGGTGCATCAGTTAACACATATGAAGTATGTACTGTGAGTCAGGCTCTGGGCTGGTAGTTTAACATTCATCATTCATCCCATCCTACTGGAACGCCGAGATTGTCCTAGGTATAGTCATGTGGGAGATGAGGCAAGTGATACTCAGCTGTTATCTGTGAATAGCCCTAGATAACAGCTACGAAGAGTTTAAAAAAAGATTCTAACATAGGTCTATTTTGCTCAAAAAAACAGGTAATAAAGACCTGAAAATAAATGGTGATGAGAATTTTTTTTTCTTGTGACTATTGGCCAGCTACGTGCCTTCTTTTGGAATGCATCTCTATAGCTCGTCTGCCCAGTTTTCAACCAGGTACTTTGTTTTCTTTTTGTTAATTTTTATGAGTCTTTGTAGATCATGGATATCAACTCCCTACTGGATGTATAGCATGCAGATATTTTCTTCTGTTCAGTAAAATGTCTTTTTGATTTAGCAATAACTTTCTTTGCTGTGCAGAAGCGTTTTACTTTAATGCAGGCCCAAGTTTTGTCTTCCCTTTTGTTTCTATTGATGTGGAAGATAAATCCACAAAGATATCATGAAACCTGTGTCATGGCATGTTTTGCTTATATTTTCATCTATGTATTTTGTGACTTCAGGTATTATATTCAAGCATGTTATCCATTCAAGGTAATTTTTGTGTGAGATAGTGTTCTAGTTTCACTCTTTTGCATGTGACTGTCCATTTTTTTTTCTAACATCATTTGTTAAGGAGACTTCCTTTCTGCAATGTATTCTTTGGGCTCCTTTGTTATAGATTAACTGGACATATAGATGTAGGTTTATTGCTGAGCTCTAAATTCTTTTCCACTAGTCTGTGTGTCCATTTTTGTTGCAAGCACTATACTTTTTTGATTAGTATAGTATTATATTATAGTTGAAATTTGTTAGTACAATTCCACCATTCTTCCTTGTTTTTATCAATGTTTCTTTGGTTATTCAGAGACTTTTGTGATTCCATATGCATTTCAGTCATATTTGTTCTTTATCTTTGAAGAATACCTGAAACATTGACAAGGATTGTGTTGGACCTGTAATTTACTTTGAGAAAGATGGTCATTTTAAAAATGATAATTCTTCCAATTCAATACTGGAAAATATCTTTCCAATTTTTTGTATCTTCTGATTTTCTTACATCATAGTTTTCCTTTTATAAGTCCTTCACCACCTTTGCTAAATTTACTCCTAAGTATTTTTTTCTCTTTGAGGCAATTGCCAATGGGATTGTTTTCTTGATTTCTTCCTCTTCTGGCTCACTGCTTGCATTTAAGAATACAATTGGTCCTTGTGTATTGATTTTGTAAACTGCCAGTCTACTGTACTGATGTCATTACAATTTTTTATTGATATCTTTAGGGTTTTCTATGTTATATTATCATGTCATCTGCAAATAATGATAGATTTATGTCTCCTTTCCCAATTAGGATCCGTTTTATGTCCTCATGTCATATATGGTCATTATTGTGTTAACATATCTTCTATCCCCAGCTTGTTTTTTAGTTTTTTTTTTAATCATACATGTATGTTGAATCTTATCAGATACTTTCTCGGCAGCTATTATCATAATCATGATTTTTACCTTTTCTTTTATTGGTGTGGTGAATTAGGCCTTCTTTTAGCCAATCCTGCTCCCCTCCCCCAAGATAGGAATTATTTTGAGGCTTGTTCCAGCCTTTGGGGGTCACCAGAGACAAACCAGCTTCTGCTTCCCCAGGATTCACACATGGTAATCGTGTCATGTCCTTCTTGACCTTGACTTTTTAAATCACAGGATAAACATACACAGGTCTGTACGCCTTCCTCCTACAAGACATTTGCCAGACCTACCATGATCATTTTCTTTAGAGATGAGAATTCATTGTACTTTTTTAAGGGTGTCTAAAGAATCTGTTTTTCATTCTGAAATTTTAAAAGCCCTGCTGTCAGAACATGCTCTTGCATGTCTATCCTAAATAATCACAAACTGTAATCTAAGGTAATTTTCGCTAGGTCTAACCTCTAAGGAGACATTTAAGAGTCAGTTGTCTGCTTGAGACTATTTTGTATTCTTAAAGGTTATTATTTCTCCCCCTATCATTTTTTTCTCTAGAATAAATACTTTTTTCGTTTTTAGCAAATTTATCTCTATAACATTTACCCCCTCACTTATCAGTGATTTCTGAAGCTCCATTTTGATCTACACCCAAATTCTGCTGCATTTAGGTTCAGAGGTAGGTCAAGTTCTGACTGAGACAATGGGAGGTGACTGACCTGGACTCACGCTTGGTTTTGTCGCTAAGAGTATGACAAAGTGGCAGCTAGTTTTTAATGTGTGTCTACAAGAGCCTGAGACTGTGCTTTGTACTTTAGGTAAGATCTCTAATCCATCATCCCCTCTAGAAGGATCTTGATTCCATTTTACAAATGAGATCATGGTTTAGAGAAGATAAAGAGCTTGCTAAAGCCATAGCCTTGGTGATTGGCATTTGAATTCAGGTGCATCTAATTTCAAAGCTTGGGCATTTTCCACTACCCTGAAGATACAGTGGCTCTTTCCCAAGGTACAAAAACACCCACCTGCCCTCAGACCACCGTGAGCCAATGAGAAACACACAACCTCAAGAATCAAATTTCCTTCCTCCAAACAATGCACACTTAGCAGTGTCAATGCATGTTTCATATATACACAATGTAAAGTCCCTGTTCAACCCATATTCAGGTCATCATCACCCTAGACTCACTGCCCAGGAGTCTAAACCAGCAACTCTAGCAACTTTTGACATGGAAATTTAAGTCATCTAGCAACACACACAAAAGTGGTAGATAAAGTCCAAAAGCATTTCAAGCTTGGCTCATGGTTAGTTTTTCCTTATAAATAATAATAATAATAATAATAATAATAATAATAAAAATGCTAAGAATTGATGGGAAGAAGGTGGAAAGGAAGGGCTATATGGAGGCAAGTTAAAGGAAAGTTGAAGTAGTTGCAGTAGAGAATGCAATCAATAAATATTTGTCCAGTAAACAAATAAAATGGATTCTACTAGTCTAAGGAGGGAACATGCCACATTCTGCTCATGATGAAATTAGGCATGTTCACAGTGCTATGACCATAGACCATGATATACTTTTCTTTTTTGTGTATCTGCTTATATCACAGATCTACAAATTCTTATTTAGGAAGCTAATTTCAATGAGAAAGCATGCACAGAAAACTTTTCTTTTAGGGGTGCTTTTTTTTTTAAATTTTTTTTTTTTAGCCTAACCCAGGAGTAGATACTTGCGGAGTAGATGAGTTTTCAGGGTTTATCATACCCTTCCACCATTAACCTCTATGACCAGCACCTGTGTGGTATTGTGCCCATCCCATGGCCCAGTGGCTGCGTGCACGTGTAAGTAGGCACACCTGGGCCTAGGAGGCAGGGATAAAAGGGCAGTGTCACCCTAGAGGAAGAGCATAGTGAGGAAGAATGCCAGAGAGAGAGTCCGGAGAAAGAGCATGAAGATTCCTGGGATAAACAGCCCCCCACGGCCCCTGGCCCTGCTCTGGCTCCCCATGGCTTGGCCTGCCTGCTTGCCATACCCTGCTACACAATGTTCTAAGTAGATGTTACACCACTAGCTAGTAAAATACCTATATGAATATAATTAAGATGTAACAAGAGTGTGGCTAGGATTAAAAGTACATTCAGAGTTTTCTGGGTCCCAAAGTCCTGCTCATTCCTATAGAAATACTTCTTGAATGAATTTTCTGTCAGCTTTTGCAAGGAAGGAGTAACCCCATAGGACCAGGCTGATAACATTCTATCTTAAGACAGGTCTTCCTGGGGAGAAAAAGATTAGAAAGCTTCTGATAGGCTATGCAGTTCAAATATCACAACTAATTGACATCAATAGCTAACTTAAAGCTTGCAAGAAGCAGTCTGCATGGCCATCAAAAATGTCTGTTTGTGAACTGACTGATTATAAACCAAATAGCTCTCAAGTAGTCTCTTGACAGATGAATAAGAGAGCTTAGCAAAGAAAGAACTGTCTTCCAGGATCATTTCTTCTCCATGCCATGAGCATGTGATAGTCTTTCTTACTCTCAAGACTCAAATCCCCTCCTTCCCAATGATCTCCTGTACCACCACTCTCTAATAACTCATTTTTCTCCAGTTCCATGCATATAAACTCTACACCACAAAATACATAATTTGCATCCTTTCTTGTTCTCTAAGGATTCAGTGATAGACTCCACTTCCAATTCTATTATTAAAACCTCTTAAGTTTCTTCACTTGAACTTGTGTTTATTTCTACCAGCCACAGAATTTTATTGTATAACACAACATATCATACTGCCTAGACGTTTTTTTCTAGATACCACAAATTGACTTCTACAACAAAAAAATTTTTTTTTTCCTCACAGCTCCAGAGGCTGAGAGTGTTAGAACAAAGAGTATGAGAGAGTTCAGTTCTGGTGAGATCTGTTTTTCTAGACTGCAGATGTCTGTACTCACCTGGCCTTTCCCACAGAGAAAGAGACAGTGGTGTCAGTGTTAACTCTTCTTATCCATATAGTAGAACTGTGGAGCTCAGGCCCCATGCTTAGGATTTCATTTAACTTCAATTATCCCCCTAAAGGTTCTATCTTCAAATACAGTTATTTGGAGATTAGGACTCAGTACATACATTTGGGAGAAGAACATGGCATTGTCTATAGCACTCAAAAGAAGAGTGTAAGTACCTGCAGATGGGAGAGAACAACAAGGCCCCTCCACCTTCTTCCTGAGTCATCTCTTGCCCTGGTCATAGTTTGGAAATGATTTCAGGAGTACTGTCAGACTCTCCCCAAAACTTGTTCTGTAAAAATTTTAAGTAAATCAAGATGACAAACAGAACTTCAAAGAGAATACTCTTCCAACCATCATATAACGAGTAAGAAATGGGCTGAAATTTAAACTCAGTCTTCTGGAGCCCTTTTTTTTTTTAACCCCTGCCTCCTAATAACAGCAAGAACCAGCAGATGGTGTTAAACACAAATCAGAAGGTCCATCATAAGAGGTAGGCGTTGCTGAACATCTGCTGGGACCGCAGCCTTCATGTTCCTTTTATGACTCAGTGTGTTCATTAGTATATATTGAAGGCATTCATGAGTATGTGGATAATTTCTACTTGTTTCCCTTACAACGTGATTTTTTAACTCTGATACTGAACTTCACTGAAGTGAAATGAGACAAAGTTAGAGAACTTACCCAAGGACTATTGTTGGAGGGTAACCCCTAGATACGAAACCGAGTCAAAGATCTGATTAATTCTCAAAGTTTTATTAACTAGCCAGCGACTGTCCCTCAGGTAAGGGAGCCATCCTAACCAAACTTAGCAGGGGTTTATAATGGCAAAAACCACATAGCTATAGTTGCCAAAGCAAGCGGAAATACAAAAGCAGAAATGAGCCGTCAGGAGCCAGGGGAGCACTGGAGCATGTCACCATCTCCTGGTCTCCATGTCCTAGTTCTATGGAGGAACTTGACAAATTACTTCTTGCCTGAAAATCACTCTCCTGTGCTGACTCATGGAGCTGCTGGGAAAAGGGGTCTGGGGTCCATTACAGTGTGGAACTGAGCTCCTAATAAGATTGGGTTATCTTATTCCAAAGCATCCCCTTTGCTTTCTACTATCTCCCCAAATTTCCAGAAGTTGTGTAATGAGTGACATCATTCCTCCAATATTGCAGCATTCTTAATAGACATTTCATACCAGTGCTAGAGCAAATATCAGGAGATTCAAGTATCACGAGTTATCAGAACTGCAAAACCAAGAGAGGTAAGATCAGAATTCACTTGGAATAGCAGCCAGGTGGTTAATATAATTAGTGGGGGATATCAATAAGCTCATTGCTTTCCCTTTTTACTTACAGGAGACAATTTCTTCAAGGAGACCAGAGACAATAGATTTGGGTTCTGCTCTTTGCTTCCAGACCCCCTATTCTAATTGTGAGACACCCTAGGGTTGGAGACCCCTTAACAGCCAGCTAAACCCACCTCTGCCATGGGGACTATGATTCAGCTGCTGCCTGGCCTCTTCCTGGCTTTGCTCGCCCTTCCTGCCGACGGTGGGGTGCTCAATAGAATCATTCGGCACAAGCGACAGAGCGGGGTGAATGTCACCCTGCCGTCAGAGGAGACCCAGCCCGTTGTGTTCAACCACGTCTACAACATCAGGCTGCCTGTAGGTTCCCAGTGTTCAGTGGATTTGGACTCACCCAATGGGGACAAAGACATGGCCCCACCAGCAGAGCCCAGCGAGAGCCTCCAGGAGCACACAGTGGACGGGGAGAACCAGATTGTCTTCACGCACCGCATCAACATCCCCCGCAGGGCCTGTGGTTGTGCTGCTGCCCCAGATATCAAGGAGCTTCTGAGCAGACTGGAGGAGCTGGAGAGTCTGGTGTCTTCCCTGCGGGAGCAGTGCAACTCCGGAGCAGGCTGCTGCCTCCAGCCTGCCGAAGGTAGGAGCCTGGGACCAGCGAGCCCCTCCACATGTGGGGAGAGATGATGAACAGGGCCGATGGCCATGCATTGCTTGCAAAGTGGGTGCCCTGGAGAACTAGCCTCACCCATAGTCACTGAAAAGAGACTTAATGCAGAGATGTAATCATCGCTCTGTTGCCCTTGAAGAGTCCTAGTGACAGAGGTTTCTCAGAGGGATTTTCAGGTGTCTGAGAAGTCTTGCTCTGAGAAACCTGGTTTCATTTTTTTTATTTGACCAGGGAATGGACCCTAAAACTTAGGAACAGTTATGAGATTCCTAACCCAAAGAACACACTCTGAAAGGTACCGAAGCAGCCCCACTGCCTCTCCTTGTAGAAAAGGGAAGCAGAAGCCCTGCAGGAGGGAATTTCTCCAGGTCTGCAGTGAGCAGCCGCGTTAGATCTGAAATCACAGTGTCCACCCCCTGGTGTTCTTACAAAGGTACAGCCCTTGGCGCCTGTGGGAACTGAAAAAAAATCACTCCTGTTTAACGCAGCGGCAACGGGAGTCTCCTTAGTGGACTCTTAAGTCGTTATCTCATTTATCCTCCCAACGGCCCCTTAAGATAAGGTGTAATCTACCTGTCTCCACATCTAAGAACTAAGACTCAAAGGTCTTAGTTTTGAGCTGTCTGACTCGAAAATGACACACAGAGACAGGAGCTTCGAACATGCTTGTGTCAAAGATGCGCATTCTCCAGGGATCCCTGTCCCCAGGGGTGTTGTTTCTGAGGAATGTTGCCACTTTGGAATTCTGTCTTCACTTCCATTCCCTAAGGTTGACAGGATTACAGGCTTTTTAACAGCTTCCCTATCCGAGATGAAAATCTCTGTTTCTGATGCTCAGGAAAAAATACCAGAAATGACTTCAACACAGCAAGTTATTTCAAACGTAGATCTAACCACCATAAGTGTAGAGAGCCCTGAATCCCCAGGGGGAGAAATAGTTCATCTTCCACTTATGTTGGATCCCTGGCCCCATGCAGATGGAGTCAGAGCTAGAGTGGGTTAGAGCATAGTTTAGCACACTGCTGTCCTGTAGAAATACATGTGAGCCATCTGTGTAGTCTTAAATTTTCCAGTAACATTAAAGAAGTGGAAAGAATAGGGAATGTTTAATCTTTTCTTTCATTTCAGCCAATATAACCAAATCATCCATTTATTTCAGTCTAGATTCAGTATCAAAACTATGATTGGCTATATCGTTATATCAAGTCCTGAACTCAGCGTATATTTGACATCAATAGAAGGTCTCAGTTCAGACAAGTCACCACTTCAATAGCTTTATTGCCCCTTGAACCACCCATACTATACAGGCTGGTTTAAATTCTCACTTTTCAAACCAGTTTGTTTTTGCACTCTCTTCCTCCCCTTTGTCAGGGAGAGATAAACATGAATGCAATTATCTCTAGACACAGGGAACATGGATGTGAGTTCTGTTTCTTCTCCTTGGGGTCCATGAAGGAAACCCCATGCACTCACTTGTGCAAGGCGAGTTGAGGATGATGTGGATTTGCAGGGGTTACATGCCTGTGTGCCCTGACCACACCACCCTCACTCCCACCTACCACTGCAGCCTTGAAGGAAGAGGGCAATGAGATACAGGCACAAGAATTTTGTGGGACCAGAGCCAGACTAACAGCTGTCCAGATAGAGTTTAGAAACCACACCTAAGCTGCTTCATTTCAGCTCTGGAAAATTAGAAAGTCTTGGTCTCATGAGTCCAGATACCAGCTAGAAGCAGCTGGAAAACTCCAGGAAGGAACGTGACACTGAGCACAGGAACGGGCACTTAGTGACTCCTTCCACCCCTGGCTGACCCCCAGGGTGGGTCTAGTGGCTCCATGGGAATGACACAGAAGCAGGACACTGGATTCAGCATGGCACTTACTTCCTGGGCCTCTCTGAGGCTTCTGACGTTGGTGAGGCCCCGGGCAGCAGCCCAGCCAGGCATCAGGCATTCTGCAGACAGTGACCGTCATTCCTGGGCTCTGCAACTCCTGGGGAATTTGATGAAAATGGTAGCTCTGGCTGAGCATGGTGGCGCATGCCTGTAAGCGGCAGCCTAGAAAGCCGCGGCCAGAACCAGGGGTCTAGGTTCGAGTCCCACCGGGGGAACGTAGCGAGACCTAGTTCCAAAAAAATAGCTGGGCGTGTTGGTGCGTTCCTGTAATCCAAGGTAGCTGTGACTGGGAATTGCTTGAGTCCGTGGTACCTCAGGCAATGTGAGCCTGAGGTTCCTTGGGCAATGGCAAGACCTAGTCTCAAAAAAAAAAAATTTTTTTTTTAATGGTAGCTCTTTTCCTAGGGTGGCAGGAACACTACTACACTCCACCATCACCTCCACCCCTACTACTACAGGGCATGTAAACATGCTCTTTTTGCATCTAATTCTGCAATTTCAGACAGCATAGGCTGAGTCTCCCTACTTCCTATAAGCACCAGGAGTCCCAGCTGATTTCGCTCATGGAGCAATGAGGTCTTGCACAGGAAGCAAGCAGATGGTCACCTGAGGGTGACCATCCTCAGGCTGCATTTCATCCTGGGCATCGGGGCAGATGCTGAGAACTGGGGCCACATGTTCAGCCCTGCTCCTCTCTTCTCCTTGCAGGCCGCCTGGACACCAGGCCCTTCTGCAGCGGCCGGGGCAACTTCAGCACCGAGGGATGCGGCTGTGTTTGTGAGCCTGGCTGGAAGGGCCCCAACTGCTCTGAGCCCGACTGCCCGAGCAGCTGCCACCTGCGAGGCCAGTGTGTGGACGGGCAGTGCGTGTGCGAGGAGGGCTTCGCAGGGGAGGACTGCAGCCAGCTGGCCTGCCCGGGCGACTGCAGTGACCAGGGCCGGTGCGTGAACGGGGTCTGCGTGTGCTTCGAAGGCTACTCGGGGGCCGACTGCAGCCAGGAGGTGTGCGAGATGCCGTGCAGCGAGGAGCACGGCCGCTGCGTGGACGGCCGCTGCGTATGCCAGGACGGCTTCGCGGGGGAGGACTGCCGCGAGCCGCTGTGCCTCAACAACTGCCAGGGCCGCGGGCGCTGCGTGGAGAACGAGTGCGTGTGTGACGAGGGCTTCACGGGCGAGGACTGCAGCGAGCTCATCTGCCCCAACGACTGCTTCGACCGCGGCCGCTGCGTCAACGGCACCTGCTTCTGCGAGGAGGGCTTCACCGGCGAGGACTGCGGCCAGCTCACCTGCCCCAACGACTGCCACAACCGCGGCCGCTGCGTGGACGGCCAGTGCGAGTGCGACGACGGCTTCACGGGCCCCGACTGCAGCGAGCAGCGGTGTCCCAACGACTGCCACAACCGCGGCCGCTGCGTGGACGGCCAGTGCGAGTGCGACGACGGCTTCACGGGCCCCGACTGCGGCGAGCTGCAGTGTCCCCGTGGCTGCAGCGGCCACGGGCGCTGTGTCAACGGCCAGTGCGTGTGCGACGAGGGCTACACCCGCGACGACTGCGGCCAGCTGCGCTGCCCCAACGACTGCCACGGCCGCGGCCGCTGCGTGCAGGGCAAGTGCGTGTGCGAAGCCGGTTTCCAGGGCTTCGACTGCAGCGAGATGAGCTGCCCCAACGACTGCCACGGCCAGGGCCGCTGCGTGAACGGCATGTGCGTGTGCGACGACGCGTACACCGGGGAGGACTGCCGGGATCGCCGCTGCCCTCGGGACTGCAGCAATCGCGGCCGCTGTGTAGACGGGCAGTGCATGTGCGAGGATGGCTTCAGGGGCCCCGACTGTGCGGAGCTCGCCTGCCCCCACGACTGCCACGGCCAGGGCCGCTGCGTCACCGGGCAGTGCGTGTGCCATGAAGGCTTCGTGGGCAGGGACTGCAAGGAGCGGAGGTGTCCCGCCGACTGCCACGGCCAGGGCCGCTGCGTGGACGGCCAATGTGTCTGCCATGAGGGCTTCACTGGCCCCGACTGTGGGCAGCGCTCCTGCCCCAACGACTGCAGTAACTGGGGCCAGTGTGTGGCGGGCCGCTGCATCTGCAATGAGGGCTACACCGGGGAAGACTGCTCCGAGGGTGAGTGCGGGACTGGGTAGGGGGAGGAGCAGGGAAAGGGACTCAGGGGTGGGGCTCATGTCATAGTGTTGACGTGCATGCCCACGCATGCATACAGACTCTGCCAGGGCCCTGGTCATAAGCCTGTTGCAGGGCCACCTGGTTGTAAACTCAGGGGCTCCAGGAGGTCGTGACTTTGTCCGGAGAATCTACACAGCTAAGACACCCAGAGCTGGTATTTGAGTCAACCTGACCTGTCTACTCCCAAAGGGATACTCAGTGCCCAAGATGAAGCAGAGAAAATGATGACCTCCCTTGGCTAGACATCAGTTGGCCTCCCTACTCCCCACTGACACCAAACCAGTAATAATAGATCCCTTTATTTGGAGAAAGTCCAATTTTAGCTAGTAAGGTGAGATGATATACAATAATGTCAAGTTCACATTCCACCTTGGCTCAAATGCTGATTACTTTGAGACAACCCCATCTCTGGCGTCATTTTTTATTACTTTCTTTCTTTTTATTTTTAACTGACTTCACACACACACATACACAAACACACACATTATTACATCCTTGTATACCACAAGGTTCTCCCACCACCTTGATACCCGTGTCGGTCTTAATCTTTTGTTTTCATCCCTCCCCCACTTTCTCCCTCCTTCTCCCTCCCTTACTTTATGCTTTAATTTTGCTGTCAGTTTGTTAGTTTTAATTTTTTCTTGTCCTTTTGCTTTTCTGTTTTCCCTACATCCTACATATATGTGAGAGCACCCAGTATTTTTCTTTCTTCTTTCTGGCTTATTTCTGCTAGCATGATTCCTTCTAGGTTCATCCATGTTGTCACAAATGCATCAAAATTGTCTTTTGATTCCTACCCAAAAGACACCAAACACTAATTCAAAAGGACACCTGCACTCATATGCTTATTGCAGCACTATAACAACCTGAATATGGAAACAACCCAAATGCCCAAAAACAGGCAAAAGGATCAGAAAGTTGTGGTATATTTATGCCGTGGAATATTATTCAGCAATCAAAAAGACACCACTTTTTAATACTATTTTTTAACCCTATGGAGTATAAGCTGCTTAAAGGAGTGTCATGCTAAAAGCCAAGGCGTGGCATACAGCAGGTACTCAGAAAGCATCAAGTGCTCAGTAAGTACCAGTCAATGAAAACTAGCAAAGATCCCTCAATACTTTGAATGAGGGTCTTAGATGTACTTCAGTATCCATCCTGATATTTGTCATAATGAGGATGTTCTGCCTTGATTAAGCTAGATGAGAATAAAATAAGATGAAAGACAAGAAAAAGTGAATGCTCTGGGTTTAATGTGGCCAGGCAGGGAACCCGGGGCAGCAAGGATACCAGACTGGCTGGGAGGAGGTATGAGTTCCACATGTGGCCAGGTAAGTGAGTTGAGAAAATGCATCTGCCTCATTCCCATGTAGAAAGTGAAACTTGGACCAAATGAACCCAAAGAACACTTGGGTGCTAAGGATGTCTGACTCAGCTCAGAATGGGCATGTCAGCCAGGCAGCCTTTTGCCAGGCAACGACTTGACCTGAAACTGAACTGAGACCTGCAGAAGGGAAAAGTTGGAGAGTCTGGTCACAAGAACCCTGCAGGCATATGAAGACCTAGAAGTAGAGCATGAAGGTCCATGGATGCCCCCAAAAAAGTCAGCGATGGGTCGTAGCAGATGGTCCTTGGTTTTAGAAATGGGCCCGCATTTAGGAAGTGGAAACAATCTGGGCCTCTGTAACTGAGGTCAAGGGAAATCAACCTGGAGAGAAAATATCGACAGTGTTACTCACCCACGTTTTTCTTTCTTGTTCCTGCCAGTCTCCCCTCCCAAAGACCTCATAGTGACTGAAGTGACCGAAGAGACTGTGAACCTGGCCTGGGACAACGAGATGCGAGTCACAGAGTACCTCATCATGTACACACCTACCCAGGCAGATGGCCTGGAAATGCAGTTCCGCGTCCCCGGGGATCAGACGTCCACCACCATCCGGGAGCTGGAGCCAGGCGTGGAGTACTTTATCCGCGTGTTTGCCATCCTGGAAAACAAGAGGAGCATTCCCGTCAGTGCCAGGGTGGCCACCTGTGAGTGAGCACTAACCAGCAGCCTCCAGGCACCTCAGCTCCCAGCGGTGCCTCACCCCCAACCCCTCAGTCACTGCTCAGGCTTTGCCTCTGTAACTCGATCGCTGCTCTGATGTCCCTACACTGTGAAGGGCTGAAATCCAGTGAAGCCCATTAAATATATATATATATATATATATATATATATATATATGTATTTTTTTTTTTTAAAAAGAACCACCTAACTTTTTACCAAACTTCCTCCTTCTCTCCTGTAGCCTTCCTGCCACAGAGTCATTCCAGGTAGCACTTCCAGCACTGTGAACCACACCACATTGGAAGCATTCTGCATGTCCTAATTATTAGCAACCCTGTGAGATAAGAGCTATTGTTAGCCCATTTTACAGATGAGAAAGCTGTGATTCTGAATGATTGATCATCTCATGCCAACTTAGCAGAGGTAGTCTACACTGGCAGTCTGGTTGCCAATTTCATGCTCTGAGCATGCTCCTCATTCATATAGGTACTGGAAAAATTCTTTAGTTTATATATTTAAAAGATAGAAAGTAAAATCTTAAATATTCAAGTTATTATTTTAAGAGTCCAGTGGCTGTGTCATCATCTCCACACCTGAAAACCAGTTGTGACTTGCAATTGGTCCTTGTTGGAGGGTTGCATTTGCTGACATTGATATCCTGTGCTTTGTGCCTGGAACTATGGCCTGCAGTATGAATGGGATGTATCAGTTCTCCAGACATTTCCAGAGGACCAGCAACCTTGCATCTTTCTCACAAGTGAAGAAACTGAGGTGCAGGCTAGTTTGTGCACAGAGAAGCTAGAATGGTGGAATTTAGATTGTAGACCAAGTATGATCCCAAAGTCAGATCCCAAGGTTTAACCATACTTAATATGTACTTGATGCTCAAATTCATTTTCACACTGCCTTGCATTTTCACACAGCCTCTCAGAAGAACCCCTAAACACACTCCAGCTCCAAGGCCCTGGCCGTGGCAGGCATCAGCCTTGGGGTTAAGTGGAATCAGGGCTGTGTCACTCCCACCACACTTACAGTCATGCTCTCCTCTCTGTACTCCTTCTACAGACTTACCAGCACCTGAAGGCCTCAGGTTCAAGTCCATCAAGGAGACATCTGTGGACGTGGAGTGGGATCCTCTGGACATTGCTTTCGAAACATGGGAGATCAGCTTCAGGAACATGGTGAGGTCCACAGAGGCGTGGGTGTATTTGACTGCAAGGATCTGAAAGGTGGTCAAAGGAATCTATAGAGTTTTATATCAACTCAGTTTCCTTAATTTTTGGCAGATGACAGGACTCTATTTCATGTTCGCATATGTATTTTAGTGATTCAGTAAGCATGGCTTTTAAGGCTGAGACCTAACCAAACAGATGTTAAGTCAGCTCCAGGTTCTGATTGCCCATCATACTCCTGCAACTTTCTACTCAGGTCTAAGAAGAGAAGAAATGCCTTCTTCATTGAAGAGAAGAAAGGTCTCTTCTCAGTGGGTAAAAAAGTATCCATGAGCCAGGAAGTTGGTTCTGAGTTCAAGCCTAAGCCTCTTCCACTAACCAGTGAGGAGACCTTGGCAGTCACCCAACTTCTGTGATGCTGGCTTCAGAAGAGGGGTGGAGCTTGTGGTTTCAATTATGTTGCCTCTCATAATTGGTGATAATATCTGAATGTCAAAGGAATGAATTGAAAGGTTTGCAAGAGGGAGAAACATTCTTGAGCAACGTCATTATATCTCTAACCTCAGCACCTTCAGAACTAATCTGAGATAAAATAAGTTGTTAGGAATGAATAAATGAAGAATAAGTATATCACATCAGTGAAGAAGCTGGCCTCCCCTTTATGTCTTAACCAAGGCACCCCTATCTTTTAGAATAAAGAAGATGAAGAAGAGATCACCAAAAGCCTGAGAAGGCCAGAGACCACATACCGGCAAACTGGCCTAGCTCCCGGACAAGAGTATGAGATAACCCTGCACATCGTGAAGAACAACACCCGGGGCCCGGGTGTGAGGAGGGTAACAACCACCCGTGAGTACCACCCTTAATACCACCAAGAAGCACCTCTGGTGTATCATGCCCTCTTGTATAACAACGTTTCAATTAGCGTTTGCTATGTTAAAAAGCAGCCCAAAATGTAGTGATTTATAAAGCATTAATTCTGCACCGCGATGATTTGGTATTGGTCTCAGATGGATAATTTTTCTGTTCTTGATTGGACTCATTTATACATCTGTGTGGGCTAGGATGGCCTCAGCAAAAATGGAGCCTCTGTTCCAAATGGTCTCTCAGTCTCCAGTATGGCAGCTAAGCAGGCCCCAAACTGGTTCTCTATCACTTCTGTCAAAGCAAACTTCAATCCAGTCCAGATTTAATGGGACATGGATCCATCTCTTACTAAAAGAAGATAAGTAATTGAGAACACAGGCTCACCATCTTACACATAATCTGGTTTAATGAATCATCTAGTCCTGTAAAGGAGGTAGGGATAACATTGAGGTTACTCTTTTTCAGGAGTGGAAACTGGGCCATGGAGAAGCTAAGTCAATTTTACTAAGCACACATTGTGAATATTATCAGGGCCAAAACCTGAAGCCATTGTCTGGTTTTATCACTTTCACCTCATCACCACTCACATCGACTGGGTTCTGGCTTATGTAGAATCTTGATTCCAAGTCTTCAATAGGAACCTAAATAAAATGTCACTGTGTCTGAGTTTTTGGGAGGTAGAATAGATTTGGCAATATTACATCATATGATCACGATCGGGGAGGGGGCGGGGGCAGAGAGGTGATGTGGGGTAGGGTTTCAAACTGAGTTGTCCTACAGGGAAGCAAATGTTTTTAAAGAAAATAAGCATGTAGTCATTAAGTAACTAACAAATTCAAATTATTTTGCGTTACCATTTGGGAAAATCTCTAAGATAGCAGATGTGCCAACTGTTTATGGAATTGGCTCTTCCCAGCATGGGGTTGTTGGAAAAGTTAAATCTGTTGATGAATGGCAAGAAAGAACATCTTGCATTTAAACATTTGCACATTTTGCCTAGCTCAGAGCCAACTCATAGGATTGTCTCCTTTATAAGCAAGTGTTTTCCATCATCCTGACAACATCCCTCTGTGGTAGGTAGAGGGCAGGTACTGACAGGAAAAAAATCATTAGCTCACCAGAAAGGCATAGAAATGATCAAGTTAATACTTATTTGTTATAGAGTAGGCACATTGAAAGTACAAAAGACATTTCTTTACTTGTCCTTTTATTTTGAATCTACATGTGGGAGTTGGCTGCTTTATTTCTTCTTATTATTAAAGGACAAGCAACCCAATGTTTGAAGTTCCATAATCACATAATTATAAACATTGAGGTACAGATATTTACCTGTTCATTTTGCTGACATCCCTAACTGTTTTCCCAGTGTAAAGGACCTTAGCACTTTGCCACCAGAATATGTTTGGCTTCATCCCTCTGATCTTTGTATAGCCCCTAAGTGTGTTCATTCAAATTAGGGAAGCAGTAGTAATCACAGATAATGGGCCATAATGTTGCAATTGTATCAGAGTCATTTCTGGGCATGTGACTGTTTTTGAATGTCTCCGATAAGGGAGGAAAGGCATGGACTTGACTCCTTCCATGATCTTTAGCAGGTCTTCTTCTTAAGTCTCTCACCCATCATCTGGAAAATGGGTTTGTAGTCTTCCATGAGGAGTTGCCACAAGAGTTTTGACAGAGATGACAAAGCACCAGGCTTGGCACATGACAAACATGAGACAGCGGTAGTCTCTTCCAGTCCAGTGTCCAAATTAGGGAAGAGATCGCTGTCCTCGACTGAATCCCCACTTCCCTAAGGAAAGGGATGCTAAGGGATCAGTGTATTGATGTCTGCTGATCAGTAACTGTGAGCACACAGGGCAGGTTGCCTCACATCTGATTGTGGCATCGCTTCACTGGACACTTTATGGGTTTGTCATCTGTGAGCTGAGACTGAAGTAGCAACATCTCAAATTCCAAATTAGACTCTGCTAGTTTCTCACAGTCAGCTATGAGTTAGTTTTCCCTCTCATTCCCGGTATAAAACTAAGTTCCTTTCAATAATAAAGAAAATACAGACTTCATTTTTTCACTTTGTTAAAAATTAAATTCTTTAACAATTTTTAAAATGAAGAAACTTTTGACTGAACATTAGTATATCTTAATTGTATTTGTTGAATGTCTGACATGTTTTAATGTTTGTATTAAAATTGGCTATATAACTTAAAAATCTGTTAACACATCAAGGACAAACCTGACTTTATGCTGGGATTAAGTAAGATCAAAGACCTACTCTCTGAATGAAGGAGTGACTTCATCTAAATGGAATAATACCATTTGAGTAAATCCTAGAGAATTGTGTTACAAAACAAAAAGAAAGGTCATAATAGGAAACTCATTTTAATATTTAATACAAAACACTAAGTTACCAAGACATACAATGCAATGTTAATGGCACAGGGATATACAGCAGAATCTAGAGCTTATGAGAACATGTTACTGATATTTTTACTGTGGGTGTTAGGAATATGTGTTTACTAGTTTACAACAGAGTCAAAGAGACTTTTTCATGAGGAATGATGTCTGTCATTAAAGCCATAAGGTTTTGAAGGATGAATAGGAGTTGTGGGAGGCAATCTTAGGGAAAAGAGACAAAATCATATTAAGCGCAAAGGTCAGGGAGCTAGAAACAGCAGGATATGCTCTTGGAACCTGGAGGAACAGAAACATAGGATGGAGAGTGGAGGAAATGAATAATGCGCAGGAGGAAGATGGGCATCAAGACGCAAAGATGGAAAACTGGAGACAGTCATGACTCTCTGGTCTGAGTTTTTGTCACCAAAAGTCACTTGCCAGACATCGCCAATGTAGGCCTGCCCTCACTTCTCAGCTCCGTCATTCTGATGGAGAAATGATCAACCATGCGGTCCTTTGTTTCTCCTACTTATGGGAACAGAAATAGGAATAACAACTAAGAAATGATCATTCATCACATCTCATTTTTCCTGTAACTTGCTCTCGGCTCTGTGCTAGACATTTTGCAGACATTATACCCCTTAGTATTTGAAAAACAAAGATACCTAGAAGGTAGTTGTCATCCTCCCCAATTACAACTTATCAAATAAGGAACCAAGGCTCAAGCAAAGGGGTCAGCATCCACCCGTGGGTCTAGAGGCTGCAGGTCCTCTCCACTCAGTGCCTGCCCCTACCCCTGACCTCTGCAACCTTTTGCCCACCCAGGCTTGGATGCACCCAGTCACATTGAGGCAAAAGATGTCACGGACACCACTGCCCTGATCACCTGGGTCAAACCCCTGGCAGAGATTGACGGCATTGAGCTCTCCTATGGGATGAAGGATGCACCGGGCGACCGCACCACCATCGACCTGACACAGGACGATAACCAGCACTCCATCGGGAACCTGAAGCCAGACACTGAATACGTGGTGTCCCTCATCTCCCGCAGAGGTGACATGTCCAGCAACGCAGCCACAGAGACCTTCACAACAGGTAACAGGGTTCTCCTGCTCTCCTGCTAATAGCACCAAGAAAGGGAGGATAGGGAGACCTCAAACCATGTTGGGGGTGCTTCCAAGCCCCTTTTACAGGAAAAAAATCCAGAAAGGGATTTCATTTCTTTAAATTTTATTCCCAAGTTATGTAGAAATGTATTGATTTTTCAAAGGAAAAAAAAACCTACATAATTTTAAAGGCAAAAAGTACATTGGCTTATAGAGGAGATACCAGCCTGACATCCTCAAAAATTCTAGTGAAAAGAGAAATAAAATAATTATTTTAATAATATAATAGAGCACAGGGAAAGGATGAATGACCAAAGTGCCCCCAACTTCTGAGGTTTGTGGCATTCCAAAGCCTTGATCAGTCAGTCAGTAAGCAAATACTTTTCCAGAGCTCAGTAATAATACTTCGTGTGAGGTTTTAGAAATGCCTTGGTACTGGATGGTCTCACTTATATGAGGGACAGAGGGAAAACAAACAGATAAAAAAAATTAAAACTAACTCTCAGCAAAATTGAAGCAAGAAGCTTAAGAGGGAGAGAAGGGGGAAATCAGTACTGGGAGGGCCACAAAATATGGATAGTTCCCAGGGGTAAGGTGGTGGGAGAACCCGGTGGTAAATATGTAAAGTAAAAGAAATACTTTGAATGCAACGGACTAGTTCTTAGATTTTTGTTACATTTCTTTATAGTTCATTAAAACTCAACCTGAGGTGGGAGTCGGGGGAAGAATGATTAAAGTATCACCGGGTGTGGTGGTGCCTGCCTGTAACCCCAGCTTTGGAAGGCTGAGGCTAGGAATCACTTGAGTCCACAGATTCAAGGCTACTCCCAGCAGCATAGCAAGACCTAGTCTCAGAAAAATAACCGGGCATGATAACATATGCCTGTAAATCCCAGCTACCTGGGAGGCTGAAGCTAGGAATCACTTGAGTCTGTCGGTTCGGGACTACCCCGGGCAACATAACCAGACCTAGTCTCTAAAAAATGAATGAATGAATGAATGAATGAATGAATGAATGAATGAATGAATGAATGAATGAATGAGTGAATAAATTAATTAATAAAATAAATAAATAAATGAAATAGTGAAATATCACCTCACATTATAAATGGGGCAAGTCCCAGGTGGACCATCTTGGTTTACATTTGTTCGCCTGCTGTTGAGACATGGGCATGTGGGTGGCTTTGTCCTTCTCTGCCATGACAGATGGCTGTCACCTCTGTTTAAGTTGTCTGAGACTCCGGACTCTGGTACTCGGTGTTCCCAAGGCAAAGGCCCCTTCCTTTCCCAAACAGGCCTGGATGCTCCCAAGAATCTTCGTCGCGTCTCCCAGACTGACAGTAGCATCACCCTGGAGTGGAAGAACGGCAAGGCGGCCGTGGACACTTACAGAATTAAGTTTGCTCCCATCTCTGGAGGAGACCACGCCGAGATTGAAGTCCCGAGGAGCAAGCAAGCCACAACCAGAACCACACTCACGGGTGCGTTCCTGTGCTACTCCACCACCCCCACGGGATGTGCCCTCCAGAAAGGGGAGGCAAGGATGCCCCCAGACACCCCTCTCCCTTGGGTTTCTGGGTGTCAGTCTGTAGAACATTCAAGCACTAAGAAGTACAGCCTCTGGGGTCAAGCTCAGGCCATTCTGTGGTCCTCTGAAAGCCTTTCCACCTCGCAGTCAAATCCCAACCTGCATTTTCTCTCCTAGGTCTGAGGCCAGGAACCGAATACGGCATTGGAGTGTCTGCAGTGAAGGGAGATAAGGAAAGTGACCCAGCCACCATCAACGCGGCCACAGGTGAGAGCACCTGCATCATCACTGCCATGGAGCTGTCTGGCAGACACAGCACCCAGCTGGCAGACAACCTGCTTACAAAGAAGCAGTAGACACCTCTGCCCAGAGGAGAAAAGGCCATGAGCCCAGGTGTCTAAGTTCGTCAGCAGCCTCAGCCCAGTGCATCTACACTGGACTGGCTCTGTGCTCTCTCTGCAGGTCAAGGGCAGAGGGTGTTTTAGGGAAAATTGGACTTTATAAGAAATCTATAAGCTTAAAATGAGTAACCAATTGCAGTTGTTTTGAAACCACTGATGAATCAAAATACACGTGAGAGGTTGTGTTTCTCTTAGTTTTGTCACAGGACAGAAGCATAGTTGTGGGCAACCTCTGTCCTTCCCCAGAGCATCCTGTACTCCAGACTCTGGGTGAGGAGAGTGAGAGGCTATGTGAGTTACGGCTGATGGTTCTCTCCTGAAGTTTTTGCTTTTGTTTTTAATTTGCAAAAAAAGAAAACTCTGCCCTCTGCCCTACCACTAGCCTCTCTCCTTACCCCACCCCCACCCCCAGGTACTGAACAAAAGTGAGCTGGGTGCTAAGATCAGACTTCTCCTCCAGTCTCCTTATTATGCAAATCCCAATCTAAGCACTTACCTGCATGTTCTTTTTATCTTTATTTTGAAGTAACTATAGATTCACATGCAGTTATGAGAAGTAGTATGGAGAGATGCTCTCTGCCTTTTGCCCTGCCTCCCCCAAAGCTGACAAAGGTGCAGCAACAGAACACCTTCCACCAAGAACTTGACATTGATGTCAATATGAAGCATAGTAGTCAGAGTCCTCCAGTTTCACATGCGCTTATTCATGTATGTGCATATATTCAGTTCTATATATTTAATCCCATGTGGATTCTTGGAACCATTGCTCCATTCAGTCCCCAAAATAGTTTCATCATCAAGATCCCTCTCACTACCTTTGAGAGCCCACAGCCAACTCCTTCCCTCCCCCTCCCGCTAATCCTTGGCATTCTCCAAAGTAGTCTTCATCTCTATAATTTTGTCCTTTCAGGAATGCCACATGAAAGGAGCCACACAGTATACATGCTTTAGAGTTGGTGCTAGTCTAGTCACTTGGTATAATCCTATTGAAATCCATCCAGATTTTCTCTGGTATCAGTAGTCAGTTCCTTTTAAATGCTTTTAGTTGAGTAGCATTTTATGGCACAGATATACTACTCTTCTATTTTCACTCTTCAAAAAAATCTGAGAATAACAGACAGCATTTACAAAGGTGAAAACTGAGGCTCAGGTGAGGCCCCCAAATCACCTGGCCCCCCTCGGACAGATTATAGCAAGAGCCGGCAGACACTCAGCCCCAGAAGAACCCCATCTTGCAGCCTGAAGAATAATCTCATCTGTTTCTCTCCCAGACATGGATGCACCCAAGGACCTCCGAGTTTCCAAAACTTCAGAGAGTAGCCTGACCCTCCAGTGGAGGCCACCCCTGGCCAAGTTTGACCATTACCGTCTCAACTACAGCCTGGCTGCAGGCCAGCCCATGGAAATGCAGCTTCCCAGAGATACCACCTCCTACGTGCTTCGTGGCCTGGCACCTGGGCAGGAATATTCCATCCTCCTCAAGGCCGAGAAGGGCAGGCACAAGAGCAAGCCTGCGCGTGTGAAGGCTTCCACAGGTGAGGTCAGCCTTTGAGCTCCCTCCAGGTCCACAGGTCTGTGGGTGCATCAGCCAGGATGTCTGCACAGGAGAGAACTAGACAGAAGACAGGCTGCTTTCTCTACTCATGCAGCCTCTAAACACCATTGTATGAAAGCTACTTATGCCTCTTTCTCTTATTAGCAGATCCAGCAACATTCCATTGCCAGGCAATCGTATGCCCTTAAATCTTTCTTCTTAGGAGAGAGAGCTGAAAGCATCAGGGTTTCCATTTGCTTTTGTATTTGGTTCTTTCTTTTTAATTGTGTATTTCACAGAATCTAATTGTTGTATTTCTCCTTACCTTAGTGTAATCATCAATTTACTTTTTAATTTTCTTTTCAAGATTATCAAGATGTTGGACATCATTCTTTGACTGTTTGACAAAAACTGTTTTTCTTCCAGGACTTTCATTTTCTCTAAGGTTCTCTGAAAAGTTGCATATGGTCCTTTGAGCCTTCAGCAGGTCTTTCCTCATTTTCTCTTCTCTGTTAACCATGAAGAGGTAAACTTCCTTTTTCTCTGACAGCTTATTTCTGACGTCCAATGTCCCTTCCAGTCCAATTATCCTGCTCTCTGTCCCTGCTGCATTGTTTTTTTGATGGCAAGTTGAAAAAGTAATGAGGAAAAAAAAATCTATTTTGCCTATAGAGACACATGCACCTTGACTTTTGACTCCAACTTATGTAAGAAGAATGGGGAAAATGTTACTCATTCAGAGTTTAACAAGTGCTGCTGTTTCGCTTCAATTTCATTGTTATGCTTTTATTAAGTACCCACTGCACACAATGTAATATGCTGCCATTGGAGGTAAAATGGGTCAAGTATTTAACATGTTAATTTTGACTCAGGTTCTTGGTTAGAAATTGAAATGTTATATGGAACTCAGTCAAGGAAAAGGAGAGGTCATGGGAATCAGGAACAATCAGAAAGAGGTAAGGCAGAGATACTATTCTGGTGGGATCTTGACATGCAGAAGAGGGGTTGTGATGATGGGCAGGTTTAGAAATGCCTTGAAGAGATGTTGTCATTTGTGAATATCTCCACCTGCATATAACATAAAGCTCAATTAACAATGAATTAAGTAGCCTAGACGTTGGTTTCCTCTGTATAATATGATCTGAAACTAGGAGGTTCAAGGGTAGCATAGTAGTTCCAAATTTTCAAGAACTCAATTTCATTCTGTCTCTTCACTCCACCATTATTAGCATTTGCCTTCCATTCTCAAATTACCTCACAATATGGCTGCTGTAGCACAGCCTTCACATCTGCGTTCTAGCACCATCAAAGATTTAGAACCAAAACCGAAGAGGAGTAAGACTTGCTGGAAACCTCATTCATGACCACTAGTCACATTTCATTGACCTGTTGACCATTCCTAGCAAAAGTAAGTCTAGGAAATCTAGCCTTCTAGCTAAAGATGTCACTACCAACATAATGTGATTGTAAGGAAAAAAGAGAGAAGTGATCTTTGGTAGACAAAGACCATCTTATCCCAAAGAATCTAAAGGTGGACAATCTGTCAACTGTCTAGGAAAATGCTTCCCATTCAATTAAAAGAGTACCACCAAGGAGAGATAACTAAAGCTTTGATGGAGGGCAGGACAGAAAGAAAGAATTGTATGGTTGAAATTTGAACATTACAACTTTTTAAACATGACCTGTTAGGAAAAACTATGAATCAAAAAAAAAAAAAAAAATAGGAAAAACTATGTATCAAAAAAAAAAAATCTCATCATTCTCCTTTTCCTTTTTTCCCTCTCTCCCTCCCCTCCTTTCCCTCTTTAGCTTAATTTTTCCCTAAGTAGACAAATGCAATGCCAAAGAAACATTCCTATCTCCACTGAATCAGTTCACCCCCTGGTTACAGCCACTTTATCTCCTATCTCCAGGAGGGAATCCCCAGGCCTTAAGCAGATCAGAGAGATAAAAGCTCTCAAGGGAACCACAGCCTGGAATTACTTTGTCCCTGACAGAGAGCTCAGTTTTGAGATTCTCCCCAGGCTCAGTGGTTTCATTTTCTCTGCCCTGACTCCTAAACACCATTTCAAAGAAATCACATTGCTCATTTAAAGACTTTCTTCCTTACAGGAAAACTGCAAAGTCCCTTTTCTTAACTCTTTCTCCATTATCTTCAGAATGTCTCTCTATGGCTTTCTCCATAGGACTATTTCATTTTATTAAAAGTGAGACAGGAGTTCTTTTCTCTGGGAATTCCATCTTCCCGAGTCTCTTAGGTTTTTTCAGTAGCATACTACATATTTGCTTTCTGCTGAGTTCAGGAGCTCCTAGAGCAATTAAACTAGGTCTGTTTCCCAGGGCCTTGCTATCTGGCAAACAGACTGACAGACACCAACCCAGCTGTCCGCCAGAATTAACTGGGGCTACAAAGGGTACAGCATGAGCACAGGACATCCCTAGACATCAGGACAGGCTTCCAGTGTAAGGCACTTTTGGATAGAAACCTGAGTCAAACAGGACTGTGTTGGGAGAACATATAAAAGAGCAGAAGACTAGGTATCTAGCCATGGCAAACTTGTGAGAAGAAAAAAAGAAAGGGAAATTAAAAACCCTTGGGTGAATGAACTATGGGTCAGGAGAAAGAAATTCCTGGCTCTGAACATTAACTGCTTTAAAGCAGAAGTCTGCAAAAAAGCCATTCAAAACCCACTTTGTGGGTTTTACAAAGATGAGGGATTGCCAGTCACAAGCATTTTCCCAGGGATTTTCAGGGTTCTAGCCATGGAATTGGGCCAAAGTGCAAGTCTTTTCCAAATTCAAAGTATGCATGACCTAAGTGCCTGGTATGCCATGAGCTACATGGTCCTATGGAATTGGTCATTCTCATCTCTTTGACCTTGCTGATCTGTGTCCCTTTGCTCACTTCTCTGTGATCACCCTGGCCTCACTGTTAGCTGGGTATGCCAGAACTGATCCTATGTTAGGCTTTTGCACATGCATTTCATGTGGCCCACATACCACTTTCTTCCCAGTGCTTTACATGGCATCTTCCTTTTTCACTCAACTTAAGCATTATCTCAAAACAATGGACTTCTCTAGCCACCTTTCTCAATGGCAACCTTGTTCTGCTTACTGCCATCATATTGCTCCTGAATTCCTCATAGACTTAACCTGGTCTGATATTATTTGGTAGCTGGGTCATTTATCTATGCCCTGTTTCCTACTACCAGTCAGAATGTAAGGACTCGATCTCATTTATCCAGAGCTATATTTCCAGGGCTTTGAGTTAACTGAGCACCTAGTCTATGCTTCAGGAGCAATTTGGGGACTCCAACTGCTCTAGAGGCTGTGTTTCCACTGAGTCTTCTAGTCTACCCTCTCACCCCAACTCTGCCCAAGTTTTCCTTCTTGGGAAATAAAGGGGGGAGAAAGTCTTTAAGCTGAATCTGGATTGGAAAGTAGGAAAGAAAGAAGTAGGGGATAGTAAGAGAGAGGGAAAAAGAATAATGGGAGAAAGGAGAAACTATTCCTATTGGCACTGTTAGTACTGAATAACATTAGTGTGTACCAATCTCTCCCCCTTACCATTCCCCTTGCATTTATAGACATAAACTGAATAAAACCCCCTCAAAGTGGAGGTTTGTGGTGAATAGTAAGGGACATAAAGCAGGGTGGATATGTACAAACACAAGGCAAATGATTCCTCTTTCCATAACAGCATGCGATTCAACATGACACACTAATAATTTTCATGCATTTGGGAAGCAGAAAGGTAGAATTTTTTAAAATATTGTAAGTAACAGGACATTCTGCCCTGATTTACCATTGTGATTTTCTCATGAAGTAAACTGAAATTTTTTCAAATATTTATCCATTCAACAAATATTTATTTCTAACAGAGTAGGAATCATGCAAGGCTGATAAAGAACAGAAAGACACAAAGTCTCTTCTGTAGGAATATAGGCTGCAATGAGAATGAAAGAAGCAAAACCAAAACTACAATAATAAAACTAGTCTGTTTTAGAGGGAAGCATGGAAAACTACAGGACCCCAGAGGCAAGACTGGATTAAAGGAAATGAAGTGGATCAGAGAAAGCTTTTTGGAAGAAGTGACACTTGGTTGAGGCTTTGGGGAAAGTGGAGAAGAGGGTAATGACATTTCCTAAAGGGGAAATGTAAAAGAGCTCAAAGCATGTAAAACAGTTCAAGGGTATGAGAAACTTTAAATTAGTGAAATGCATGCTGTATAGTTGCATTGCATGACAGAGCAAGAGGATAGCAGTGTAGAAAGCCAGAGGTATTATTGGCACCATGTGGGAAGAACAGAGGATAGCATGTTGAGGAACTTGGGCTCCATTCTTGTAAGTGATGCAGAGTCACTGAAAAGTTTCAAGACAGGCTTTTGTCTTCTGTTATCTCTGCAAGATGAGATCAAAGTAATGGAAGCTCCTCTTTGGAGTGCTCAGGCTTGGTACTGACTATTCCCTTGCTGTAAAAGAATCATGCTTTCTCCAACAGTGAACTCTGAACATGAATTCCTCATCAGTCAGCACTCTGTAAATACCATCTGCAGTATAGTGGAAATCCAAAGATTAAAAGTTGGCACCATCAGAAATTCCTCCAAGACAGCTGGTCAACCCACCATAAGCATAGAAATGAGATTTCCGAATTCTGGTTCCCCAGGGCCACTGACATTGCACATTTGGTAGATGCCAAGGCAAAGCTCTAAGAACAAAGGCAATAGCCTTTTCATAAAGAAATGCCAAACAGTTCCATGTGGGATTACAGGACGGAAGCACCGGCTTCCGAGACATGATGCCCACGAGTGTGTCACTGGTTATTGAAATGAAGAGTCTGCAATACGAGTCACCTCTTGGGCCTCAACTCAACTATTGTCTTCTGTATTTATACTCAGTTTTGTTCATTCCCTCTCTTTTTTGATTCTTAACCATTTCACTTTTGTATATCTATTGCTTTTATTCACTGAAGCTGTACCTTCTATTCATTTGACTAGCATTTGATTAACAAAGGGATTTGGCTTAGGAACCAAACAACACCCACCACAAAACAATCATAGCATCAGTAAGTAATGAACTGATACTCTCTCCTGACTTACCTGCCAAGAATTTTTTTTAATCCAAGATATTTGGTGAACATCTCATCACCACAACACCACATTTTTTCCTGGGCAATATAACATTCCTCAAAAATTACTCCATTCACTGCATAAATAGCTGAAGCAGGATGAGAAGGACATTATGTAATAGTATCAGTGGCGTATTTAAAAAGTTCATTCAAAGACAAAAGTTGGTTGTCATCAGGAAAAGACGTTTTCTCTTGTGGATCTCCACCCATCTTTACTGAAAAACCCTAACAGACAGTCCCTGATCAACGGTCCCAATTAGGGCAGATTCTTTATATCCTAATACCTGCAATTTCTTTCATGAAAAAACGTTTTATCTCAAGATTAGAGAGACAAATTGAAAGACCATTACCTGGAGATTGATTTAATTCATAGCAAGGTGTAAATTGTCAAAATCAGCTAAGTTCCTGACAAGTGATTTTTATAAAAGGAGCAAAAAGAGATAAATAGGATAAGACATGAAGTTTATGAACCACAGGATCAATTTTCCTAATCTTACAGGTTTGCTTAGATTGATTTCTGTCCTCTGCCCCTTTGTGCCTGAGGATTGAAGAATTATATTGAATTGAAAAAAGACGTGCCCTGAATAGAGTTGTGGTTAAATCCCAAGGTCAGTGTATCAATTATTTTATATGCATCACTGCTCCCAGTCTCCCAGTGGCCAAAGGGTTTAGGGCTGACTCTCCTGTTACTTTGACAAAGATCCATCCCAAGCTAGACCCATCACTTTGAGTTGATGGTCCTTTCCTCCTCATGGAGGCCATGTTTATTTCCTTAAGAACTGTTTTGGTATCTTGGACGTGAGCTCCAGGACCTGAATTTGGGTTTAATGAGGTATGCATAGAATTTAGTTCAAATTCAGGTAACACAAATATTTTCTTGCAAGGCCAGATAATAAATATTTTAGACATTTCAGGCCTTCTGGCTCCTATCACAAAGACTCTGTTGTTCCTCTGTAGCACGTAAGCAACCACCAACAACACGTAAGTGAACAAACGTGGCTGTGTGCCAATAAAACTTTATTTGTGATGCTAACCTTTGAATTTCATATATTTTCATTTGTCCTGAACCATTTATTGTTCTTTGGGGTTTTTTCCAGGCACTCAAAAAATAAATCAACTGTTTCTTCACTCACTCATTACCAAACTAGGCAGCTGGGAAGATCTGTTAGTCTGTGGAGCCCCATTCTAGCTCAGATCAGAAGGAGCATGCCATTGTGAAACAATTAAAAGAATGTTTCCAGACGCTGAAAAAGTCTGAATGAAATAGAGTCTTGAGAGGATGTCATCAATCTAATCAAAAGCTAAAATTTTCAAGTTCAGATTCTATCTCAAAGGAAACATAGGGCTCACATGCGTGCGTGACATTAGCAGATAATGCAGGGCAGGAATAGGGAAACATTTGTCCTTTTAAATGAGCTCAAGGCAGTTCTTACTCTAGTTCATGGACTTATTTCCAGAGGAAATCCTTTCTTCCTTGGTTGTGCTGAGTCCACTAATAAGCCTGGCCTTGGGCAAGCCATCACCTTTTAGGCATATGTAGTGAGTTTGCATTGTAGCTTGTGTGTGTGGGAAATGAATGCAAATGGTGCACTCACTTTTAGCCAAACTTAAAAAGCTCTTTCTCTCACGCCTCGGTCTTTCTATTTAGTAAGAGACAGTTTTGCAAAGACTCCTCGCCTTCCATGTTTTCACCTTACTTGTCTGTGCTGTGTTCTTTTATCTCTGATCTTTATTAAAGCTTTTTGTGTAAACTGATTTGAGTCCCAGAAACTGACAAAAACACCCAAATAAAGGAACGATAAAACAGACCTTCCCAAGGAGATTAGGAGGCACCAAAAGGAAGGGAAGCTAAGAGAAGCAAATATTCTCAAAACACAGGAGGCTGGGTGGTTCAGCCCCAGAGATCACTAAGACAGCCCCCCAGACTGTTCCCTCTGATCTCATCCTTATGAGGAGGCACACTTTGCAAAAGGGAAACTGGAGCTCTGAGCCGTTCCAACATACACAACTAGAGACATCTATGTTCACAGGACACAGGTCCACGCAAGACTCCATTTTCAAAAAACAAACTCAAATGTGCCTCGGCTGGTGTGCATTGGGGCAAATCAAGTGTTCTCTTGCTTTTCCTGTTGGTGTTTTGATGAGAACAGCACTGCTGTGACCTGTGGGCAGTTGCAACAGGCCTCAGGCTCTAGCATATACTGCAACCTTGTTGCTTCTAGGTTCTCAGAAGAAAGCATTTTGAGAAATGGTTGAACTGACCCCATCTCTGTCATTATTCAGACCATGGCCCTGAATTGGAAAATCTCACTGTGACCGAGGTTGGCTGGGACGGCCTCCAACTCAACTGGACCGCAGCTGACCAGGCCTACGAGCATTTTGTCATTCAGGTGCAGGAAGCCAATGGGGTGGAGGCAGCTCAGAACCTCACGATGCCTGGCAGCCTCCGGGCTGCAACCATCTCAGGCCTCAAGGCTACCACCCCTTATAAAGTCACCATCTATGGGGTAATCAGGGGCTATAGGACTCCAGTGCTCTCTGCTGAGGCCTCCACAGGTACCTCTTACCTTTGTCTCTCTAGCTTCTGCTTCTCTCAACAGGAAACTACCCAGGGAATCAGACACAACTAACATAAATGACTTGTCCTCCTCCAAGTGCTAGCTGGCATGGCATCTAGTAACAGGTGGCCATCAGCCCACCTGTCAGGGTGGGCTCCAGGGTCAGCATTCCTGTTGCATGGCATATGACCCAGACCCTCTATTGGTTGCAGCCCCAGCCTGGGGACTGTCTCCACATAGCCCTGGAGAAGCTACCTTGAGCTTCATAGACAAGCTCTGTTCTAGTAAGGGATATCAAGACCCAGTATTTAAAGGGGGGGGGAGGGATCACGAAATGAATCCCCTCATCTACTAGAGTCAAGAACAATTCCTTAGTCACAAATATTTTCATGTACCTCACCCTCTTTGCTCTGTTTCTCTATATGGGAAGTTGCATGATGCATGTTAAGCTAAAGAAAGTCAAACTTGTTTTTAGGTCAAAGACTATTCTTGTGTTCAAGATTCCCTGGAGCTCAGTGTGTGAGCAGATCATTAAACTAGCTCTTTGTCCTCCTCCAGGGGAAACTCCCAAGCTGGGAGAGGTCATGGTGTCTGGAGTGCGCTGGAATGCCCTCAGGCTCCACTGGACTGCTCCCGCAGGGGGCTATGAGCACTATTCGATTCAGGTGCAGGAGACAGACACGGCAGAGGCAGCCCAGAACCTCACAGTCCCCGGGGGGCTGAGGTTCGTGGACTTGGCAGGGCTCAAAGCAGCCACCCGTTATACAGTCACCATCCGCGGGGTCACCTCGGACTTCAGCACAGCCCCTCTCTCTGTCGAAGTCTTGACAGGTATTTTAGACCAGTTGACTAACTTGCTTCATTTTGTTATCTCAGCTAAGGGGAGTCAAGCCCTTCCCTGCTGTGAGCTGGGTTCAGCTCCTAGCATGCTGGGAGAATACCGGTGAATCATCCTACTTTCATCCAAATGTCATATCCCTTATTTGGCCAAGCCCAGTCGTAGCATGGTAGCCAGTTCCACGGAAAATTCCACCCCTCTTCTTTTACAAAAGTGAGAAGTGGTTTTTGTTCCAAAACCAGCTTCAGCAATAATATCCAAGAAGTTGGATACATAACTTCAAGTTCCTTTTAAGAATGCACCAACGAACTCCCCAAAGCCCCATTTGTCAAGAATGGAAGTTGTGAACACTGCTTGGAACTATCCTTCACTCCCTGAGGCTGAGTAGAAACCCTGGCTTTGATGCCAGCAGCTCCAGTACACTCACTGCCGTCTCTAAATCATGCAGCTGTAATCAACACTAACCAGACGGCTGGCCCAACCTGAGCCAAAATGCCATCTCACCTGAATCCCAGGGTGCACTTGCCTTTTTTAGTAACTTAGCAACTCTGTGTCCTTATGCAGAGGAGGTTCCAAACCTGGGAAACCTCACAGTGACTGAGGTTAGCTGGGATGCCCTCAGGCTGGACTGGACCACCCCAGATGGAATCTATGAGCAGTTTGTCATTGAGGTCCAGGAGGCTGACCAGGCTGAAGAAGCTCACAATTTCACAGTTCCTGGCAGCCTGCGCTCCGCGGAAATCCCAGGCCTCCGGGCTGGTACCCCTTACACAATCACCCTGCGTGGTGAGGTCAGGGGTCGCAGCTCTCGACCCCTTGCTGCGGAAGTTACCACAGGTACCCCTCCCTCCCTTCCTCAGGTGTAGAACCAACCTGTAATTAGCATAGAGAACATTTCCCAGGGGTGGGTGGGCCCCCCCTCAAACATTTCCCAGGGGTGGGTGGGCCCCCCCTCGAACATTTCCCAGGGGTGGGTGGGCCCCCCCAGTCTTGTTGCTAGGCAACATGTAAACAAGTACTAACTCTGAAAGTCTGCGTCAGAATTCCACTTCATATTCTTGAGTGTATCACTTTCCATCTCTGGGCCTTTTTTACTTTCTCACCTACAATTGGAGGCCATGACCTGACTTCAGAGCACTGCCTGAGCCATCAATGAAGCCATGAATGAAAGGGCTTACTTAACACAGTACCCTTTTGGCAATAAGTACTAGACACAGAGCTAAGCTTATTCTCTAGTAACACATCATAACAAAAATAAAAATTGCATAAACAAAATTGTGGCACAAAAATGAGATCAAGACTTTCTAGAAAAACCTTGTTAGTCCCTGAAGAGTCACTGACTGGCATATGACTTTCAGACAGATATCTGCAGAGTCACCTTTGGAGATAGGCGAGTCACTTGCTGGGATGATCCAAGTGTCACTCCTTATCAGGTGCTCAAGGCAGGGACATTTCCAAGAAAGGACTGTCACAGTTGACCTCAATGTTTTCATACAATTTGATGTGAAAAAACAATTCGTCTCAATGCATCCCCTGACAATACGCTGTTCCCATCTGTTATAGAAAACTGTGCTGTTCATGAGGTTTTTACAAACAGCTTTAAAAGCTTCAATGGACAGATGGGCCCACTGTTTGGCAGCAGATATTTTATGCTGGGCCCTAATCCCAGGCTCCCCCTCTATACCTCCCCTTTGTTTTGATAATGTCCCCCAAATTCCAAACAATTGGCTAGTTTCTTTTTTTGCTCATACCTATCAAACAAATGCAATTCATTCCAGAAACTATACACACTTCCAAAAATAGAAAGATGATGTTGCACTATACCTACATGGAGTAAGTTGACATTGTCCTGTGTTTCTGGAAATATCTTTGGACCAAATAAGAGCAAAAGGGGGATTTGAGACTTCCCCAAGACATGCTAATAAACTGTATATGTAGATTCCAAAATTTTTTTATAGTAACAAAGATCCTAGTACAAATGAAATCTCATAAGGAGTACCCTACCTCCCTCCTCCTTGATAGCTCAATGAACAGTTCTTGGTGATCTGGGAAGGGGGAGGAGGCTGCATGCACCCATATTCTCAGCCCAGATCCTCCGCAAAAGCCACAGGGCTACATAGAATAACCTTGGAAAGGTGAGGCTTGCTCAGGCCAGAACTGTTCTTAGATACCTGAGAACAAGTTCCTTGCACCTATTTTGGCTGAAATTTCTGTAGTTATTTTCCTTTCTATTCCATGGCCACATAAGCTTTAAAAAGGAGGCTGAAAGGTGGCTCTTGACCTAGAGCAGCATTCCTTCTGCACTGAGTTTTTCCATATCTGAATCCAAATGTTCTAAACCAGCTATAAAAACTACACTCAATTTCCTTCCTACATTGTAGAAAAATTAATAGTGGGCTGTGCGCTGCACCATTTACTGAGGAAAATGTAATCACTTTTAATTAAAAGGAGGCATTCCTGTCACACAAATGGCCTTCCTTGCCCCCCACCCATTCTTCATACAGACACTCAGTGCTTGGTTGGGAGTGGGAGAGAAAAGCCAAGTGTGAAAGCCAAGACATCTAAGAAAAGCCAGAGGAAACATCGGCTTGCCCAAACCAGAATGTCCATGCCTGTAGCCCAGTCAACTAGGCGTGACTGGCACAGAGCTGAGTCTTGCTAATGTCAGGTGGTGTGATCTGATGCCCATCTTCCCATGTGACTGAGACCTTCCAGGGAAACACCTAAACAATGGCCCATTGTCTGGCTGCCACTTAAGGGCACTTGCTCTTGATGCTCAGAGAATTTACAAGTGCTCTCACTGACTCGGTGTCAGCACACAAGTCAGCGAGATGGGCACTCTTCGCTCCATTTGGAGGGCAGGATGGTGAGGCTCAGAGGTGAGGGGGGTGACATGCCCAAGATGACCGCTCTTCCCACAACAGGTGCTTCTGCACTTCTAACCATCCTACTTCCCTTACCCTGAACCCATCACTCTGCCTGACCATATGACTTGGGTTGCTAGCCAAACAGCCCCCTTTGTATTTTCAGCTCCCAAAGAAAGCTGTGGTCAGGTGATGAGGGTTCAAGTTGGACATTCAGGAGACCACTTCAAGAGACTCAGGAACCCCCAAATCTCTTCGTGCCCTGTCTCTCTTCCCTAGAGTTAGGTTGTGGGACATTGGGTTTCCTTGGTGTGCATTTGCAGGACTGACAAATCCTTCTCTGTCCTCCTTCAGAAGATCTCCCACAGCTGGGAGATTTAGCTGTGACCGAGGTTGGCTGGGACGGCCTCCAACTCAACTGGACCGCAGCTGACCAGGCCTACGAGCATTTTGTCATTCACGTGCAGGAGGCCAATGGGGTGGAGGCAGCTCAGAACCTCACGGTGCCCGGCAGCTTCCGGGTTGCAACCATCCCGGGCCTCAAAACTGCCACCCCTTATAGAGTCACCATCTATGGGGTCATCAGGGGCTATAGGACCCCAGTGCTCTCTGCTGAGGCCTCCACAGGTACCTTCATCTCAGCTGTCAATGCTCTTTCCCTAAGATTCCCTGCTCCTCTCTTCACGAGACGGTGCAGGGAGTCAGCTTTCTCTATGACTGAATCCTTCACCTTCCCCTTAGCTGCTGGTTGTCCTGCTTGGTGATCTTCCTATGGGCTGTGCCTTGGGTTGGTCCCAGGACCTTTGCCATCTTGAGCATGAACGATTCAGACGCTGCCTTTTCTTACCTCCAGTCTCCCAGCCTCCCCCATACTTTACCTGTCCAGCCTCTATTTATCTCTTTTTGACTCATAGCTTTCTGTAATAGCGGGAGACAGCCTGCTGGTTTTAATAGTGTTCTCCAGTACTTGGATCTAACTAACAGCTGACCCTTCCCCTGTGTGAATTCTGGTGGAGCACAGATTATTTACTTTAAAGAGTCTTTCTGTTAGTGGAAATTGGGGCATGACCATCCCGAATCCCTCCAGGCTATGGACACTGTGGTTCTTGCATTTAAGAAATGTTTTCTTTAAAATCCACTCAGCATAATAGGAAAATGGAATTACCCTCCTCCGGGCAATTGTCTCAGATGCTGAGTCATTGTTAGAACATCAGATTAACAGATAGACAAAAAAAAAAAAAAAAAAGTCACACAATTATGACTGGAGACAATACCAACAGAAGCCTTTCATTCAGACATACACATACAGCAGTATTTGAAGTAAGAAATGTCCCAGGCTATAATATCAAGGATCTGGTACCCTTTTTGCTCTTTTAATCAAGAGTTGTTCCCTGGGGTGTCAGCCTCTCAGCAAAGGCTGGCACACTTCCTACCCAGACCCAGGTGCACTGTAGTTTACTAGTCACTCTGTTCCAGGGGAAGGGCAACCAGTGCATCCCAAGAAGCCTGGTGAGGTGAGCCACCTCCCCCAGCCCTGTCTTAACATCACTCACCTTTGTCACGTGCATCCTCGGGTGCACAGTAGGGGCTGTGTTGTTTTACTTGCATGCAGCTCCCCCATTCTTATATAACTCGCCATCTAGACTTTCCTCAGACAGACATGTCCTCGTTGATTCTAGCAAAATCACAGCTCTGAATTTGAGCCTCCATCATCTCAAACACTCACCGAGATAAACATAAAACACAGACCACTGCGGCGTGACAGTGACCTTGAAATGCCTGGAAATCACAGCCGAGGCTGCCCTGAGAGAATCCAAGACTCTTTGACAAACTGCCCTTCCCCAGCAGGTAGAGAAATCATCTGCCACATCTGATCGTTCCTGCAGATGCTGTGGTGTGGTTTGGGTGTCCCTCCTATTTTTATGTTTGGGTTTTTTTTTTCTTTTTGATGATAGTAGCATTCTTGCTTCTGATGAGTTGGCCTGTGGAAAGGAAAGGGCCATCAGCCATCTGTGTCTCACCAGATCACCTGGGATGGGCAGGTCTTCTCCTTCCTCGCTCCAGTGTCAGCACTAGCCTCCCTACCCCTGCCTCTGCCTGCCCTCGGCATGTTTTATTCTATTGCTCGAAAAAGTACTGGCAGGATGATCTCCAAGACAAAATTTCATTTCTTAGCCAAGTAGGGTTGCCTGACTGCCTTATGCTGGCTCTACTCTCTTGGCTGGCAAAGCTGTGCTGGCCTTCTTGGCCCACATCAAAGCAGTAAAGAGAGGACAAGCTATTTTCACAGAATGCGAGAATGGCTGTCTCTTGTCTGAAGTATGTAGAAAAATACCAAGAATTACATGGACAGCTTGCCAATTCCCTTAAGTGGCAAAGTCAGAAGCCTCAAGGTACCACCTTGGGAGGGTAATGGCCTCTGAATTGTTGAGTCTTCATTTGAACAGATCTAGCATTTCAGAATGATGCCTGCGATGCCTGAGGGAAGAAGCCAAGTGATCTTGGTCTCCTGGGTGTAATTCCAGAAACCTGTAGCTGCCAGCATGTCTATCTTTTGATCTACCGCCCTGGGGCTTTCAGAAGCATGGAGGCTCCCGCACAAGCAACAGCGCCTGCTTTCATTATTCAGCATGGCTCTCACTTGCAGGACTTTGCCAGGGACATCTAATTGCTATCCTTTCCATTTTTTTTCCCTTAACAAGCACTCCCACCCTTCTCATTGGCACTGACCAGGAGCACCGCTTCCTTTCACCAGCACCCTAAACTGTCAGATATTTCTGCCCAGCTGAGGTCCCATTAACAACAACCTCGGTATTAAAACGCAAGCCAAATGACATACTCAAGTGTATTTGTTTCTTCTGCCCCACCTCTTCCTTTTTCAGCTGAAGAACCAGAAATTGGAAACCTAAGTGTTTCTGACATAACTCCCGAGAGCTTCAATCTCTCCTGGACAGCAACCGATGGAGCCTTCGAGACCTTTACCATTGAAATTATTGATTCCAATAGGTTGCTGGAGACCATGGAATATAATATTTCTGGTGCTGAACGAACTGCCCATATATCAGGGCTCCACCCTAGTAATGATTTTGTTGTCTACCTCTCTGGAATCACTCCCAGCATCCGGACCAAAACCATCAGTGCCACAGCCACGACAGGTACATGCTTATTCTCACATCTCTAACACCCTCTCTCCAGAATCTTCCTTGCAGGATGAAGTCACTGCCTCTCATCCACTGAAGCACAGGCCAATTTCTATTACCTCTTCTAGGATGCCCGGCTGTAACACTAAACCATCTAACATAATTCTCTCCCAACAGCAGCCCACGTGGCAGACTTCTCTAAAACCCTTTACCTGATCTCTCACCAGCCAAGACATCTGCAGCATAAAATGCAGCTTGGTGCAGATTGCCATCTGGAATCTGGAGAAAAGAATTCTCCCCCTTCAGTAACTAAAAAAGCTGAAATGAATGTTCTTGATATGAGAAGGCAATCAAAGAGATCTAAAAATGTATATATTGGGGGTATCCTAGTGTCTTCTCTGCATAGTGCCTTTGATCTCCTGATGTCTAACTATCCCAATGATGGGTGAATTCTTTCAGTGGTAGTACATTTGTTTCAATTGGAAGATGAAAAAGAAAGAGCAGAGATTACGCATGGCATGAATGCAGGAGGGAGAGAAGGGCAAGACATACTTCCTGGCCTCCAACATGGTCGATGGTAGATGGTAGATAAAAACAGCTTAATTAACTAAAGAATAAACTACCCTCACCAAATATTCATGGGACTTGTGACACATAGTATGTGAGATGCTCTCTACTGCAGAAGAGAAGATACAATTTAGGAAAGAAACCCCTGTCCATTCAAAACAATATTCTTTGTACACTTTAGACAATGCCATCTCTTGACAGATAAAGTAAGATTTAAAAAATTGGTGGAACAAACACAAGAGAATTTTTTCTTGTGTTTCACAAAGTAGGATCCTATTGTTCAGTAGTCTGGGGAATCCAAGAGAAGAGCTGACTTGGTAGCACCAAAATGATCTATCCTTCAAGTCACCACAGCTTAGGACAGTCTGTCCATGCTTTGAGGACACATTGCTAGTGGTATGACCCACAGAAATGGTAAGGGACAACAGTAGTCTTCTTCTCAACCAAATTCAGGTAGAATGAAACCTAAGGAAGAAAATCAACCTATAAGATTTGCTTCTCACGATTCAATTTGGCTTTCAAACAGGGATAAGTTCCTTGACCAGAGGGTGAAATCTAAAAACTTATGTGCTGGGCACGGTAGTCCGTGCCTGTAAGCTTCAGCCTATGAAGCAGCTGGGGCTAGGGATCACGGTTTGAGTCCCGCCTGGGGCACAGTAACTAGTCCTAGTCCCAAAAAATAACTGGGTGTGGTGGCACGTGCCTGTAATCCCAGCTACCTGGGAAGCTGAGGCTGGGGATTGCTTGAGTCTGTGGTACCCCGGGCAACATGAGCCTGTGGTTCCATGGGCAAAAATAGCAAGACCTAGTCTCAAAAAATAAAAATCTTATGTGTTTTGATGTTGGTGCAATAAGGGTATGTATTTTTTTAATTGACACACTTTTGTATTTTTTTTTCTTCTTGCATTAGTAGTTGAGCCTGTCCTGAGTCATCTTATTGTCTCAAAAGTGACCTGAGACAGTGTGTCCATCTCCTGGAAAGTCTCATAACTGTCATCCCCAAACTCAGAGCTCCTTCTGATTACACGGTGCACCTTCACAGGTTGACTGGTGGGCAGCTAGCTCAGACCTGATGGCCCAGGTGTCACAGGTATTTCCTGCCACATGTTCACACTTCCTTTGAACTTCCTCAAAAGAGCAGTCAGAGAATCACCCACAACCCATTTTTTATCCTCCCATTTCCTCCCGGTCCTTCTCAAATTGGAGTCACCCAAATCAGAACTTTAAAGCTTTAAAAAAAAAAAAAAAAAAAAAAACTCACCCCAAATGACGGACTTTCAGTGTGAACCTTTTTCCTAAATAGTCACTCACATCTGGAATCACTATGTTTGTTTGTAAAGACTAAACCTGACTTGCTTTGGTTGAATTTCTAAACAATCCTTTGGTCTGATCTTGAATAATCTATTCCAGTTCTGCTGATTATCATCTGCCTGTGGTCTTTCTAATCACAGCTTTCCTGTGTGATATTCAAAGAGGTGGATACATGCATGCAATTCTGATCCTTAGTCACAATGATCTATATTCCTTTTCTCTCTGTGGAGACATTCTATAGCAATGCCACCAGCATGCAGAGAAAAAACCCCGAAGCACACCCCAAGACCACAGGAGAGGATCAAGTGGTCTTATCCTATTTTTGAGGTTTTATTTACTGCCTGCACAAAAAGACTGCTGGCTTTTCACACTTACTCTCTCAAGCATGTTGACCCCCCAGTATCAGAGTCTTGTTTTGTCCATCGTCTTCTCTGAATTTTGGTCATTAGTAAGCACTTGGTTTCTGAAAATGCCTGTCTTCTGTAGAACCAGACAGCATGGCAAGGAATGGTTCTGAGAACAAAAATGCCTCTTGCACGCATGGACTGCCAGCCCCCCTTGTGTTTCTGAGTTTATTTCTTGCATCTCACTTTCTTGTGTGGTAGTGCCCTTGCAGAGACAGCTTGAGGCAAACTGAGCTTGAGATGCCAGGTCTCATTCTGCATGGTGAATGTGTTGGCACCGCCCATCTCTATCTGAGAGCATGACAAGAGTCTTTACATTCATGCTTAGTTTAGAAGATTGTTTCCAGACCAAAATATGGGCAAAGAATAAATAAATCAATTTAGACCATCTTACCTTTGGTGTGGTTGAGGGATTTACCATGTCTGTGCTGAAAATTCTAGCATCATTTGTTTTTCAGACTATTGTTAAGTAGGAAATCCCATGCCATTATTGATGACTTTTCTTCTTCCAAGCCATATCCTCTTAGGCCATTGAGACTTTCAGGTGTGGAGTTATGCTCTGCAGTGGCCCTGTTAAAGTGTATCCAAATGAGCTCCTTCTTTCCTCCAGATTCTGAAACTGCAGCAAAAGAGCTCCCAAGTCCTCAGAAGCAATAATCTGCTTCTCCCAATTCCAAGTCTTGGTATCTTAGTATCCTGATCATCCAATATGTCTTATCTCTCTAAAATGCAGTCTGGGTTGAGTTTGTTGTAATGCATTTTTGAGAAACTATGATCTTAGCAAGACAGCCCATATGCATCCCAGTTGAAAGTAGCAGTGTAGGTAAACATTAACGTTAAAAATGAGTTGTTCTCATAACTGACTCTTTAGATCATAAGGAACAAGAGATCTTTAACCTAAGTGTGGACATTCATCTTCCCAAATCAGTAAATTTCCTAATCAGAAAAAAATGTAAATTCTAACTTCAAGTTTCCCTTTAATGCTTGTATTCCCCACAGATTTGTTTTTAATAGAAGCCATTTTCACCCTGATAGTATTTGGGATATATCCATAGGGTGCATTCACTGCATTTCTATCCAAATCATTCAGAAGATGACTAAATAAAAACCTCTAAGGTAATATTTTTGAAGGCATGTTCAGTGGAACACCAGCTCCTTGAGATATTCAAAGAATACTCCTCAAAAGGAATCCTTGTCTAGCAAAAGCTTGTGATAGGCTGGGTTAAGCAAAAAATGAGTATGTCTCTTTATAGAGTCAACTCTTTTCAGAGTCTTAGAAATGCTTGCGTGCTTTGTGAGTTTTTCGGGTGGGTATATTATTCAGTGTTTATGGTAGATACGTCATCAGGAAGCTGTCTTTTCTTGGAACATGTTACCGAGCCAGTGTTTCACTATAAACCTTAGAAAACCTCAACCTTCTTCCTATCTACTATTCTAACGGTTTGTTTGGCTGTCTTTATATGTGACTACCAAATGGTATGTTCTGCATCTGAAAAGAATGCAAATCTATGCCTACAGAGAAACCAGTATGTTCTCTAGCAAAGTCATCAATGCAGGTGTAAACAGTGCCTGCTCTTCTACCTCTATGCCAATATTTGAAGGGTTAAACACTTTTGTGTTCTGTGACTACGTAGGAATCCCCTGCTTCCTCTAACGATGTCTCTTTCTCTCTTCCCATGTTCCTTCTCCTTCAGAACCAGAGCCACAGTTGGGCACGCTAATCCTTAGCAATATTACTCCTGACAGCTTCAACGTGTCATGGACCCACCAAGCTGGGCCTTTTGCAAAGATTGCTATCAATGTGAGCACTGCTCATTCCCTGCAAGGGTTCCAGCAACTCACAGTCTCAGGAGATGCACAGTACGCTCATGTCACGGGCTTGGTGGAGAACACAGGCTATGATGTTAGTGTGACAGGGACCACCTTGGCTGGGGACCCCACCAGTCCCCTCACTGCCTTTGTCATGACAGGTACTCCTTCAGAGGTTCTCTTTGTATGGTTTACAACTCTGAGATGGGAGTCGGGAGGAGGTGATAGGCATTCTAAAGGGTAGGTCAACCCAAAATACAGTCTTTGGTGCCTGTGTCAACTTGTAAGGGAGGAGCAAGTAGCTACCATTGCACCGAGAGGGCTTTCACTGCCATTCCTGGGACATGAAGCCATGTATCCCATGGCTGCATAAAGCTTTCCAGGATAACTATGCCCGGAAATTATAGGCAATCTGATCCACAGTTTGGAGATTCTAACTGAAGAGTAAGTTCCAATTAAAGACCTGGGCCTGGGAATTTGTCCATAAATCATGTGAGCTAAGGTAGTTCATAAACTACCTTAAGGATGGAATAATTTCTCTTTTTTTCTAAAAAAAAAAAAAAAAAAAAACAAAAACAAAAACAAAAAACCACTTAAAATTGCCATCAACAACAGATGAAGTTCAATCTAGGATAGCAGATAAATCCCATTTAATCAAACCTTACCCATTCATTAAACTTGACTTCCAACTTCTCCTTGAGTTACATAAAGAAACAGTTTTCTGTTTTTCTTCCTGACATTATCCTAAATCAATGGCAAAGGCTGCAAGTGATGTCAATTAACTAATTCTCTAGCCTGAGAAAACCTCAGGAAAAATTTTCAGTCTTTTAACTTCTACTCTGCTAATGACAATTTTCAGGAGATCAATTTTGCCATCTGATTCTCCCATTAAACCAGGTCTGTATCCCTTGATCTAAATTGCTGTGAACAAGATGTTAATGATTTCAATTAAATATTTTATTGGAGACTGCCTGTTATGCAAGAAAAGTAAGGATTGGGGCACCATGTCTGTGGGATTTCTGAGCCTCCCCCACATCTTTTTAGCTACATAACCATGACAGGACTTTAATTTCTCTGAACTACAACTTCCTTTGAAAGAGAGGACACCTCAAAATACTTACGGCAGTCTTGTCTTGGGTTTAAGGTAGATATCATGAAATTTAACTGCCTGGTATCTACTTGATATTTTAGAGATTCTGGATCCTCTCTGCTGTCTTCCAACTGCCAAGACAATGATGCTCTTAAAAAGTAAACAATAAGTCTAAGCAATCGTGGTTATATTTTTTTCTGGTCCAGTCATTTAAAGTTAATTTGATCCTTTTAAGTAGTCTCCAAATACAGAAGGTGGCCTTTCCTTAGATGGGTCTGAGGGAGGAGCCAGGCCAAGGGATCCTTACAGTCTTGAGAGGGGAGGAATGGTCTGAGTATATCCCCCCAGGCCTGGACTTGTAGCCTCTTGCAAGGCCTCCCACAATACAGAGAGAAGAAAGGGAGACCAAAGGGCTGGTCCTAGGAGTCCTAGATCCAGTTACAGCATTGTCTTCGCTAATCCTTGATGTGAAAAGACTAGTTTTTTAAATGAAGCATATTTTTTAAAAAAGAAAAAAAGCTACTGAACAGGAGAGACTTTAAACAGCAGGTCCCGTGATTGACTAATTAAATGAACACCCTCCTTTTTCCAGGGACTTTGTGGCTTTGTTGGTGCAGACATGCAGAGGTCATCCATCAAAGCCAAGCAGTCCTTATCTAAACAAAATTCAGAGATAGAATTTGAGACCCTTGTCTTGCAGACACAGAAGCCTGTTTGCACAGGATATGTGATTTCATCTTTGCCTTTGAGCAAGTTCTGATTAGGGGGAGATCTTGCCTGGGCTTTAGAAAAAAATGCCTCAAAATAAACACCAAGAGCTTCAAAATAAGTACAGGAAGTCCAACACAGGGCAAAATTTAAATCTCTGTTTAAGGGATGAGGACATTCATTCATTTGCTCATTCAGTCACCAAACACTTCTTCTTTAAACAGTTTTCTTTATAGCCCCTGGATTAGTCTCGGGGTATTAGTGTAAAGTCATTTATCTCTTTGAAAGTTTCCATTGAGCTGCAGTGGAAAGAAGGCTCTAAACTAGATGTAGCTAAAGCAGCCTTAGCTATGGCTCTCCTTCCCCATGTCAACGCCAATAAAAAATAAATATGGTCACCATTAGTGTTTTGTTTTACCGGAGGGAGGCTCTGGACCTTTGCCACTGACACAGTTTATGCCTCAGGACTTGCCAGCATGGATGGAGTTGACTAATCAGACATTGGTTTAGGAGGTGAGAAGAACTTTTAAGTGGCATCAGGTGACCTAGCTTGAGTCTAGGCATAGCCATCTTGTAGAGTGTGATCTTGGACTAGTCATTGGCTTCTGTATCCATAGGTGTCACAAGAATTTGAGGGTGGATAGTTTATCTACTTTATAGTGTTATTGAGAGGACTAGATAGGATCGTGGATATGAATTTTTCTCAGTTTGGAACTACTTATAGAGATTTAGCTGATCTATGCCCACTCCTTTTGAAAATACCAGTGAGTACAGAAACCCACTGGTACCTAAGAAATAAGATTGCATAGGATATAGATGTTGGGTGAATGAATGAGCAAATGATAACAGCAGAACTTACTGAACATCCAGATATGTCTTTATTTCCTAACTTTATCCAGGAAAATACACACCAAAAAAAAAAAAAAAATCAGCAAATTGGTATTCCTTAAATTGTTCACTTTGACATGTGGAAATTCTTACCTCTTCTCTTTACCTCACCTTGTGAGGATATATACCATTAACTGGTCTAATTGACTTAACTCAAAATGAGTAGATATATATGAAAAAAACACAAGAAATACATTTGGAAAAAAAGGAGGAAAAATCTGATTCCCTTCAAGACCAGAAAGTAGTAGAAATTAGAGAAAAGTCTTCCAACCCCACATTTGACTTCTAATTTTTGGAGGAAAATTAGAACATTGGAGTCAGATTCAGCTAAACACATTGCTGTCATATGCTAACTTTGTGATCTTGGCCAACTCAATCAACCTCTTCGGAAGTCAGCTTTCCTACTGTGTGATAGGAGTCCTAGCTATCTCATTGGCTTGATAAGAGATCTACACAACAGACACATCTGGCACTCAATGAGCTCTTCCTAGATGTTCATTTTCTGAGCAAATGACATATTTAATGATTGGTTGGGGATCTGTGAGTATTCATGGAATTTGTGCTATCCCAGCAGAGTTGGTGCTGCTAACCTGAGTTATTTTCACCCTCCCTTCTTTCAGAGGCCCTGCCCCTTCTGGAAAACCTAACCATTTCCGACATTAATCCCTACGGGTTCACAGTTTCCTGGATGGCATTGGAGAATGCCTTTGACAGCTTCCTAGTAACGGTGGTGGATTCTGGGAAGCTGCTGGACCCCCAGGAATTCACACTTTCAGGAACCCAGAGGAAGCTGGAGCTCAGAGGCCTCATAACTGGCATTGGTTATGAGGTTATGGTCTCTGGCTTCACCCAAGGGCACCAAACCAAGCCCTTGAGTGCTGAGATTGTTACAGGTATTTTAATTCAAGTGAGCAATTTTCTTCTCTTCTTGGTTCCCTTCCCATGTAATGCATCTACTTGATCGACATGGTCTTAACATCCTTGTCCATGTTGTTATTTAATTCGTAGATATGGCCTGTCTCCATTCTCCTTTGTCTTGTGTCTTTAATGAGTACCCCCTTCTCCCTCTCCAGAAATGAGAAGGTCGAAATGGTTCCACTTGGTCTCCCAAATACTTTGATCATGTCTCATCCATAGCTCGTGTCCTAGCTGCACATCACTCTCCCTTTGCTCATCCTGTCTGGTCCCCAGCTACATTTCAGCCTTCTCAAAAGAAATATGCCAATGAGTATATTTCAAAAACTTACTGACACCTTTCACCATCTGTTGTTTTGACAAACTTACAGGTGACCTCCTCAACTGTGAATGTGTATGTTGGTAGACTAATATCAGAGTTTCTTCAACACAGACTAAATCCATAATTTTCCAAAGACTAATTAATTCCTAGCAAAATATAACATTAACAACTTGTAACTGTCAGAAGTCTGTGTTTCCCAAAGTCTTTCTAGAGATGACTAGTGCTAAAAATGCTCAAAGGTCCTACTTCAAATAATGCCTGTGATCAAATAAGCTTTGTAAACACCAACTTAAATATAGTTCCATAGTGGATCTTTGAGCACAAGGCTTTCCATATAAAACATCCCAATCTCAGTAAAAGGGTTTTGCCCAGGCAATATTTCGCAGACTTATTTGATAATGGGCACCTTTTAAGGAAGAGAATCAAGCAGGACTAGTTTGCTCTGAGTACACTTTGGGAAACCCAGTTGTAAATTTACCTTGACGTTGAGTTTTGTCTAGTAAGTCAATCAAATGTGATACCTTGGGTTTGACATATGTAGCACAAGAGGTTCCCAGCCTCAGTTCTACCATCTGAACATTTTCCCGATGGTTTAAAAAGCAAGCAAGTGAAGAGTCAGAGTCTTCTTTGGTAAAACAGATGCATGAAGAAAATGAGATCATAACATTTATAAAAATTTTAAAAGCTCATGATCAAGGGAGGAAAATCAACAGTATCATCATGGACAGCACTACAGATCATTAATGCTGGTTTATTTGTCTTTTCAAAAAGAAAAGAGAAAGGGCTCGCAGAGAATGGCACTCAGCCACTGGAAGACAGAGCAAATGTAAACAAGTTATTGACTTTGAACTTGTTTAATAATGCATGGGAGGGACCAATGCTGAATCCAGATGTGGATTTATAGAATCGCATTTAGACAAAACTCATAGATGCAAGCACCCGTTTGACTTGTATTGAACGCATCAATTCCACCCTTCCCTCTCCTGGATCTCTTAGGCTTGTCCACATTGAATAATTTATTTTTGGTATCTCAGGACACTTTTATTGAGACCTGGGGCATCACTGCATATTGATACCCCCACTGGAGAGAAGATTGGCTGGTAAATGATGTTCTTTCTCCTCCTTCCACCATTCTCTTCCTCTCTAGAAGCTGAGCCGGAAGTTGACAACCTTCTAGTTTCAGATGCCACCCCAGACGGTTTCCGTCTGTCCTGGACAGCTGATGAAGGGGTCTTCGACAGTTTTGTTCTCAAAATCAGAGATACTAAAAAGCAGTCTGAACCACTGGAAATTACCCTACTTGCCCCCGAACGTACCAGGGATGTAACCGGTCTCAGAGAGGCCACTGAATATGATATTGAACTCTATGGAATAAGCAATGGACGGCGATCCCAGCCAGTCAGTGCTGTAGCAACAACAGGTACTGTAAATAAACAAGAGAGACCAGAGAGAAGCCATGCCTTGGGGTCTTCTTCTTACAGGGCTGGAACATGACATGAATTTTGGATACAGACAAACTTGTGTGCAGAGCCTAGCCCTCGGTCACACACTTGGTACTTTGCTAAATGTTATGTATAAGAGTATGGTGTCATTTACTTAATAGGCTTGTGAGGATTACATGAGATAATTCATAAAAATCCCATAGCAGAGGGTCTGGCACATAGCAAGGAATCAGCAAATAAGACCTCTGAACATTTTTATGATGGTCTTTAGTCATCATCCTAATAATTAATGCCTTTTTATAAGCTTCAAAGACCTTTCCTTCTCCTTACAATCTCCATATTCTCATATTTCTCATGGTTTTCCCAGAGATAAACTTCCTTGTTCTTTGGTCAAATGTTTGAATGACACTAGGTAAAGGACAATGGAGAAGCGGTATGCCCACCCGAAAAAAAAAGATATTTATAAACTACTAGGTGTGAATAATCAATACTTTGATCAGAAAAACAAAGGAGTGAGCTGGCTTGATGAGTCGTCTGCTCTTCATAAAGCTCAGTAGTTTTTATGCACTATTCATAACAACTCTAAAAGGCACGAGAGGGAGAAATGAAAATCCTTTTCCATATGCATTATTTCAAGGAGTAAAAAGAAAGATGGTTAATAGCAGGGCTATAGTGATACTACTAAGGCTAACATGACACTTCAGAGGAAAAGGCAAAGATCAGCAACATATGGGGTGAATTCCTTCATGCAGTGGAAAATACACAAAAGGCACTTTCTAGAATTGGCCCCTTCACAAGAAGCAGAGGAAGGAATGAAAGAGTCACGGAGAGGTAAAAGGGTCCTATTTGACCATGCAGATTCAGAGGCCAAGAAAGAAAGGAGAAGAGGTTTGCCAACACAGACAGATTTGGGATAGAACCTAAATGTCAACTTACTTTAATACTATTAAATGGAGGCAGATGGACAACCAACAGAAGGACATACTTAGCATCTGTGTCGGGCATAGGGCATAACCTTAGCCAAAGCCGCTGCTCTTTTTTTATTATGTCAAGCTTCAGGAGTAAATGAGCTCCAAGAAGCCACGTTAGAAACTATAATCAGTGTTTATAGATGTGCAGGAAATGTTGAGATCCAGGCAGCCATTTAGTGGGGGGATGAGAAACCTGTTTCTCATTAACACAGACACCCCATCCTGGGACTGGGAAGGGAGGCAGGTCCTGTCTCCACCTCCCTGTGGCTGCCCATAAAGCAGTTTCAGATCAGAGGCAGAGCCTGATCTTGACCTTGGTTTATAAATACTGCTTCTCAAAGTTTACTTCTGATCACTGATTTTGTTTTGCTGATCTTTCTAGAGACCCTGAAGATCTAAAGCCACAGGACAATAAATACTCACAAGCTTTTTTTTTTTTCTAGAGAATGAAAGAAAAGACAAAGCAACACTGATCTTACAGAAAGTTCTCCTTGACTCCTCTTTTCATGTCACAGCCAAAGTGAAGTGTGTGTGTGTGGTGTGTGTGTATGTGTGTGTCTGTCTGTCTACACAGAACAGAACCTGTGCCTCAGTCCTGAAAAAGGACAAGAGACTCAAGCATAGCAGCTGTCTAATTTCCACCTTCATCTCATCAGTTTCCTGCAGTTTTCTTTTTGTTTTTCCATCCTTCCTCCTGTTCTCATTTCCCTCCCTCACACTGTGTTACTCCCTTCTCTATATCTTTTGTCCCTCTTTGTCCATCTAGAAGTGGCTGTGACTCTCCCTGAGCACATACTGCCAACCTGAAATAGGGCAGTTAGAGACAGTGCTGCCTAGTGGTTAAGTCTGCAGCCTGCAGCCAGAGTACTCTGAATATCTAGCTCTTACCAGCTGTGTGAACTTGGCCAAGTCTTCTACCCTCTCTCAGCCTCAGTTTCTTTAATTTGGCAAATAGAATTTACCTCACATACCAAAGAGGTTTAAATCAGATCATAAATTTAGCAGAGCTTCCTTGCCCATTATAATAATATATTTGGGGTGATCTAATATAGAATTTATTCTTTACGGGTCACTGATTTCAAACTTCAAAGATTAAAAGATTTACATTAAAGTTTGTTCTCCTGTGCCCTGGCCACCTAGTTGCTTTATTTAAAGGCAAACGGTACCATCACTTTCCTCTGTATTATTCCAGGAATATTCTGTACAAATAGACCAAATGGGATATAAATCTATGCTCTGTATTTTTAGACCTTATTTTGGCACAATGGATAGCACCCCCACTCTTCCACTCTCTGTTTTGAGTGTGTGTGTGTGTGTGTTTCTTGCTCATTAATAGATCACAGAGATAATCCCAAATATATTATTTACATAGCCATTCCCCAGTTGGTGAGCACTTACATTAGGACATTTTGTTCCTTCTGTCGGTCCTGCCTGGGAAATAACTCCTCTTTCCCTCTGTGGTTTGAAACACTCCTTTACAATATCCTTAACTCCTCGCCCCTTTGGGAGACTGAGACTTGTGAGAAGCTTCTTTTGCCTCTAGGGAGTTAAATGCCAACATGCCTCCTGAAGGCCCCCAGAATTGACAAAATATAGTCAAAATCCAGCAAAAGAGATGATGATGTTGTTGTCTCCTAGAGGTTCCTACAGCTCATCCTCCATGAGGACCCTGGGTGTGTCTCTACTAGCATCCACAGTCATACACCCCCTGTACTCCCTTCCACTACTGAGGTCAGTGAAGTCATCATTTTCACCTTCTCCCAACTCCCAGAACTGTTCCCTCCAGGCCCCGCCCACTTCCCCCAGCCAGGTAGCTCTCATCTCCTCCAGTAGGTTCCCGTTCAGTTGCAACTGGAACCACACACCACAGAGTCCCTGTATCTGGAACCTAGGCCAGGGGGTCTGCAGACACAGTGCTTGTAACCCTCTTTTATGTACGTCCAGGCTCTTCATGCTCCATGCCTCTGGCTGTGACTCCCACTAAGCATAAAGATAACAACCACTACATAGAGCAGAGCACACCCTTTGTGCCTTGAGCAGCAAATAATCACACATTTTTTCCTTACTAAGTCACCGCAACACGGCCAGACCCAGAGAGTATCCCACAGGACCCAATTTCATAGATGTGAAAACAGGTCCAGGAGACGAAGGTGTTTTTAGCAAGTAAGGGCAGAATGATATTCCAACCCAGGTCAGTCTAATTCCAAAATCCTTGTTCTTAAAACACATTGACTAAAAGAGCTATCCCATTACAATATCCCAGGACGTTGCATGTATTAAATGTTCATTAAAAATATGAAGGGAGAATATAGTTTAAAAATCATTGTTAATGGTCACGTAATTAAAGACATATGCTCCATATTTAGGAAGTAACTTTTTGTGAAAGGAAGAAATAGAAGCCTTCTTTAATTTCTTTGAGAGATGTAGCAATGCTAGATGTTTACTTATTGGAGCTTTTATTTAAAAAACAAGTGTTTACTTGTAAAAAGAAACAGAGGTATGACCTTGCCTATATCTCCATGACTTTTTAGTAGAGATGATGTAATTGTTTTGTGAGATCCCACCTACAGGTTCCCAGCATCTGCCTTGTTTGCTGTGGTGCTGGAAACTTGCAAGCCCTATTTATAGTCGAAGGATACATGCTAAAATAACATACAATCTTCCAGCCAAAGGAGCTCTGTTGTGCAAAAATATACTACTGACCCTGGAATTCCACCATGATGCTGCCGTTCCTTCAGGTGTCTCCCTGTTGCTACTTTGATCAGGCACATCCCTTGGGAGTTTATCATGGATGAGGCTACAAATTCTTAAAAAGTTTTTAAGGCAGAGCAGGTAATACTGCCATTTTGCAGATGAGAAAATGTACGTAGAGAAGGAAGCTGTGGCCTCCTGCTAAAATGTGCCAGGCACTGAAGCAGTGAAATTTGCTGTCATCAGATAAGCTGATAACAAAGCAGACAAGCTGATAGTAAAGCAGACAAGCTGATAGCAGAAGAGCCTCAGGGCCTGGATGTACAGAGCTGGTGGAGGTTTTGTTTTTCTGTTTGCCTCATCTAGATTTGGGGAGTTACCTTAAAACCTAGGGTGACCCATGGAGGGAAGAGTCATGTGGGAAAGAAAATAGAGGGCAAGCACATTTACTGAGTTCTTGCTGCAGGTCAGATTCTATGCTGGGACTTTACATCCTTTACCTCTGCTAAACCTGAACACAATCCTGGGTGTGGCCTTAACCTTTGCTTCTGGCTTGGTGGAGTACCTGAAGCTCACAGAAGCAAAGGGGTCTACTCCAGTTTGCCCCCCCCCCCGACTCAAGATCTTCCAGGCTCCAGAACCCATGTGTGCCTCCCAAAGTCTTCCAAGAAGAAAAAAAAAACCCTCACAGAGACTGGGGATGGGGTCAAGGTCACAGACAGGAGAAAGTGGTGGGAGAATAGATGAAATGGAGAAAAGAAAAATCTCCCTCTTCAAAGTGGGCTGTGAGTTTCAGAACTTATGATCAATGTGGGTTGGAGAGGGGAAAAGATGAGGCAGTGAACTCCCTGGAGACTTGAAAATTATTTCCTGAATTCTCTGGTTAAGTACAGTCAGCTGAAGAGGGCAAAAATCTAGGCCAAAAAACATACAGAAAAGCCAAAGGAAATAGGGCTTTCAGGGTGAGGTACTGACATAGCAGAAATGGCCACTTGGACAAGGCTTCCCCAGCAGGTAGATCCAATGTCCATGGGGTGTTGGTTTTGGGGTTGGGCCTGTGGTTGATCTCCTGGCTCTGGACCTCCATCCATTTCTGGGAATGGACTTGTCAAGGTCAGTTTCTACCAGAACATAATTTCCAGGATCCTGGGGCTGAGCTCACCCTACTGCCCTAGTCCTAGACTCGAGAAAGGTTCTACCACAAGAAGGTTCATCGGGAAAGTCTGTTTACTCTTCTGCAAAATGGCTGCAGTCCCCTCTTCTCGGAGGTTTCTAAATGAGGATGAGTGCTTCTACATCGCAAACAATTGTACAATTGTCAAGTGTTGATATTATTTGATACCAAGAACTAGACAGCAAAGGTGAAAAAAATGTTGAAAATCAAATAAAAGGAGGCAAATTCCAAGCTGGGAATCTACTTCCCCTCATTTCCTTAGAGTCAACTTCGGTGCTGACCTTGAACAAAACCAAATGGCGGCTCTAGAACCCCAAGGTCTTACCTGAATAAACAGAGATTGCTTGAATCCAGTCACCACTTGATCACCATGTTCTCCATCCTAAGGGTGAGGCTCAGATGCAGGTGTCAGGTGCTGTTTTCCTGGATCAAGAATCCCGGCAGAATCATTGATAAGCAAGATGCTTAGCTGTTTCTGAGCTTCTCCTGTGCTTTGTCTTTGACAGCTATGGGTTCCCCGAAGAAAATTGTCTTCTCAGACATCACTGAAACCTCAGCCACTGTCAGCTGGGAAGCTCCCACAGCCCCGGTGGACAGCTTCAGGGTTACCTACACGCCCATTGCAGGAGGTAAGGGGCTTCTCTTAGAGAGGGGGTGAGCAAGGGGAGTCCAGGGTTGGGTGAAATAGTCGAAAAGACCTTGACCGTTCCCACCTTTCCAACCATCTTGTCGAAGCAAACTACTATAGCAAATTTGAGCCCATCCGGATAATGCTATAGGGAAAGAGTCTTGGAAGAAATTCCCTGTGAAGGGTCATTTTATGAAAACCCTTTCCATCCTTGAAGTTTAAGATTCTATGAAAAAGAGATTCCCCAGTGCTGTTTACACCTAATACAGAAGAACCTAAAAACATTGACGTTTTTCTTTTTCTGTGCATTCCTCTAAAAAGTTGATCTTGACCAGAACAGACATGAGATTTTGCTCTTAGGTGTTAACACTCTGTTTCAGTAGAGGATGGGGAGTTGGGATTTTGCAGAGTCAGGATTTTGAGTTCTGAGCACATGGGCTCAAATTGAAACTCATGGGAGAAGCCTGGTCAACTCTATCTGAAACACTGGGCAAGTAATTAAGCTCTCTCTAAGTTTACAGGAAAGATGATCCATAAACTGCTGTAGCATCTCTTAGGAAGTTAGACCAGGTGATGTACAAACTCCTCACCAGCCACAAAATTCTAAGAAATAAAAATGTCAGGAATTTTAATATAAGAATACAGAGTTTAATATAAGAATATTATAAAGTGAATTAACCAAGGCCATTTTCTTTCTTAAATAGTAGAATTTCTCTGAGGAAGGGAGTTTATGCTAAGACAGTGGGTTAAGTAGAACAGCTATACCTTAAGTAGTGAGCTTCCCATATTCTTTGTGGGAAAAAATAAAAGTTTGCACAAGAGGCCGCTCTCTACTAAACGGAAACTTGCCGTTTTTAGCACGCTATGACTTCATGTTTTTTCCTCTCCTGGATCGGATTTTGGCATCTGCACCAGTGGAAAAAGCATTATACAAAAAGTAAGCCCTCTTCTCTTATGCCAGAGGGTAGGAGCAAATGAGAAGTCAAGAAAATGGGAGTGGAGAGAGATAGAGTTTCATTTCCAAATCAGATACACCCATGGCTGGGACAACAGTGAATAGGCTTCATGAGGTTCACCACCCCAACCTTGCTCTTCCGGTGTTGCAGGTACACCCTCAGTGGTGACTGTGGATGGAACAGAGACTCGGAGCAGACTGGTGAAACTCCTCCCTGGAGCTGAGTACCTTGTCAATGTCATCGCCATGAAGGGCCTGGAGGAGAGTGAACCTGTCTCAGGGTCATTCAGCACAGGTACCTTCTTAGCTTGGGGTTACTGCTATGGCCCAGCAGCTGGGGGAAAAAAGTTCTTATTTAAGAAATCCAAGTGGCGGGCCAGGCACGGTGGCACACACCTTTAATCCTAGCCTCAGAAGGCTGAAGCTAGGAATCACTTGAGTCCGCGGTTTGAGACTACCCCAGGCAACATAGCAAAACCGAGTCTCAAAAAATAGCCAGGCTTGGTGGTATACCCCTGCAATCCCAGCTACCTGGGAGGCTTAAGCTGGGAATCACTTGAGTTCCCAGGATTGGGACTACCCTGGGCAACATAACGAGACCTAATCTCAAAAAAAAAAAGAAAAAAAAAGAAAATCCAAGCGGAAAGTGGACTATATTTAGAGAACCAGAGGCCATTACTGGCCCACCAAAGGCATCTCTTAGTAGCTGGGTCCTTGACCTCCCTAGGCTGCCATTTGCTAGAGATTTTGTAGAAGAAAGTGCCCAAAGTTGGAGTCATACTGACCTGCGTTGAATTCCCAAGTCTCTGGCTTCTAGGCCCCTATTTTAGAGTCTAGTTTCCTTCTCTGTAAAGTGAGTACATTTTTGCAGGGTGCTATGAGGGTCACATGATACTCTGTATGTAAAGCATCTGTAGGTAACTGTGCACATCAGTTCCCTTCCTGCCCCTCTCTGCTAGGTGCAGGCCTTCCTGCTGGGAAGAGCCTTCTTAACTGGTGGTCCCCACAGTTGTGATGAAGGGCCACAGATGTGATGGTGTCAGGGAATGTGGAATCTCTAAAGTTACTGTTCCAGAATGGGCCACTGGAATGCAATCCTGGCATTGTCACTAAGTCCTTCCCATTTAAAGCCCATAATTATTAACATCCCCATTTTACAGAGGGAACAATCAAGGCCTGGGGAAATGAAAACACTTAGCCAAAAGCACTTAGCCAGTAAATTTGAGAAACAAATTCGACCTGAGGTCAGTCAAACTCCAAATATGTTCTTCTAAAAGTAAAGGATTGTTTTCCTATTTCCTATTACAAATGCATTTGTACAGTCCTCTGTGAGCAGGAGGAAATAATGAATTGCAGTGAAGGAGAATGAAATGGAAAATCTCTCTTCAGAGAGCTATGTCTCTTCACAATGTATCCTTTGGTATATGAGCAATTACCCAGTCTAATCCACCAAGGGAGCCAGAGAATGGCCCTCAGAGGAAACTGGAACAATATCCCGATAGTCTAAGAGTTGATAATATGCAATTAAGACATCCCATCTGAACCCAGAGTTCTGCCCACCCCGCCACACAGGCCCTTATTTCCCCATAGAAATCTTTCATTCATGGATTCTCCACGGCAACAGATCACAAAAGCTGGGTACAATCCCTAAGTCCCCATTGTTCTGATCGGTTAAAAGAGGTTCAGTACATGTGTGATGAAATGAGAAAGAACTGGCTACACACAGCACAGGCGGTCCCCCACACCTTCTGGTCACTGCATCTCCAGAGCTCAGGTGCTTTCTCTGTGAGATGAGCCCCCCTCGACCCCCACAACCATCCCCCCACCCTCCCAGAGCTAGAGACCAGAGTCACAGAGGAGCAAATACCAGCATCAATGAGAATCATCACACTTAGGCTTGCTTCTGAGAAACAGGGATGCTGGGTAGTCAAAGGAGTCTGCTAAAGGGCCAGAGTCATTTGAGTATGGATCTTTGTTCAATGCAGGTCACTCAGAAGTCACTTTAATAGTCATTAACACAGCTGTGATTCGGGGAGGACTGTCCTTGGCACATTTCACACACACACCGCCAGGTTCCTTCCAGCAAGCACCCTCAACAAATGAAGAAGTGAGGTTTGGAGAGCGGAAGTGACTCAGGGCACAGTGACGCTAGACAGAAAAAGGAAGGAAGAGTTGGGACCAGGGACCTCCAGAGCCCACCTCCATATTCCCAACAGGCTACCTACCCAGAGAGTCAGTCAAAGTCCTCCGATTGATATAAACTAATGCTAATCCTTGCCATGTGCTCAGCCCTCTCCAGTATATTCAGCAACTTCCCACCTATTATGTCATGTAAAAATCACCACAACAGTAATGAGAAAGCCAGACAATTATCATCCTCATCTAATAAAGATAAGGGAGGGGAAAGAGAACTCAAGATAACACAGCCACCAAAGGAAGGCATTATGATCACACCCAGGTCAACTGGCTCCCAGTTCAGGACTCTGCTCTATCCATGCGGTTGACCCTGAACTCCTCCTCACACCAGGAGTTCAGCAAGAGTGTAGACAGAGAGCAAATGTGGCCTGTCGTCCCTATCCCACAAAGGTCTATCTCGCCAACATGTCACCACTTTTCTTTGCAGGTCTGGACAGTCCCTCTGGCCTGGTGACAGCCAACATCACCGACTCAGAAGCATTGGCCATGTGGCAGCCAGCCATTGCCCCTGTGGACACTTACGTCATCTCTTACACAGGGGAGAGAGGTAAGGTCATGTCTGATGCCCTCTGAACCGAGGAATATCTGTCCTGTTAAAAACTTTCCCTATACCCCACTGGGTTCAAGGTGATAACAATGTTCTCAGCTGCCACCTCAAATCAGGCTTGAGGGCCAGGGCTGGGTGGGAGACTACACAGGTTCAGAGGGACCTGTTCCCAGATGTCCAGGGAGGTCCTAGAATAAAGGGCACAAATATCAGGAGTCCAGTCAGACATGTAGAGAAAACCAAGGCAATGTCTCTGTGCTTCCTCAGCCTGTCATTCACTCTGGCTGTCTCGTGAGCCACTTCCTCATCAGTGGCTCCAATCTCACAAGCAAGGAGTCCTGAGTCTGAGAGCCTGACATCTTCAGATGGTGCTGTTTGGGAACTGTACTCCTCAGGGGCCATAGAGGAGGCCAGTTGTTGCAGATTTGGAAAAATCAGAAATCGTTTCTGATGGAAAAATCAGAAATCGTTTTTCCTTGTCTTTGCAACTCTTTGTGCTCGTTTACTCAGTTGGCAGATTAAACATGTGTTTGAGGCCTCTGCAAATCAGTCACCAGAAATCAACAAAAAAGAGAGTGACTCACAGGGGGTGTACAGGCTTCCTGGGGAAGCCTCCCAGGTCCTAGAATATGCTGTATCTTGGTCTGAGTGGGGCTTTCCTAGTGTGTGTATATGTGTGTGTGTGTGTGTATGAGCATGTATGTGCACATGCATGTGTGTGCAGTAGCTCATCCAGTTGTAAATTTAAAGTTTATGAGCTTTGTTATAAATCACTTAAACCTCAATAAACACTTTTAAAGAGGAAAAAAACAAATATAAATGAGAGGAATGACCCATTGAAATGAGCTACTTTAGAAAATACATGGCTATTTTTATCTCAAAATAGATGTAAGCCGAGCATGGTGGTACACACCTGTAATCTCATGCTACCTGGTAGGCTGAGGCTAGAGATCACTTGAGCCCATGGGTTCAAGACAAGCCCAGGCAACATACAACAAAGCGAGACCATGAGACATAGTCTCTAAAAAAAAAAAAAAAATCGAAATAGATGTAAATTTTCTAGTCAATGATGGTTCGATATTGTTTGTTTTAGTTTCTCTGACATGAGAGGGTACTAGGTCTGGAGCCTCTGAAATTTTAATACACCCCTGCCAACTACCCAGAGTCCTCTAGGAGGACAGAGCAAAGGTGGAAGGACATGGGAGAGGGGCAAGAAAATTGGTTTTATCTTTTTTTCACTTTTCAACCTTAAATATTCCCTGTGAGTAAACTTCCAAGACAGGGAAGATGGTGTTACCTCTGCTTAATAAATCAAAAAGGACGACTCCTGGGAATGATGGATATTTTGGATATAGGCCTAGAAAGGGAACTAACCCAGAAAGGGGGAAATTGGTCCTGGAGGTTGCAATGGAGTGACCAGTTCTTTCAATTTTGCCCAGGACTTACCAAGTTTTAGTGCCAAAAGCCCCAGCCCCTTAAGAAAGCTCAGTCCCTGCCAAGTCAGGCTGGCAGTTCACCTGCAGCTGGGAAGTAAACATGTCAGCTAAGCCCTGTGCTGGCTTCCCATGCTGTGGCCTGACCCCATGGGGCAGAGGTTCAGGTGTGGCTTCCACTGTCTAATGATCTGACAACATTTGGCAAATTACAAGAGAACATACGAGGAAGTGGAAAGGAGGCCAAACAAGCAATGCTATAAATTCACTTTGGAATGCGGGAGAAGGGGGAGATGCTACCTGCCCCTCCCCTCCGGCTGGTCCCCATGCCTGTGGCAGAACTGACCCAGTGAAGGACCATGTGGAAAAGTCTCCTGACCTCCAATTCCCCGTCCTTCTGATTTGGTGCCTGGAAAAATCCAGTCTCCACAATGATAGATCCATTGTCTAGAAGGTGAGCAAGGAGAGTGAGTCATTTCAGAAGCAAACCTGCTTTCCTGCTGGGTCACAGGCAATTTCTGTGTTAGAGGCAGGACTGGCAAGGATGTGGAGAGAAAGGAACACTCCTACACTGCTGGTGGGAATGTAAACTGGTCCAACCACTATGGAAAGCAGTGTGAAGGATCTTCAAGTTAATGAAAATGGAACTGCCATTTGACCCAGCAATTGCTCTCTTGGGAATCTACCCAAAAGAGACCTCAATGTGGGTACAAAGGGACACCTGTGCTTGGATGTTTACTGCAGCACAATTTATAACTGCAAGGACATGGAAGCAACCTAAATGCCCCAAAACAGATGATTGGATGAAAAAAATGTGGTATATATACACGATGGAATATTACTCATCAATTAAAAATGCCAAATTGGATGATTTTATGATAACATTGATGCACTTAGAAGAAATCATATTAGCAGAAACAAGTCAAATAGAAAAAGACAGAAACCAAATGGTTTCACTAATATATGGGATATAGGGGAAAATAAACAAAAGCCATGAGGAAAAGTCAAAACAAGCTAAGCACCCAACGGAAGCACACAACTTTGGGCAGGGGGGAAAGGGGGAGAAATGGTGGGGAGGGTGGGGGTGTAAATCCTTGGAATTACAATGATGTGAAATTTATATATAAATACATTTTTAAAAAAAGAAGAAGAAGCAGGTGTGTGAGCTGCGGCCCAAGGCCGCCAATGACTCAGACAGGGAGAGGTAACCGCCTGGTGCGTGTGTCTCCCACGCAGTGCCAGAAATCACACGCACGGTGTCCGGGAACACGGTGGAGTACGCACTGACTGACCTGGAGCCTGCTACAGAGTACACCCTGCGCATCTTCGCGGAGAAGGGGCCCCAGAAGAGCCTGACCCTCACCACCAAGTTCACCACAGGTACAAAGCCCCGACAGCTGGAAGGCCCCTCTACCTGTCACCCTCTCCACCTCTTCTTCCTGGTGTAGATCCTGGCGATGCAGGGACACCAGCATCAGTTGCAGTCACCAGTGCTCCTTCGGTCAGGACCTTAAGAAAAAATCCCATCTCCTTTTGACTTGAAATGACCTGGTTTTCCCTACAAACTCAAAAGTGATTTTTAACAGGCTTTCAAAGTGGAAAACCAGTCTGCTCAAGTTCCTATAGGCCAGTGGGCAGAGGAACACCTGAACGCAGGCCACGTGACACCCAGGGAATGGCGTTCTGTCTGGGCTGATTTATATGCAGTTCTATGGCTTGTCTTTTTCAGACCTGGATGCTCCAAGAGACTTAACTACTTCTGAGGTTCAGTCCGAAACTGCCCTCCTCACCTGGCGGCCCCCGCGGGCATCTGTCACGGGCTACCTGTTGGTGTATGAATCCGTGGACGGCACAGTTAAGGTAGCTTGAAGTATTTGAATGACTTCCTGCTGCTGGTTGAAAGGTTTCCTTGGGCCTCCAAGGAGGGAGCATTATCCTGGTTCTCTGTCCCAGTGCTACTAGGGAGCTGAAAACAATTAGAGACAGAACATCGTGCCAGACCTTCTGAGTCATATGCTCCAGCTGCTCTCATTTTTACCAGACCCCAGTGCAGCCAGCCAGCCAGCCAAGGTCAAGATTCACTGCTCATAAGACTTGAGGACATCTGAGTGGTTGGACTCTAGGCCCTTTAATATTGAGTAAAGACAAATACTCCGGCCATAGCTCACCTAAGTATCACTTCACCGATGGCATCCTTCCTTCCTTTAGACATCCCTGCATGCTTACTGCATTAGTAGTTAATACTGTTTACAGAAACTGTCAATACCTGAATTTTCTACCCAGGAACATTTCTTAAAATTCCTTTTTAATGTGAAATAACTTCAGAGTGTCACACAACTGAACGGGATTTTCTAAATTTTTACCTTCCAATTTGTTACTGAATTTTTCACTTGGGTTAGCCAGTTCTCTGCATATTCTTTTGCCAGCTTTCTGCATATTCGTCTTTTTTTCTCTGGGTTGCATTTTGCATACCATCTTCTCTTCATCTCCAAGTACCTATGTCATTGACAGTTGACTGTACAATCTGCATATTTTTTCCAAATTCTTTTCTTGTTTCCCTCTTGAGGTTGGTTCGCTTTGGAGATTTTTGTTCATGTCCTTTGCTCGTTTTGTACCAGGGTTAAGGGAAAAACAGCAGGGTTTGTTTGCAACAGGAAGTTCCTACTGTATTACCTGGGTTTGTCTATGATGGGACTCACCAGAGAATGACTGGATAACTCTTTTAGGGAACTTCCAAATATTAATATTGTAAGCCATTTCGTTAAGCAAATCAGTCTCCCAGAGAATCCTCCTGTCCTTCAAACCTGGCTTCCAGAAGCCTACCTGGGTAAGGGAGCTGAGTTCCTACTGTGAACAAACCTTCACTTTTGTTTCCAGTGTAGCACCTTGGCCTCCCCCACAGCTGCACTGGTGGATTTCAATCTAGAGTCTCTTCTCTGGCTTAACCTCTGCAGAGAGTAAACGTCAACCTTCCTTCTAGGCAGAGAAGGACAAGCATCCAGACCTTTGAGGATGGGTGGAAGCTGGGATCTGTTCCTTACAGAAAGCTTTGGAACAAACCTCATTCAGCCATACTAGCCTGCAGAGTCATCCTTGCTTTTGTCTACATTCCATCTTGTACTTGCAAGCTCCAGGCATTTATCAGCCAACCTCACACTGACTTCATCCACGTAGCTCCCAGCTTTCTCTATCCACCTCCTCAGCTGTTGCTCTCCACACAATCTCTGTGCACTGAGACTTTGCTGATGCCACGTGCCTGTTGCTTGTCTCCTCTGGTCTTTGTAAGTTTGTCCTTAACGTTCCTTTACTCTTACTTTGCTTGTGGAGATCATAAGCAAGTAGAGCTAAACTGGCAGGACCTATCTGCCATGTTTAACCAGAATGGACATATGTTTCCAGTTACATTAATGATCCTTCTTGAAGCTGATATAGTAAAGAACTAATTCACTGTGCAAATCCTCTGTCCTCCTAGATGCCAGTGTTCACATCTGTAAAATGGGTCCATTGGACTCCCCAAACTCTAAGAGTCTTTCCCAATCAGGCATTTCAGGAGTTAGCATTTACCTGTGTCATGAATCTTAATTCTATCTGTACTGATTACCTAGAAAATGACTATACACAGCTGACAAGAGAGAAGATGGGTAATTGTATCCCCAAGTAATTCAATGACCCCCAAGTAATTCACACCTGACCTTTATCAATGATTAAACTTAGGGGGCACACAAAGGTCACAGGGTCACTGGTATCAAATGAGCACTCACATAAATTTACTTTCCTGCATGTTTAATCCCCAACTTTATATGTTTCACTGAAAAACAAAAAGAAAGAAAGAAAAAACTCTGGTGTAGAAGGAGAGAGTCCTGGGCAGGATGTTGGGAGACAGGATGCCAGCCCATTCCCAACAAATTATGGAGTGATATGATAGTAGGTCTTCTAGTTTCTCTGAAACTCAGTTCTCTCAATGGAAAAATCAGCACATCACCCGCCCAGTTGATGTAGGAGATGTAGAATGCAGAGAACATTCTAGGCACCATCACATGGCTCACTGTTGCCCGAATTGTTGGCTGTACTTTGCAGATTAAAGAGAATGCTGTTGTCCTTGGTTTTAGGAATGCAGGTTGAATTCCAGTCCAAACAACAAGGCATTGGAAACTAGAAAGAGTTCACTGCAGACAGAAACCAGTTCCCAAACTGTGCATCAGAATCTTAGAGGAGCCTTTTACCATACACCTGACCATGGCCTTACCTGACTCTCATAGCTCAGTCAGTCTGGATTGGGGCCAGATACCATATACTTCAGGCAGCTGTGGTAAAAATGTAATTGTCACAAATTTAAACCTTCTGTCCTTTGTGTGATCATGCCACCAGATAAGGATGGGCTCATTCACTTACTTAGACACCTTTCAGGAATCTCTATTCCTTATCATGAAAAACTTCATTCCATAGGTTGGCAATTAAAACCCTTAATAATCTGATCTTTGCCCATTTCTTCTACCACTTCTCCTTCCAGAACCAAGTAAGCTGAGGTAGGCCAGTTGCCCCTGGTTTTAATTCACTCAGCCCCTTTCTGACCCCAGCCCTTTCTCTTGCTGCACTCACCCCATCTCTGACCTCCCAGCAGTGAGCACGGAGCCTGGCACAGGATGGGATCCAGTGAGTTCACATAAGTGAATAAATGATACATGGATGGATGAGCAAATGCATCATCTGTACCCTTAGAGTCTTCATGAGCAAAAGTTACTGTGTTCCTTCTTCTGCCCTCAGGAAGTCATTGTGGGTCCAGATTCTACCTCCTACAGTCTGGCAGACCTAACTCCATCTACCCACTACACAGCAAAGATCCAGGCACTGAATGGGCCCCTGAGGAGCAAACTGGTCCAGACAATCTTCACCACAAGTAAGGGACTCCATGGCTGGGGGGGGGGGGGGGGGGGGGGGGGGGGGGGGGGGCAGGTGACAGCGGTAAAGTAGAGTGAGGAGGTCAGATCAGAATAAAAAAATACTGACACCATTCGTTCTCCACCCATACTGAGCACAGCCCCAAATGGTCCACTTCTACTGCGTTTTTAATATTTGACATCACATTATTGCACTGGTGGGGGGGGGGTTCCCCAGCATTTGCCTATTCCTTGAAGATTCCCAGGCTGCTCAATCACTTCTCTGTGCCTCAGGGCAAGGAATTGGCAAGTTCAAGAATGGAGCCCTTGCCTTTGACTTCAGACTCCTCTGAAGAGACTGTGATGCATCCAAGCTAGTAGAGTGCCCTGAGCCACCCACTGGGTGTGAGAAACTCATCCTGGCCAGTAGACCTGGGTGCCTACCAGGTACAGCCTGGCTAGTCCAGGTGGATCAAGGCATACCTGACACAAGACCCTCAGAGCAGCAACCCTGTTTCATAACATGGGCAGCTTTCACCCATAAAAAGGACTAAGATGGGCTTGTGTAGTCCACCACCAGGAGCCTCGAGGCACCCCTGCCAGCTCATACAGGAGGAACAGAGGCTCCAGGGTTTAAGTTCTTTCTCATTACTCTTCCTGTCATGGTACTGAGCTGCAGTGGGAGGCACCTGACCCCATGGTCCCCAGCCCTGGATGTCTCACCCTATCCTCTTCTCCCACAGTTGGACTCCTGTACCCATTCCCCAGGGACTGCTCCCAGGCCATGCTGAATGGAGACACGACCTCTGGCCTCTACACCATTTATCTCAACGGTGACAAGGCCCAGCCTCTGGAAGTCTTCTGTGACATGACCTCTGACGGAGGTGGCTGGATTGTGAGTGTCGCTTCCAGGCCTACGGCATCAGGGCAGACACCAGGGGGTGCATGGAGTGCCTCCCCAGCTCCCTGGACACAGGGAGACAGACACCAATTATCTCAGGAATTATCTCTTAGACAAAGAGATGGCAAAAAAAAAAAAAAAAAAAAAAGCTGGGGTAGAAACGAAAGAAAAAAAAGGCAAAAATAGTTTCCTCATAATTTATCTCATCCCCCCCCCCCATTTAACTCTTACTAAAAATAACAGTGGTTGAGTCTATCACGGCCACTAATTAGCACTAGCCACCATCTCTGTCAACACTGTGTTGCTTCTTAACAAATAAACTTTATCTTTTAGACCAGTCTTAGGTTTGTAACAAATTGAGCACAAAGAACAGAGCACCCACATAACGCTGTCTCCCTTCCACGGTCTCCCCAACATTACCATCCTCACCAGAGTGAGGCATTTGCTAAATGAGGTGATGTTTCTAAACCCCATTTTTCAGGTGAGAATGCCAAGGCCCAGAAGGGGGGTGGCCAGGTGCAGATTCACCTGCAAATCGATGAGGAAAGGAGTAAGATGCCTCCTTTCCTTCAGTAGCTGAGTGCACCCATATTCAACGATCATGTTCACAGGTGTTCCTGAGACGCAAGAACGGTCGTGAGGATTTCTACCGGAACTGGAAAGCCTACGCAGCAGGGTTTGGGGACCGCAGAGAAGAATTCTGGCTTGGTAATGCAACCCTACCTGTGCGCACCCCAGGTTCACCCCTTTTTGTCATTTGTCCTAACCCAGTGACCTCGTAGGAAGAGAGGATTAGGAAGAAACAATGGCACTGGGAGTAGATACAGAATATTAACTTCTCAGGGGGGAAAGTCAATCCCCTGGATCTTTAAAATTAAAATCTGGTCAAAGGAGAGAAAAATGCCAGGTCTTAAAAATGAGCAAGGCTTGACCATGCATGGTGGCAAATGCCTGTAATCCAAGCGCTGGGAGGCATAAGGCCTGGGGTCACTTGAATTCACTGGTTTGAGGCTACCCCAGGCAACACAGTGAGACCTGGTCTCAAAAAAGCAGCTGGCGCGGTGGCGGGTGCCTGTAATCCCAGCTACCTGGGAGGCTGAGGCTGGGGATCGCTTGAGTCCATGGTATCGGGACTACTCCAGGGCAACATAGTGACACCTAGTCTCCAAAAAAATAAAAATGAACATGCCTGTAAATCATTCACTGAATCATTTATAGCCTCATTGTCACTGACAGCATCAGCTGCCTCCATCCTGGGTTCCAGGTACTGGAATGCACCCCCCCCAGTTGTAACTTCCAAGTAGCAGAGTCTCTGCAGACACCAGTTCCCCTCTTGCATGCAGTGGCAGAGACTCAGAGTTCAGGTGGCTGGTCTATAGAAATCTAGCCCATAAGCAGCTAAGCTGCAGCTTGTAATCCTCACACCAGCACCACAACACCACGGTCCATCTGTTCATCCAGCTCACACTTCAGTCACCTGCCCGCAAGGGATATGGCTTTGGCCTGTGCCTAACCAGGGACTCTCTTCCCCGCTACCATCTTCTGTTTCCCCTTGTGAGGATCAAACGAGTTTAAAAGGTGCTTCCTGCACCTTTTACCTTTTGCTCTTCACAATGCACCAAGAAGTTGGCAGGATAAGTGTCAAGGGAATTCTGCCTGTGGCTCAGAAATCTCAGGTACTCTGCCAGGTTTTGTGCCAAGCTGCAGTCCAGTCTGTGTTCTCTAACTTCCTCCAAGTAGCTCCATCGCTGCCCACACAGAGTAGAAGGAACCTCACAGCCTGGGTCAGAGGAACCTGCTCAGTCAGCCTGCCTGTCACCCACAGGGCTGGACAACCTGAGCAAAATCACAGCCCAAGGTCAGTATGAGCTCCGGGTGGACCTCCAGGACCACGGAGCCACCGCCTACGCTGTGTATGACAAGTTCAGTGTGGGAGACGCCAAGACACGCTACAAGCTGAAGGTGGAGGGCTACAGCGGGACGGCTGGTAAGCACCCCCCCTCTCTCCTACTGTCCCCAAGTCACAGAGCTTCTGGATATTTTCAGCTAATCCCCCCCCCCCCCCGCCCAGTCACTGCTCCTTCATGAATCCATTGTGGATACCCACAAGGTTCTCATCCAGAACTAGAAGTGCATTGGTTGGCGAGACTTTTTGATCACTGAAACGTAGAGTAGGTTGAGAACCTGGACAGTGGAGACTGAGCTGTGGCTACCACCCCCCATTGAACAAGTCTTTCTTCTCTTCTTGTATGATATGTGTTCTAGACTGATGGAAAAAGAGTCTCCCAGGGGCTCGATATGCATCGAATCCAGTGCTTCTCAATTTACAATGGCGTAGGCCTATGGTGGGTCCTGCTGATGTGTGGGTGCTGACTGACAGAGATCCCCGGGGGTCAGGGTGAGAGTTCACATTTCCCGAGTTTCAAGCCCCTGGTGATGCCACTATTGATGATGCACCATACTCTGAGCATCAAAAAATATACTCCATCACCCTAGCACTTAAATCTTTTGTAATACATCCTTGCCAGGTCTTCATTCTGCAGCAACCTGCACTCCCATGAGCAGAGACCACCTCTCAAGCCACCGTTTCTTTCCGTACCTGATACATAGTAGAGTTCAGGCCTGGGAGGTGTCTTTGACTTGAAATGACCTTCGTGTGTTCATCTGGCTCCATGTTAGAGGAGCTATGAGGGGAAGCCAACCAGATGGCATCCTCTCGGCAGGTGATTCCCGTGCATTTACTCCTACCTCATTCTCACAAATGCACTGCAGGAAGAGATGGGTCTTGCATAGGTGAGAAGATCAAGGCTCAGCAATGTTTGATAATCGGCTCAGGATGAAACACCGGCTACAAAGTGGGTCAGGGTACAAGTCTGGCTGCAGCCTGTGTGCCTGGTAACATGGAGGGACCAGGCCCAGAGAGTGCCCGCTCATGCCCACGATGGGGTGGTTTACAGTTCTGTTTATGAAAACAGATGCTGTGGCCCATTTTCAACTTCTCTGGGCCCTACAAGGAAACCTCCAGATAGATGAAAATATCCAGATAAAGGTTTGGCAAAAGCCAGGCTCAACCTCAGGAGAGACTGAGCTCTTTAGACATGGCAGTCTGGTGGGAATGAAGAAAAAGACCCTATGGCAAAAATCGTTTTCATTCTTGCTGCCCTCAAAGAATTCTGACATTTTATACCTGGCAATAAATACCTCTTTGGTGAGGAGCCTTGAGGCAAGAAGGATATTGTTACCTGGTAAGCAGAGCCACCAAACAGCAGGAATGCGGTCTCCACCCCTCCCGCTTCCTCCCAGGGGACAGAGCAACACTGTTCCTGCTGAGATGGGCCTTGTGCTGCACGCCCAGCCCCTCCCCAGGAGAGCTCCTGCCTGTGTCCTCGGGCGCTTGCTGGCTTGTGGTAAAAAGGCATCTGAGTTCTTTTGACAACTTGCTTTAATATTGATGGATGCCCTGGTCTCCACACCCTTGTGTACACCACTGGGTGGATAGGAATAAGAGGGAAGAACTAAAAGGACATTGAAATGCTCCTGTCATTCAGTATGGGACATTACACACCCAGTCACCAAGTAGCACTATCCAGTTCTTGGCTAAGAATTGGGGAGCACTGGTCAGATAAACACTTTAAGAATGGCTATGATAGGCAGGTTATTTGTGACATCTACTATCTGAAGGGGTAATTATCTGTGTGACTATTCTATTAATACTTTGTATGGGGTGGGGAGGGGAGCATGCTGTAATTAAATGCAATTTATCCTCTTACTCTCTGAGCTCTTTTATGTAAAGGAAATGGAAAAAATAATCATAAAAATACCAGTAATCATAGCTATTTGTATACCACTCTGCCTGTTTAGCATACACCTTCACATCCCCTCTCCCAGCTGCATTCTGAGGTACCTGCTGGCTCCATTTTGTAAATAAGAAAACAGAGGTTCAGAAAGAACCCTGACTTGAGCAAGGTCAAGATACCTATCCCAAATCTAGGTCAAGTGACCAAGGTCAAGGACAAAGAAAGTCAGGAATAAAAGAGGTGTGTCATGAAGCCAAACAATCCCCCCGCCCCATAGTCCTCTGCAGCCTCCATTCTACCAGAGTATTCTTCATCTAGAAGGGAGTCCTCGGCATAGCCCTCAAGTCCCATCCACTCCATGTTTGATCCTAATATGGGTTCAATGTCCAAGGACAATCCACTCCAGGATCCTTCAGATGTCACCTGGCTCTGCCCTCACAACTTACTGAAACAATTCACTGCAACACCACCAGGATATCTCAGGTGCATTCTCTCCTTCCCAGGTGACTCTATGGCCTACCACAATGGCAGGTCCTTCTCCACCTTTGACAAGGACACCGACTCAGCCATCACCAACTGTGCCCTGTCCTACAAGGGGGCTTTCTGGTACAAGAACTGTCACCGTGTCAATCTGATGGGGAGATATGGGGACAATAACCACAGTCAGGTGAGTGAATGGTGAGGGCCACAGACCAGGGTTGAAATCAGTTGGAGGTAATGGGAGAGCAATTTGTCATCTCTATACCTGCTGGTGAGGAGTGGGAGACAGAAACCCTGGGGATATGACCTATTTCTTCTGGACACAGCATGGAGAAATCTCAGTGATGTTGAGATCAGGTAAGGTCAGAGAAACAGCACCCGTGTTATCCCGTGTTAGCATGGGAAGACCACTGGTCAAGCGGATTTTAAATGTAGGAAGTTTTCAGTCATCAACTGAACCCCAAAATGAGAGCAAGTATAAGTGGAGGTCTTGTCAGTGAGAAGGGGTGATGCCATCCCAGAACTGTCACCTCATCCTGACCTGGAGCCACTTCCAGACCCTAGCAACCTCTTAGAAAGAAGAGCACAGATTTCAAGTTACTTCATTTTGTGAATCATGAGACTGAGTCTCATCACGCCAGATGATGTGACTTCCTTGAGACCAGAGTGGGTTGGGAGGTAGAGCCAGGGCTTCCCACTTCTGGTCCTGGCCCTTCCCTGTACCCCCTAAGATGGTGGACACCATCTCACAATTGCAAAGACAGAATTTTCCTTTTACTGTATTATTTTTTTAAAATCACTTAAGGTTGATTTGCAATGCTGTATGTGATTTAGGGTTATGTGGTCACACCTCTTCAGATATATACCACCCCCACCACCAAGATACCCATAACCCTCCACCCTAGTCCACTGAGCTTACTCCACCATGCCATTCACTTCCCTACCCCCTGCATACTCTCAGTTCTGCAGTCATATTTTTGTGGGGAGTGGGAGGATTTTTTTAACAGTTTTGTCTGCTCCTTTGCTGTTTCTTTATACTCCTCATATGTGTGGAATCATCCAGTCTTTCTCCTGTTGACTTAGTTCACTTAGCATCACTTCCTCCAATTTCATCTGTGTTGGTAAATGGCAAGATTTCTACCAACTTGAGATTAGGGTAGCAATAAACTGAGTACCAACTATTATCCACATTGTGGTAGTTCCTTCACAATCTCACTTAATCTTTGAATCCTCCTTTCAAGGTTGGCATTATCAAACTCTTGGGTTAAAAATAAAAGACAGTGAAGCTTACAGAGTTGATAACTTATTCAAGATCAGTTCTCTCTTAGGTAAGAGCACAAATATCAGGTTACAAACTTGTATCCCACAGATGTTCTTTCTGTGGGATTTCCTGTGGGATTCTGTGGGTTTCCATACAAACCCCTATTAAAACACTCCATATAAACCCTGTGAAGTACAGGTGCCCCTGTATCCAATCCTGTAACCTCCCATCAGAACCTGAGAGTTGAGAAGTTCCTTTTCTTTTAATGGTGGCACGTTTCATCAGCCACCATTTTGTTTCAAGATGGCAGATTGGAGCTCAATGAAAATTCAAGCAACTCTGACTAAAGTAAAAAGTTGGCTTCAATTCAGTCCATTGGAGTTAATTTTTTCATGGTGCTGTAGACAGTAGGCAGGCAAGAGATGGCTGTGAACCATCAAAAGATTAAGTTTAAGTTCAAGCCAAACTCATTTTGTTCTGACAATTAATTGGCAGCAGTCAGTGCAGACACTAATCTGGGTGGGCTTCTCTTTTTTATAGGGTGTCAACTGGTTCCACTGGAAGGGCCATGAATACTCAATCCAGTTTGCTGAAATGAAACTGAGACCCAGCAACTTCCGGAACCTTGAAGGCAGGCGCAAACGAGCATGAACTTCAGGGACAGCTGGGAGAGAGAAGAGCAGGGCCCAGAGACAGAAAGAATTTTACCAAAGCTTCAGTCCCGCCAGTCCAACCATCACGCCTCACCTGGGCATTTGGCAGGAGTGAATGTTGACCATGGATCTTGGGGGCTGGGGCCAGACCCCCCACTCTGCGATTCCTCCTTCGCACCAAAGATGGCAGGTTTCTGTTTTGTTGGTTTTTTCAGCAAAAAACCTTCCAGCAACAGCATCACATGGTTTTCCTTCTCATGGGTGGCTCTGGGAACAGGAAGGGGGTAGGCTGTACAGTGGTAGTTTGTTTTAGAACCAGCTGTATTTTACACAAAAGCTGTATAATTAATTATGGTTATTTTTGTTAGCAGTGATTAAATGTGTGTTGTTGAAAGCCTCCCTTTTTTTAAATTTCATACACCAGAATCCAGAAAAGCAATACTGTTTCCATTTTAAGGATATGATTAATATTATTAATATAATAATAATGATAGTGATGAAAACTAAGGGTTTTTTAAAGAATTCTTCTTTTCCAAGACATGCCTGGAGACAGTACCTGATTGTTTGTTGTTCTTGTTGTTGTTCTTATTGTTGTTGTTTTTTAATAAAAGCACAAGTACTTTTCTCTTTGGCTGTTGTTTTGCCTTTTGTTCTTGACCCTGATTTTCACAAAGTCAACGTGCTTGAGAAATGTCAGAAAGGAAAGGTAAGGAGATCTGGGAGGCTTGGGGAAGGCAAGAGAAAAGAACCAAATTGAGAAGGGAGTGAGACGTTTTTTATTGAGTAAGGTTGGAGAAAATTTACAAGTGAAGATGCAAGCTCTTGTCCTATATTTCTGCATCTAGTGGTTTACGATTTAAAAGCTGCTTTTATATTTCCCAATGCAACCTCCCATAAATTCCCTGTCCTAGACAATCATGCAACGATTAAAATCCCCGTAGACAGTCTGGCTAAATTCAAATCTTGGCTGTTTCTCCCTCATTCTCTAAGCCCTCCCTGCCTGTTTCCGTACCAGTAAAGAGGTGAGACTCATTCATGTACTTAATCTCAGCATTTCTGTGCAAATAAATAGCATCATCACGATGAGGCTGTGGCACTGTGCCTGACACAGAGTGAGTGTTGCTAGGCTTCCCTCATCACAAGGTCACTGAAGGGTGCCCTGGGGGTCAGTCATAGTCATCCATTGACCTTTGGGTGACTACCAACCCTACTAAAACTAAAATTAGGATTTCAACTTCAGCCTCCTTGCCCCAAAGTTTCTGAGCTCCCTCAGACACTTGAAAAATCTCTCTTTTCTTGAGGAGCTGTGGCCCAGAATGAGAAAGTACAGGCTGCAGAGGGAGGAGTTTGGTGGGGAGTTCCCCTGGCTCCCTCATCAGGCTCCTGTCAGCCCCAAGTCTTAGGACTCAAAAGAACATCTGTTAGGAATATCACCTCCTTCCCTACCCAAAGTCCCCCAAATGGAAGAGAGCTGGTTGGCCTCTAGTCTCAACCTGAACAGATGTGACGGTGGGGCCAGGGGTGAGCTCCCGCCTGACCCAGCCCAGCAGATCTGTTTGTACTCAGCAAATATGAGTCTGAACCACTTATTACCCTTTGTTCTTTCAAACAAAGAGGGAAAGCTATTCCCACTTCATTCACTTCAGGATTTCCAGCAAATTGACTTATTTAATGAAACTGTTTGGGCTAATAGACCTCATTCAAATGGAATGTCATGGCTCAGAAGCAAAGATCAGAGCCATCTACAGCTCCAAGGGACCCATTGCTGCTGACTTTATCTTGCTTTTAATAAACACTGTCACGTTATATGCACCATTCCTGGTTCCAGATTCTGAGACGTGTTGCCTGCGCTGTGGCCATAGCAAAGCTGGCCTCTGCTCGGTAACCTAAACGAAAGGCACCCATGACAAACAGGCCTCGTGAGGAGGCTTAACCCTCCAGTCCTAGCTGCTGACTTGGGAGTTTCTGAGTTCCAGATGTGCTCCCTCCCAGGAGAGAGAGAGATCCCTAAACTCTGAAGATCTCCCCCTCTGAAGTCACACAAGAAAAACTTCTGTTTGCTGTGGAAGGATCGACAGGAGCCCTTCATTATGGCCTCATGCCGTCATAACATACCCGTACCTGGGGACTAGGTAGGCAGAGGGCCTGAAGATATGTGCCTTTTGTCATACACCCTGGGTCCCCTCGGACTGCAGTGTCCATGCACCACCTCCATTTTGGAATGGCTGATGTTCTGCTAGGAGCGTTCAGCCATGTTTCGGGGACCATCGCTGTTCAGGGGGTGCAGGCTTTCCCTTGCCCTCATGCACCTGCTTGGAGCCCTTGAAGGCCAAGCTGTGTGAACTCTACCAACGAACCCACAGGTTCTCCGCCTTCCTGTTGGGTGTCAAAATGGGAAGACACTGGGCTCACAGTGGGGATGAATCCGGTACTCATTTCCAAGCTCCATCTCCATGTCACCTCCAGTGCTGATGGTTTGCCTCATCTGTGAATGCCACAAGGCTGTCATTTATCATCTCCATACCGGTGGCTTTTCAGAATTCACATAACTGTTCTCTCCCCCCTCCCCCTGCCACAGCTTTGCCCCTTCAAGCACAGGGGGTCTCTGTAACTCAGGGGCCAAGGGTGGGCTTGAGGAATGATGTCAGTCCTATTGTTCTGCTCCACACACTGCCCTCGCCTTTAGAAACAACCCCTCTACTGAGACTGATGGGATCCCCTACTGTGGGGATGTGGGGTGCCAAAAATAGATAAGAGATCTGCCTTAGCTAAAGGAACACCTTTATCTCTTCTCGCCCATTTGGGACAAACCGGGGATGGCTTCAACAAGTCCCTTACCTGTGATAGCAGCCCCCTAAGAATGTCCCACCGAAGAGACATGTCCCTGAAAGATAAAGGTGTTTACACCCACAGGTATTTTTCCTGCTAGATAATGAATCCTCCATCCTCCTACCCCATGTGCTACACACCACAGGATCCTGGGTTTTTCCTTCCTTACTGCCACATTCGTAATCATTCTTTTACCAAGATATACAAGGGGACCCAAAACTCATAATAAACAGCTTGGCACATGTTCACCGAATCCCGATCCTATGACTCAAGTTTGTCTGTCTTATATCATCTCAATCTTCCATCTGTTCTTCTTTTCCCACCTGCAGCTTCCAACTTGAGGGTTTCCCCAGCACTCAGTACCACCATTCCAGCTGTCTGCTTGCTTTAGCCCACCTCCCTTCCATTCACACCTTGCTCCCTGTGGTGAACACTGGCCATGGCTTCTCACAATCCAAATTATTTCTGATTTTGGAGACTTTCCCATGCTTTGAGGACGCTGCCTTCCACCATAGAAGCCATGGGGGAAATACTCCTTCCTATGATGCCACGACATGGCCCCATAACTTGGGCTTTGGTGGCTGGATACCCACAGAAGGGTTTTGACCTTGAGCAAAGAATGCGAAACAAGGAGCTCCTGCGGCTGACTCCCCAACTCCACCACCCTAGGTGGTGTGTGGCATCTGTGACCAGCAGAGAAGGTGGGCACAGCAGCATCCCTTTCTACAGGGGCTGTCTGCTTCCACTGGAGACGAAGGCATACAAGCCAAGGTTCTTGCTAGCTGACCTCCTAAGTTTCCTAAGACTTTTCTGAACTTGTCCAAACTTCCTGTTCATTCTATGCATTTCTTGAGATCCGTTTCTATCCGTTTCTTGAGAAAATTCCTTTTCTGCTCAGTCCCAGATGATTTCTGCTGCTTGACTGGTCAAATCTTCCCCCAAGTCACCTGTCCTTCACCTCTATTTGACTGCCCCAGTGAACATAACAGTGTTCTGGGTACCTTCAATAGCTCAATTCATGGGATCAACACAGTAACCTAGGAATGGGAAAATCATTCCATTTTTACGTAAAATGTAACCCTGGACTGAAGGCAGGGCTGAAGTCAAAGGCTTTTATAGGTGGTGCTCCCCGGAATGGGAGGGCACAGGTATGGAGAAATAGCATCACATAAGTTTTGCCCCGGGGGCAAAAAATAATTGTTGGGGGTAGAGACTCTGATAGGGATATAAGAAACTGCAGAAGCAATCCTCAGGATTCCGCCATTCCAGGGCTCAGCCATTCCAAGCCCCACCACACCCATCTTCGAGAACATGGCTGCTGGTCTCCGATGGATGTGTGAAGAAGCTTCCAGCTTCCAGCGGCCAACCTTGGAGGAAAGTTTCGCCAAGTTTTGCTTTGCTGCTGTTAAGTTTTGCTTTGCTGCCCTGCAGGGAAGGCGAGGGCCAGGAGCTAGGCGAATGACTGAGCTTGTGTGAGGGTGGGCCGTTGGTCAGGCCTTTCAGCTGCTGCTGCTGTTCTCGGTGCTGCTTGTCTGACACTATCTGCTGTCTCAGGTGCATCTTGGTGGCTTGAGTGAGTGTCTTCCGCTGTGGCAGAGTGTTGGATTCCTGGGCCTCTTGCCTCTGGCAGCCAAGCGCTCCAGGTCTTCAGAGGTGGGAAGACGCCCTCTTGGTCCTTTTGTTCAGGATACTTATTCCAGGTTTTTGGTGGCAGGAAGATGCTATTTTGGACTCCTTTTGTTTAGAGTTTCAAAACACTGGAAAATGGTTGGCACGAGATAAGGGGCCACTTGTAGCCTCAGTGACTCTTTGTTTTCCCTTGTTTGTTAAGTAAATACCATTATGGTTGTTCCCTGAATTTGAGTTGTCTTGCCATTGTGCACAGGGGTGAGGAACTCAAATAGGAACCAGTAAACTGTTCAAGCACTGCCCTTGGTGAATTTTAGTGTCCCTTAGTATCAAAACTGTTCTTCATTGGGGTCAGATGACTTGCCCACAACCACACAGAGCTAGCACCAGGCCAAGCTCTGCAGCCAGGTGTAGGAGATCTTATTCCTTTCAACACACCACACCGCACTGAGTAAAGCTCTTTATTCATTTAACAAATGCTTCTTGAGTGCCCTTCACGTGGAAGGATCCATCAGTGAAAAGGAGAAAAAGAATCCCCGCTGTCACAGAATTGATATTCTAATAGGGAACGATGAACCATGGCCATCATAAATGAGCAAATGAAATAGCACACGGGAAGATAATGAGTGCCACGGATAAAAGGAAACATTGCAGGAGGTAAGGGAATAGAAGCGCCAGAACAAGGATCTTATTGCAATGTCCTATTAACAAAGTGGTGAGCAAGGGTGGGGCTTCTCCAGCAAAGGCTTGAAGGTGGGAGGAGGTGGTCAGTAGGTATTTGTTGCATTAAATCAGTCATCACTTCCCTCATTGTAAAAATGGGAGACTAGCAGTCCAGAGGAAGATGCGTTCGTCCCAGCGAACACAGCAAGTTACCAACAGGTTCTGCTAAGAGAGCAGGTAGTTGCGCTCTCAAGAAACATGGTTGGCTGCCTTCCCCAAGGAGGGGATTACCACAGATGCGCCTCACTGAGCCCCCCCAGCGACCTACCTACCATCAAACCTCTGTGCACATATCTATGCTTTGGATCTACAATGGCTTCCACTGTCTCCTTTTCTCCTCTTGCTCCTCCCAAGCTAGGGACCTGCTCCCCTCCCCGTGCCAGTGCTTGCTGCTTCTCGTGTTGTGTTGAGTGTTTCTTCTCAAATTCTCGTTCCTTTTCTCTTCTAAAAATCAGCCCGTAGAGCACCCAGCGCCAAACGAACAAAGTAACCTCAGACCTGACTCCCAAGCAGCATCCATGCAGAGAGAGGCTGGTAAAAGTCGCTGCATCAGACAAACAAAGGTATAATTGCAAACTGAGGGCCTAGGATCTGACACTGAGAACTTCTAGAAGCTCACCTGGCCACCCAGGGGCTTCCCTGAGGAACCGTATTTGAGTTATTGTCTAAAGAGTGGAGGGAAGCTAATCTGGGAGGGAGGCAGGAGCACCAGGCAGAGTCTCCCCACTGCCTGCGCTGTCAGACTGTGCAGAAAGAAAACCAAAGACAGCAAGAGAAAACCACACCCCAGAGACAGTAAGAATCAGTCCTCTAGATTCCTCTGGTCCAGAATAAGGATTTTCCTCTTCTTCCTAAATTCAATGCAAGTTACCAAGGAATCTCAAACAAGGGAGTATTATGATCACACTTGGCTTTTTAAAAAAAGAAACGGCTCTTTGTTGTAGTTTTGAGTCTTGGCTGGGAGATGCAAGGTAGAAGAGGCCAATGAGAGGTCGGAGCAGTAGGCAAGGTGGAGGTGATGGAGGGGGCTTGCCTAGGTACCGAGCCGTGTTCGTGGCGCCTGTGAATCCAAGAGGTTTGCAGAGAGCTGCTTCGTGCCGCACTCCGAAACTCAGCTGCCGTCACTTCTTTCAGGTTTTGTTGCCCCAGATGTCTGTTTCAATCAAACCAGACCAAGCATTGATGCCGGAGACTGGAAACTAGGCTCCAACCAGTCCCGGAGCAGAGAGGGCTGCAGGACCCTGCCGGGGCGTGTACCACTGAATTTGAGGGGATTGGTGGGAATATTAGGCTCCCTGGGGTGGCTGCTTAGAATGAGGAACATGTGACGTCTGGGAAAGTCGATGGCTGGATGCAAAGGAAGAAGGTGGAAGGAAGGTGGTACAGAGCCTTGCTCAGAAGTCTTCGTGTTCTCTGAGCCAGCTGAGAGTTGCTGAGGATTTAGGACAGTGCCTCAAACGTTGCCCTGGAGGAAGTCCATCCTGCACTAAGAAGACATTTGTACAGGACTACCTATGCTCACTGGTCTCTGGCGGCTAGAATTTTCACAAGCCCAGCCTGCGGGATTTGAGCTGGTGTGAGCTATTACTGGCCAGCAGAGGGCGCGCTCCCCCATCCTCCTAGTGTCCCCAGAGGGCCCAGCGGATGAATTGAAAGCTCAGAAAGGATGCGGGTGTGGGGGGCACACTTCTTGAGAATCAGTCCAACCCCACCAAGACTACAAAACAGATTTCAATACGTTAGAGAAAACACACACTCCCACACTAGCTGATTTGCAGCACATTTGCAGTTAGAGGTAAAGAGAGTGTTTCAGAGCTGTGAAGTTATTTTCTTCAAGTTCACCCATCTGGAGGCACCAGAGTTCGTACTGAAGCCTGGGTCTCTTCTCACCCACCACGCCACAATGCCCTGAGCACCACCCACGTATATCCCATTAACCTTTCTTTATTATGCACCGAACACCTGCTGTTTGCTAGGGCTTCACAGCCCTTGAAAGGTTGCAAAGCCAGTGTGATCGCAACTTTCTTAAAGTGATCATCTTTATAGCCGAAGCTCAGCTCGAATCTCAAGCGTCCCAAAGACGAAATGATCTTGGTCTACTCACTGAAGTTTCCTGAATACCCCTAAAAATGAGAATGGACATCTACCCTGATGTGAAGTTGTGATTTATTTGTTTGTTTGTTTGCTTGTGTTTAAGAAAATGGCCATCACCTGTGCTGCTTGAAAACAGCGAACAGCAATCTGTCTCCCCAGAGTTGAACTACTTTTGTCCGAAGATGAGCGTCTGGGTGAAATTCTTAAATCCACCAGCAGATGGCAACCTTTCCCCCGCTTAGGAGGGCATTGCGCGCTGCTCCCCGCTAAGCTCCCTGCGCTGCCCAGTTCCCTGACACCTTCGGAAAACATCTCCTTCTTTTCTCTAACCCCTTTCTCCGCTTGGGGCTCAAAATCAGCACAGGGGGCAGCAGGGCACAGCGGGTCATCTCTTCTGTTCCTGCCTCTTCCTCGCAGTGCAAAGCCCCCAGCCAGCAAACACAGGCCCTCCTTGCTGATGACTTCTTGCACTTGTATACTGAGGAGAAAGAGTGGGGTTCACCACGGAGGGAGAGATTCTGCCTCGTCTCCGGTGGGTGTCTAGTCCCCACCCCGATTGTGTCCGGCCCCCTAACAAGACCACCACCCTCTCTGGAGTGCGTGCCGACTCCACTGTGTAGCTGATCCACCACTCATTTTTCTGGTTTCTGCTAATCCCTTGTTGCTGGTTGAAAACAGGACATAATCCTCTGCCTCAAAATCTCTGCAGGGCTGTTGCAGAAAAGAGCCAGGCTTATTTACTCTGTTTTGTGACAAAGAAAAACAGGGACCCGATGGTGAAATCTACGTGGGGACAAACCACAAATAAGAATTGCTCTTCTTGGCCGGGCACAGTGGCTCGTGCCTGTAAGCTTCAGCCTATGAAGCGGCCGAGGCTAGGGATCGTGGTTCGAGTCCCGCCTGGGGCCCATAGCGAGACCTAGTTCCAAAAAAATAGCTTGGTGTGGTGGCGCGCGCCTGTAATCCCAGCTACCTGGGAAACTGAGGCTGGGGATTGCTTGAGTCTGTGGTACCCCGGGCAACGAGAGCCTGCGGTCCCATGGGCAAAAATAGCGAGACCTAGTCTCAAAAAAAAAAAAAAAAAAAAAAAAACCTGCTGTTCTCCAGATTTTTCCAACTTTCATATGTTTAAAAAAAAATCTTTCAGCTTTCTTGTCTTTTGAAACTTTGTCTTTTTGAATGGCCTTTTCGAATGGGTTTAGTGTCACATTCTTGCCGCCGTTTCTATTCTTTAGACATACATTCTAAATAATTGTGAAGCTGCTTCCTTTATTATCTCCTACTGGGTTTTCTCTACCAGGATCTTTTGGTTTTCAGACAAATGCTTCCCTCTGACTTCCCATCGCCTCCGCGTGAGGGCGCCCTCACGCCCGGCTTGAGTTTTGCCCATGCAGCACCTCAGGTATTGCAATATTGAGTTGGGAGCAACAGCGCCTTGGGCAGGGATGCTTTTTTCCTTGAGAAGCAGAGGGGACTGGATGTTTTTTAAGAATGTGATCAGATGCCAGGCATGGCGGCTCGGTGCCTGTAAACTTCAGCCTATGAAGCAGCTGGGGCTAGGGATTGTGGTTCAAGTACAGCTCAGGGCAACACAGCGAGACCTAGGCCCCAAAAATACCTGGGTGTGGTGGCGCGCACCTGTAATCCCAGCTACCTGGGAAGCTGAGGCTGGGGATTGCTTGAGTCCGTGGAACCCCGGGTAACGTGAGCCTGTGGTTCCACCGGCAAAATAGCGAGACCTAGTCTCAAAAAAAAAAAAAAAAAAAAAGACTGATGATAATTAGCATTTTGGCAATAGTGTTCTTTATTTAAAGTTTGTGCATTTTCCCTTAGGCGTAGTGTCATTGCACACTTAATAGATTATAGTATAGTGTAAACATAACTTTCATGTTCGGTGAGAAATAGAGTAATTTCTGTGACTTGCTTTACTGTAATTTTTTTTTTTTTGGTGGACTGAAATTGAACCTACAATATCTCTGAGGTGTACCTGTACTATATTTACTTTATTTTAATACGTTGTGCTTTATTTCAGCTATTATAATGAAACCTGGAGATAAGATTAAAAAAAAAATAAAATAAACATTCCTGGGGAAAAAAAAAAAGAATGTGATCAGAAAAGATCCCCCATTGGCCAAAGTGCCCCCAAGGAGCAGAAACAAAAAGCAGCGAACAGCTGGTACAGGAGGGTTCAGAGGACTGTGGTGCTTCTGATTGCAGTGTTGCAGTGTCCCTTCCAGCCCCAGCTGCCGCTTCCCTGCTCTCTGTCCAGGCCTCTACTTAATTGGGGCCAGGCCCGGTGTTCTAGGACCCCAGGCAGCCTTTCTCTCCTGGTTCTTGTCTCTGGCAAGGAAAGAATTTAATGTTTACTGTTGAGACCAATGTTACAGAGAAGCAAGCGATTTACTGCTAGATGAGATGAGGACAGGAAAGCTCTCCGAACAGAGGGCTCCTGGGTGGGTAGCCACTTAAGTGGTGAGACGAAGGATAGAGTGGGAAAGAGTTGGGGCTTGGCTGTTGGGTGTCTTGGGATTGTCTCTTGCTAATTGGCTGGGCCATGGGGTCTCCTAGGTGCCGAATCCCCTATGTTACCTGGCCAGGCTTCTGGAATCAGCTGCGGTCCTTTGCCTTAACACTGTGCTGTTGTGTGGGTGTTCTGTACATTTCGTGTTTAACTGGATTGGGGGGCACCCAGTGGTCCCACCATTGCTCTCCAGTCAAACTGCTTGAATGGACTTAGGGTACCTCAACTTGGGAGCCCTCCTGGTTCCCACTGATTGAGCAGATTGATGAGTGGACTTGGGGCTCCCTATTCCTAATAGACTGCCTATACCCATTTCCTAATTTCCTTATTCATTAGCCTGTACCAAAAATGCTTTGGCTCTGGGTTTTCCGTGTCCAGCCTGAGTTTCAAATACAGCCAAAGGAACGGTTATCATGAAAGAGCTAAGTATTTTGGAAGATGGTTATTTGGAAGGTTGTTTGGAAGAAGGTGCCCTCTCTCAGGGCACAGGAAGAGAACGGAAACAGCGTGTAGTGCTTCCTCTGCCTGAGATTGCCCTTGCTCCAAGAACTGGGGAAGCATCAGGCTTGGCACCGATGGCCTCAAAATGCTGGGCCAAATGAGCTTCTCTGAAGCAAACTCCTTACAGCAAAAAGAAATCTGCCACCCCAACCATGACCCATTACAGGAGACTCTCACTGCCTCCTGGCCAAAGTGCTCAGGCCAAATTTCACTTTCTGAACTTCACCCGAGAAGTCACCCGAGGCGTCACCCGAGGCTTATGCAGAAGCCATAAAGGAGGCATCACTGTAAAAAGAGACTGTGTGGTCATTGAGCTTCCAGCCCAGTCACCACTCCATTCCTTTCCCCCCTCTAGTCCTAAATATCATAAGCATCCACCTAGAATTCAAATGGTGTAAAAGTGAGTGTAAACCCCCCTCAAGACTGAGACCTAAAGTGTTAACCACTGGGCCTAAAAGTTGGCTTGATATGCAAGCATCTCAAGGTCAAAGGAGACACAACTAGGCCTTTATAGAACTTTTTCTTCTAACTTTCACTAACTCAAGGCCAGGCTGGGGGGGGGGGGGGTGTTGGAGGAGAGAAGGAAGCAAAAAGCAAAATATAAACGGACATAGTTGCCTACCCTCACCTTAATTGGAAGAAAAACAGCTTGTGCAGAAAAAAAGACCTTATCTAAGGTGAAAGGCCTAGTCCCATGGAGGTATTATTTCTAAGAGATGTCCAGAGTGTCACAAATTGTATTTTATGCGAATTTTGTGTATTCTATGCCAATTTTGTACCTGGTTACACAGGAAGTTGCCTCTATATGGAAATGTATTTTGAGTTTTTGCAAAACCTATAAACTGCCTGTATCAATGAAGCTTGAGGTCTTGGGTCTGATTTTGCTTCAGAGTCTTTTAATAAAACTTTCCTGTGTGCCTATTTCTCTGAGAGTCTGTGTTTGCGGCTTAACAATGGCTTCCTGAGGCCGGGCATGGTGGCTCATGCCTGTAAACTTCAGCCTATGAAGCGGCCGGGGCTAGGGATCGCGGTTCAAGCCCTGCCTGGGGCCTGTAGTGAGACCTAGTTCCAAAAAAATAGCTGGGCATGGTGGCGCGCGCCTGTAATCCCAGCTACCTGGGAAGTTGAGGCTGGGAATTGTTTGAGTCTGTGGTACCCCAGGCAACGAGAGCCTGCGGTTCCATGGGCAAAAATAGCGAGATCTAGTCTCAAAACAAACAAACAAACAAACAAACAAAACAATGGCTTCCTGTATTTCATATGATACATGTTTTTCACACTAATGCTTGAGATGGATTATAACAAGGCCAGTAGAAACAGACTCAGGAAATTGCCTCTCTGACCAGACAGTGAGTATGTCAGGAGCAGCAGTGTTTCTTAACACAGTGTATATCAGCAGCACCTGGCAAGGAAAACAACAGCATGTGAACTCAATGAATGAAAAGATCAGTCATGGGTTCCAGATCTGGCTCTGCTCTAGAGCTGGTGTCCTGACTTTGTTGCATCCTTTAAAATGTTTCTTCTATGCTATGGGACCTGTCAATCCCATGCTGAAGCACATTCCAAAGAGTGTGGAAACCATCAGCTCAAAAATTGCTACATCCCACAGTGTATAAGGCAACTTTATTTACAAAGACTAGGATATGAAAGCAATTTGCCTATGCACAGAGAGAGAGAGTTAGATCACAAAGATGCAGTTTATCATCATGGTGGAATATTACTCAGCCATGAAAAGGAAATATTGCCATTTTCAGTAAAATGGAAGGAGTTGGAGGGAATTATGACAAAAGCAAATGATGAACATTTACATAGCAGAGACATGACAAATATAATACTCATAAAAACTAGCCAAGTGAGATTTCTCAGGTTGAGAGGGAAGAGGAAGAAGGAAACATCAAAAGGATATTAGGAATGGTAGTGAGAAAATTTTTATAAAATAATGGCAGTAAGGTGCATATTTAATGTAATATGATATTAATACATTTGAGGGAAATAAAAATAATTAACTAGGGTTGATGCATGGAGCAGTAAAGCCTTGAGACAGTTGCTGTTGTTAAGTTTCTACTGTAATTCAGGCATTATAATCATCACCAAAGATACTTGCAGTAAATGCAGTAATACATAAAGTTTGTCCTGGGAAGTATCTGCCATATAGTCAATACTCAGTAAATTGTATCCTTCTCAACCCATAGAACCATACCTCACACAATGTAAATAATCAATAAACATTTCCCTGGCTGATCCATGAGTGGAACTGATGAGATTGCTCTCCATTCACGCAGGAGGAAGCATGACCAGGTGCATTTACGGGACTTCAGTACACGAGGACCCGGTCAGAAGATAGTCTAGGATCTGTGTCCCTGCTGCTGTGAGAGGCAGCAAGTGCTCCTACCTATCTTTCACATACACTGACTCCTACTTTCCTATTTCACCTACAAAAAGTCCCCACATCTTGTAGAGAAGTCACAGAAGAATGACGCTGTGGATTTGCTAAACTACATACACACAGCTTGGCTTCTCAGTAAAAGAGCCAACCAGTCAATCAGATTCCAACCTAAAAGAATGTGGTAGACCAACCCCAAAGAGCTCCTTTCGATTTCAGTAAGTGCAGCATGCTGGATCGCCCTGGGACAATGAGTTTCCATCAACAGGTGTGACTGGGGCCACTGATGGATGTATGGCTTCCAACATGGCAGCCCAGAGATTGATGGGTGAAACGCCTTGTTAATAAGATTAAAACCATGAACAAGAGTCAAGAGTAGGCTTCAGTAACATTATCAGATGACTGAGCAAATATCCTGTCAACAGATTCATCTCCCCTAAAGCCGACATGACACAGCATACTTTCCATTTCACCCACCCCTTTCCTTGTCCTCCTACCCCACACAATTGATGATATGATATTTCCATCAATAAAAAAGGCCAGGATCTTGCTCTTGAACAACAGCAGATCCTCCATTTCCATTTTTGGACAGCATGTGGTTGCTCACACAACATCATACCTTGGCCAGCTTTTCATCTGTATAGCAGGACATGCAGATGCAGTAAGATATGCTCAAAATCACTTACACAGATAAGAAACCCATTATATGATTTTATTGCCTCTGCACCGTACCTTTGCCCTCATGAGTTAACTTTTGCAGATGACTGTGTAGTCCACACCGTGACCACAGGGTGATGACTACTGTTGGGAACAAACTGGCTAAATTAACTCCATTTTGTTTAAAACCTCCATTTTGAAACCAGTGTCCTCTCCCTGCCCTCGGCGGAAAGTGTGCACCATGGCTGGTTTGTCCAACATCCTGTTTCTGCCTCCCCTTATTCCTGGTTGTTCCTGACAACAGTCTTGTCCACCTGATAGATGATGGATGCCAGCATTGTCCTCCTGATAAATGATGGATGCCAGCATTATTGGAAATCTGTAGTTATAGGAATGTGTTTTGCAGGTATGGGGATGTGTCCCACCATTGTGGGAACGTGGAAACGTGTCTTGTAGTTACGGGAATGTGTCCTATACCTGCTTATTTGTTTCACAATGGAGGGTAGTGGTGGTTTTGCCTTATAAAAGGTTGCTACAGTGACTGCTTGGGGTCTCTCTTGCTGACCTGAACTGGGGACCCTGGTACACCAGTAATAAGCCTGTGGCTTTGAACTTCAATCAGTCTTGTGTCTTGTTGAATGGCCTGCGAGTCACAACAACTACGTGTTATCACAACAACTACTGTCTTAACTACAAGGAGAGTAAGGATAAATTCACTGGTTACTTATTCCCATGGTCTCGTTGTTGTGGTCTTAGCAAACCCTAGTTAACAATTTAGCTAATAATACAGTTAAAAGTCTAGTTAACAGTTTTGCTAGAAATATAAACAGTCTAGTTAGAAATCTAGTCAATGATCTATAATTAACAACCCAACCAGTGAACAATCTTGTTAACAATCTAGTTAATAATCCAGCTGGTAATATAGTTAACAATCTAGTTAACAGTCTTCTAGTTCCTTCCACAGATCTCTGTTCTCTTTTTTATGGAGATGATCCAATGGTGCATTCTACTGAATCCATAATCCATCGAGAATCCATCCACAAAAAAAGTGAAATAGAAGAACATGAAAAAACATGAAACTACATACCGATTTCCCACTCAGAGGTCACTAGTTTGAAAGTGACATCTGCTTTCTCTCCCTCAGATTCTCTATCTTCAGATGAGCAATGATATGAACAACTCAATTTAAACACTTAGACTAGCTCTGAGGAGATGCCAGGCCAGTTGTGAGAGCCCCCCTGTAGGAAACTCACTTAGTCCTCACAAAACCCTGTAAGGTGAGTAAGAGCATGATGCCCCCATTGCAGAGGAGGAAAGTGAAGCACTTCAAAACGGCATGATGGAGGAGGTGCTCTAGCTAATGCAATTAGGATTCAAGTGAAGCACTAATTCAGAAGCAGCATCTGGGAACCATGCAGATGGCTGCGACTATAATGAAGATGCTGCAGATGGTGCAGACCCTGACTGGAATGAGAAGGAATGAACCCACTTTCCCACCACCATTTAGTTCCACAGTCAGGAAGTACAAGACTTAACTGCGAAAACAGTAAAAGCCAAGAGGTCATTTATTGCTGGAACTAGATTAGGAAGAGAAAAGACCCCCTTAGGCAAAAAGGACATAAACTTGTGTGTTCCAGGCCCATGAGGCTGACGGGTGCTCCTGCGGGCACTGGCTGACCTCATGCTTTTCACTCTGACTGGAAAACTAAGATGGGACCATGAGGTCATTTTGAAGGAGGCACCTGCGGCCCCCACTCCTGACCACATGGAGAAGTGGCCGCTCTCACCTGTGGCTCGGAAAACTATGGTCAGTGGAAGGCACTTCACTGATGGGTGCGTTCCAGCCTCTGGAATTCCATGAGCCTCTGCAGGCTGCTTCCCCTTTGAGCCAAGACTCAAAAAAGCCTCCTTCCAGGTTCTCAGAGGCCATTGTTGACAGGTTTCAGGGGGGAACTGTGTTCAGAGGGAAACGCCTCTGTGTGGAGGTGTGCATGGAATCATCACTTCCCCCCAGCCTGTGACTATGGTGAGATCATCAGCACAGTCACACCAAGGGCGCAGACACAGAGAAGTGCCTGTGAGATGGCACAGTGTGACCAGGCAGTGAGTGTTTCCTGCCTGTTCCTAGTAGCACCTGCTGCCAGCCCCCGCGCTGCCTGCAGAAATAATAGGAGTCTTCATAGTGCTGCCTTCCATTAGTTGCTTGCCTTTCCTGCCAAGCTTGAGCCCATCACTGCCCCCCAGTAGCTGGCAAGCGTGAGCACTCTGGCCTTTACCTGGCATCTGCTTCCCTGGTTGGCGCTGGCATCAACCCTTCTTCCTCTATCATGACCCAAGTCCATGGTTAATGAAAGTCTTGTTCGATCCCATCCTCACACCTGTTCTGGGCTCCCTTGAACAGAGTGCCAGGAAAGCCCCTCTGAGAAGGTAGCTTGAGAAGCCATCCAGCGTGACCCAGGCATGGTGTGGGTCACAGCTTACTCAGTCCATTGGCTTCAGCAGACATGTTGGGGTCCTCCACATCTGTCTGTGGGGCCACAGGGAGCAAGTTCTCCTTAAACTATGCTTCTCAGTTTCCACTTTCAGTCAGAGCCCATGAAGCCCACTCAGCTCTGACCATTTTCAAGATGGAGGTGGGACAAACCTGGGGATCCTTATCAGTTGAATGAGGGATGGGAGCACCAGATGAACTCATAGACTCCTCTTCTTCCATGGGGTGACCCTGACGGACTGAGTCACACATGCCCACAGCCAGAAACCAACACAGCACACAATGGCCTTTTGTTGGCCCCATCTCATTCGCCCTGAGCCTTCACTCTTGCTTCCTGAGACCCTCCCAGTCTGTCTGGGGCTCTGCTTCAGACCTGATAAGCTGAGGAGGAAGCTCACTGCGGTGACAGTGAGAGTCAGGGGTACTTTATAAGATCAAGCCAGCAAGGTCAATTCTCACCAAGCAGGAACAAATCACGAATCAGCTTCAGATCTCAGACTTCCGGGCTTGGGTGATCAAGATGGCGGAGCCAGGCCTGGGAGTCCTGCCAATAGGTCCTGAGGGAACAGCGGTGGCTGGGGCTCTGCCTCACCAGTGAAGAGACAGCAGAGGAAAAGGGACATTCAGGCAAAGGGCAGCTGGTGAAATGGGGTCACCAGAGAACCACAACTTGAAGTTCTGACTCAACCTTCTGCAAGTGCCTGGAGTCATCTCTCGTACATAGGCTAGCATCTGAAAACCGCAGCTTTCCTCACAGCTGCCCATTTTCAATCTGCTAAGCAGTTTTCACAATGAGCTTGTTGGCTTCTCAAAACCAGTTTATAAGTTATACCCCCCATTGTAGATATGACAGAAGTGAGGGACCAGACCCGTAGGGACCAGACCCAAGACGCTGGAGTTGTGGTGTTCCCAGTTCTGTGTTCTGGTCAACCAACTCCCCAATCAGGGAACCACAGGGCTCTCCCCCACCAGGCCCAAGGCCAATAATTCACCCCAAAGGTATAAGGTATGGGCAGAAGGGGCCAGAAAGGGAAAGAACAGGTTCTCAGCAGCACACACAGCTCAGGCTTGTTGGCAGCATCTAGGAAGAGAGGTGCCCGGGGCCTCAGACTCACAGGGGTAGCTACTCGGTCCTTTGTGGTCTACTGCAGCTCTCCCTGACTACATGGGGGATGTTTCTCAGATCTGTCATCTACTTTCAAGGCCAGAAAGGAAAGCCTTCCAGGTCAGGGTGGCCAGGATATCAGCCTCAGGTCACTTAGAAAAGAAAGCACAGTCTAAAGACACCAAACAAAGAGGAAGACAAAGACAGACTTTGAAAGAAGCCTTTGAAAGTTGATCATAGATCAAGACATCCAAGATGGGAGGGAGAGGGGAAGCAAGGGGAGGTGCGTCAGCACAGGGGCGCGGGGAGAAGCCAGCCTACCAGGCTTCCATCTGCAGGACATGCTTGCATGTGTGCCTTAAGAGCACACAGCTGAGGGCAGGCAGAGTGGAAGTGCTGTGGCCATTCCAGAGAGCGGCAGGATCAGAAGCCCTGAGAGGCAGGACAGAGTTATAGAATACCAGTGACAGGTCATGGAGTCAGCCTCCGCTCTACCTCCACCACCCTCAGTCAGCACAGGTTCCCTCAGCACAGGTATTTGCCACTGGATGTGCACTTTGCGAATGACATTCTGGAGAGGAGAGTGAAGAGAGCAGGAACCTGACGTCTGAACCACCCCAAGCTGGAGATCAGACCCACCCACACCAGTGGGCCAAGCTGTGAAGGAGCAATTTTGATGGTATCCTGACACTCTGTGTGTGGGGCTGTGGGTTACAGAGTCAGTCTATGGAGTCCCACAGTCATATCAGCTTTCCCTTCTGATCTTAGTGCAGCAGATTCAGCATCCACTGATGCTTTATTCTGGAGCTTTCAACGCAGATGTCACTGACCACACATCCCTGGGAGTCTATGATTTCACTCCCTGCCCTCAGAGCTGGAGCCAGGACACCAGACCCAGTCCCAGGCGCTCCTGGCATAGTGTGACTTCTAACCCGCTTTTTGCCAGAGCACATTTCCTGGCCCCATGGCCTGGTTTTTCATCTCTAAAATTTTAAGGTCAGTCCTATTGATACCAGAGCCCTTTGCTAACACTTCAGGATTCTGACATGTAGGCACAAGACTCAAGAGAGAAGGATGTGGGTTCATTAGTCAAAGCGGTGGGATAATTAATGAAGGTGATTTCCCCACCACTCCAAGGGAAAAAGATTTCCCCAGACCAAAAAGGAGACAGTTGTCAAAGTCAATGTCATGTTTATGAAGACAAGAGATCAGATGTTTGTCATATCGGCAAATCGCTCTGTTAGAAGGAGAGTGGGGAGCGGAGAGGCCCAATATCTGTGTGATGGTCAAACCCACTCACCTTTCTAAGCTTCCATTTTACCACTTGCAAAATGGCTCTCTCAGGAAGCTGTGGTGATTAAATGAGATAATGTGAGTGACGCCCATGCTAAGCACGGCAGGGAATTCCCTTTACTCTCAACAGGTTAATGTGAGGGAGGAAGCCAGCTTGGGAAAGCAGGGGGAGGCATGCAGGCACTTCATCTGGTCACATATGTACCATTAACATGATGTGCATAGCGCCAGCAAAATAGAGGTAAATGGAACAGCCTCAGAGCTTCAAGAATTCAGCTTCATGAGTCACGAGTGAGCAGAGTCAGAGACAGGGATGGAGGTTCAGTGAAACATGCGCAGAGACATCCTGAAATTCTGGCTATAGGTTCAAAACAAAAATTCAATAGGAAAACAAATAAAAGACTAGCGTTATGAACACATAGTCTCATTCAGATTGAGTAAATATTCAGTCATCATTATGTATACAGTTGAATGCCATTACATTCAATGTTAAAACACCCCAATGCATTTTGTGTTTAACATGGATGCGTGCATCTGTGTACATCAACCTAGTGTTTAAATGGTTAGAAGAATTCATATCAGAGTCATGAATCTGTAGCTTCCAGGAACGACAGGAAGAAAATGGACCTGGCGACCATGACCCAAGGGGACAGAAGTGTCACCTGTAATGTTTCAATTTTGTTTAACAAGACAACAGGAAAAGCCAAGATCTTGGCAACATGTGTGCTCATGTACTGTGCACCTTTTCCTACTTTTTAAAATGTCTTGGAGTGGAAGTAGTAAGTAGTGAGTGTACAGGAATGTGCTGCAAAGAACAGTGATGAGCACCCCTGTTGTGTGCCTCTGTTGGCCTGAGCTGCACAGGGCATCTGGAATCTGGAGTCATGTGGAGTCAGCATCAAATGAAGGTTTGAAGAAACTAAGATCTGGGTTTATTCCTGGAGTCATTCCCAACTAAGGAGACAAGAGCATACACAAAATCACACATCAGCACTGCAGCACACGGCTTGGCCCAAGGAATCGAGCTCTTAGTGCCACTTGGCAGATTAAATATAGGTTCAGAATTCTATTCAGCTGATCCTTAGGTGGATCAATCATTTAAATAGACCTTTTAGGGAGTTCTCACTCACTCTGAGAGAAAAATACCCCATTTCTAAGATGCTTTTCTGCCTGCTATCCCCAAGTCCTGGTTTTCAGCTTCTCAGTCCCAATTCCTCTCCACGATGGCACTTGATGTTGATTCATGGGAGTGCAGGATGGTAGGAAAAAGGCTGCCTCTCTCTGAAGAAGCACCTAGGTCCTGCTCTAATTGAAACCAGCAGAGCCTTCTAGTACCCCACACCACCCACCTAGCACCCAGTTGTTCATAACACACAGGGACCACTGGAAGTTTAAGAGGGAAAACCTCTAACCACCTTGGTCACCTAGTACTGCACTGATATATTTATTCTGAGGTGGATGCGCTGACATTAGTTGAGCATCCTGCAAGCTGCCTCCACCTGGTAGCTCCTTGAGCAGAAAGTAGAAGCAAGCTCCACCCTCTATTCTAGACACTTCTTTCATTTTCTAAAGCAGTTAATTTTGCTTGGTCAAATGCCCACCTAGGATTGGCCAAGTCCCACTCCATCTTCCCTCTGGGTTTCTTTCCATAAAATACTGGGTTGCTGTGATGTTTAATTTTATGTGTGCACTTGTCTCAGTCATGGTGACTGGATATTTGAGCAAACATGTCTGACTATTGCTGTGAATGTATTTTTTTTTTTTTACATGAGACCTGGAGCAGATTGCCCATAATGAGGGTGGGCCTCAGCCAATCAGTTGAAGGTTTTAAGAGAAAGTCTGACCTTATTCAAGGAAGAGAAAAAATTCTGGTCCAAATGTCTCTAGATTTGAGCTGCAATAGCAATATTTCCTTGAGGTTCCAACTTGCTAGTCTACCATGTGGATTTATCTCTGATGAGAAAGAGAGAAAGAGAGAGATCCAGTATGCCTCCATCATATTGATCCTATTTTCCTCTGGAGAACACCAATCTACTGTATTACCAAAGGGAAGGGCAGGCTTCCCTTGGCATTCTGTCTCATTTACCCATGGCTAACCACATACCTGAGCCTCACTAGTGTATAAGGGTGCATGTTGAGTCCACCATGCACCACTGATATGACAATGATATGACAAATGAAAGACACAGGAATTTAGCAAATCCTTTTCTCCTTTCTAATATTCAGAAGCAAGACTTTAGACTTACAAAAGAGAGCAAATACAGGCCTCTGAGCTGCTATTTGCCTTACGAGATTACTTAACTAATCAAGACAGTGTTATCATTGTAGCAGTTCATGCTTTTGGAAAGTCTACCATGCACCAGTTACTATGCAAAATTCAACTGGGATTATGAGCGCTGGCATTTGAGGTTTTGAAGGGGTGAGTTAGATTATGAAATCAAAAATCAGGGATCACAGTGTGGGTGGGGTCACATGGAGTTGGATGTGCAAGAGATAAATTTTAGGTACATGAACTGTGGCTCAGCTCTAAGATCCAGGAGGGGGGTGACTCACATGTGGTCAGCTATGAGAAGCCCAGTAGGATCACAGTCGGGTCTGCTGCTTCATCCCACATCTCTTGTTCCAAATGATGTGGTCCTAGTAAATTCGCTTTTGATGCCCCAAAATCATCTGTGCTAGAGACAGTTCTACCTTTTGTCCTGCCAGCTCAGGAGTCGGTGTTCTCGCAACTTCACCCATGGAGTCTGAGGAGGATGGGAAATTCCCCTGGAAGCCCAGAATAAACTGAGGCCAAACTCTGGGCTTTTTCTGAGCAAACATTTTGAGAGAAACCAAAGTGATAATGATGTGGAAGAGTGGCTGGGGCTGTCCCCTTGCGCGGCAGCAGGCTGATGAAAACACAGGGATTAGCACAAATGAATCATTGCCAGTCCTCTCCTTGAGAGTGTTTGCTGGTGGCAACCCAATAAATACCGGATCTCCAAAAAGTGCTGACAAATCACCCGCCAGGCCTGGGAGGTTGAGAGGTAGCTTCTAAAATCTGTGGGAGGAAGAAGCAGGGAGTGGAGACAGGCAAGGCGAGGGGCCGGGGGAGCTACTCCCCCTTTAGGAATTCATGTTCCTCCTCTTGGTCAGATAATCTCCTCCTCTTTCAGAAGTGTGGGTGCTTCTCAAATGTTGGTGAATGGTGGCAACATCCCAAGCTGCTATACCTTCCATGTGGGTCTGATTCTGCCTGATGACCAGCCTAAACCTCCACATGTGATAAAATGGATAGAATTGAGTAGAGAGAGAAAGTAAGAATGGGGAAAAGGAAGAGAAAGAGAGCAAGATGGAGAGAGAAAGGGAAAGAAGGAGAGAGGGAATCAGAAAGGTATGGATCTCAATCTCAGCATCTAGGTCTCCATATTCTACTACACTATGCAGTTTTACAAAATATTACTATAAGGGGAAACTAGGTGAAGTTTACACAGAATGTCTCTGTATCTTTTTTTTTTTTTTTAAGAAAAATCAGATTTAATACTTACCGGGTAGGAGAGAAACCATGATCAGGAAGGTGGTTTTCACAGGGTGAGGCTCTCCCATTGCACTCTGCATATGCTGACTCCCATGATGTCCCCAAATGTGGGATAATCTGTAGTCATGCAGGACTTTGTTGATGCTTTTCCTGGTAAAGATAAATAATTAATAATAATATCAACAACTACAATGATAAGAAGAAGAAGAAAATAAAGTTTAAATAAAATTTAAAGTTTCTGCACTATGATTCACCACACAATTCAGTCATGCAACATGTACAATTCAGTGGTCTTTAACTTATTCACACATGCATCTATTGCCACAATCAGTTCTAGAACATTTTAATTATCGCCCGAAAAGAAACCTCAAACCCTTCCCCTCACATTCCTAACCCCCACACATCAAGCCCTCAGCATCCCAGGATCTTCTCTCTGTCCTTGCAGATCTTCATGTTGCGGACATTTCATGGACATGACAGCATCTGCTATGTGGTCCTTGATGGCTGGTCTTTCCCCTGAGTCTTCACTGTAGACTGTGTCCAGACTTATTTTCATTTTATTGATGAGGAATATTGTACCTGATTCTGGGTATCACTTAATTTCTCTCTCAGCCGATGGCATTTGGGTTGTTGCATATTTTGACTATCACCAATAACGCTATTGTGAAGGTCGAAGCTTTTCTGGGGCCATAGGACGTAGTCTTTGGCAAGCAGACCTGGGAATGGAGCTGTTGAACGTTGTGGTAACTGTTTGTTTGACCTTTTACAAACCACTGGACTGCTTTCCTAAATTCTACACCACTGGACATTCCCGCCAGCAGACTTTGAGGGTAAAGCCTCTTACCCCCACCTCAGGGCTTGTCAGTGATCGTAACCATTTGCAACCATTACTGATTGTAACCATTGTAGTTGTAGTCTCACTGCTGTCTTAGTTTATGACACTATGGGGCTTAATGATGTTGAACATTATTCCAAGTGTTCATTTCCTTCAGAGAAAGATCTATTCTTATCTTTTGCCTGTTTTTTATGATGCATGTTATTGCTTATTATTTATTTTTATTTGTTATCATCTTTTTATTATTTCTTGCGATTGTAGGTAACTATACTTATCTCAATACAAGTTTATTAAAAAATAACTTGGAGGATGGAGAAATGGAAGGAAATCCACTTTTTAAACAGAGAGGGAAGGATTATTTCATCAAAGAGGACATGCAGACTGCCATCAAGAGCAGGAAAAAGATGTTCAACAGTACTAGCCACTGAGCAAAACAAATTAAAACCACGATGAGGTGTTATTTCATGTCTATTAACATGACTTAAATAAAAACTAGTGACCAAACCAAATGTTGGCCAGGAGATAGAGGAGCTCAGGCATCTGTCAGGGGGTGTGAGACCACACAGCTCCCTGAGAAACAGCCTGACGGCTTCTTCTTAACACAAATGTTTGCTGCTCTCCAACCCAGACTTTTGTTCCAGTAAATGAAGACTTAAGTCCACCCAGAAAACTGTATGTGATGGTTCACAGGAGCTTCACCTGCCATCACCCAGAACTGGGAACAACCTAAGTCATAGGTCAAAAACTTGATGGACCTGGTTGCCTTGACAAACACGGGCAGAAAAAGATGTTCAACCTCACAAGCTATTGGGAAAAGCAAATTAAAACCGCTTTTTCTGGAAGTGGGGACTTTTGACCCATGTTAGTACAAATCTGCTCTTGACCTTGCAGAAAAGTCTCTCTCCCTGCTGACACATAGGAATAACACATCTTCCTCACAAAGCTGGCCTGAGGATCACCTACATGAGATAATCTGGTGTTTGCCAACTCCAGCATTTCTGAACCAGCATCCTCTGTTCTGACAAATTCACTGAACACTAGAGTTGTTGTTCATTCATTTTTCACTAAGTCAAGCCTCTTCTTTATTTAAAAAAATCCGCTGGTAAAGCAAATAAAAGCCAATGCTTTTGTCTACATGTTAGCATCTTTGAAAGCAGCATATTTTTATAATCAATGGTGGGTAATGGTTTAATTAGTGGAATGATTTTTTTCTTAATGGAATTTATAATGATCTTTTTATAATCAGCATGATTTTAGATTCTATTAAATATGAAATGTCACATCATTAAATGAAAAACCAGAACTACTTATTATAAATAAAAGGAGCCACTTAAATAAAAACATTTTATTAAATTACATTTTAATTAAATTTCCAACATAATTAAATTTCAGCTAGAATGTGCTGCTTGCAAATATTTTAGCCTGAGGCTTGCTCCTGATCGATTAAAAAGGGGAAACTTTGCAAAGGGGATTAGCAATCACCATTACCAAATTGATAAGCTCTTCATGGTGTCATATAGTATATAATTCTATATAAGGAATAGTCATGCTATGTGCCACCTAAAACTCTCTCCATTAACAAGCAGTAAGTGTCCTTAAAAAATACTGGGTAAGAGCCATAAGCACACCTGCAGACCAGACCTACCTCAGTGCTTCTGGGATTTGGAGTAATATGGCATCCCTCTTAGAAAGACAGAGGGTAGTGCAGTGGTTCCACACTGACATAGGCTGTTGGAAATGTTGGCTAGAAGGATATGTGGATAGGATCTTACACTAATGTGGACAGAGCTTTAAAATAAAATGCTAACTGAAGGAATATGAAATTGAGTAAGATATTTACAGCCTCATATTTGCACATTAAAACATATATTCAGGGCCGGGCATGGTGGCTCATGCCTGTAAGCTTCAGTCTATGAAGCGGCCGGGGCTAGGGATCACAGTTCAAGTCTCACCTGGGGCCTGTAGTGAGACCTAGTTCCAAAAAAATAGCTGGGCATGGTGGTGCGCACCTGTAATCCCAGCTACCTGGGAAGCTGAAGCTGGGGATTGCTTGAGTCTGTGGTACCCCGGGCAACAAGAGCCTGCGATTCCACAGGCAAAAATAGCGAGATCTCTTCTAAAAACAAACAAACAAACAAACAAACAAAAAAAAAAAAACCCTTACATATTCACCATAAATATTGCACATTTTAAAAACACCCAAATACTCTTGTGTGGGGTATATGCAAGGGGAAGAAGAAGAAGAGTAGGAAAAGGGGTCAAGGATACATATAGGAAAGAAAAGTAATATTGATGAAACAAGAGAAGTTGTTGGACTTATAATGATACTCTCTCCTGAGATAAAGTATGTGAGTAACTTAATGAATTGTGTGAAAATGTAATTCAAAGTTTCTATCAGTCTCACAGGGTGCACAGCAGGAACTCAACAAATGTGGGTCACTTGCCTCTAGAATAATCTCCAAGAGCAGTTGGGAATGTCCACAAGAATCCCAAGGGCACTGGGACCCAGCAATTGTCCCAGGTAGATGACTGCCTAGGAGTTCTCTGCAGTGGTGCTGGCCATGTCCACCCCAGCCCCCCCACACCCACTCCAGACTCCTGTGGCTCAGGATTCTCTGCAGCCACTAACCATCCCCCAATAGCAAGGGGTGTCTGAAGCCAAACTGACTGCCCTGAGGAGACTCACAGACACTGGCTGTTGATCCAGGTGGATGCTGCTTAAGCTCAAGCCTCATTCACCCTCCTCCCTCTCCCCACCAAGTTACTGCACAGATGGGAAATGGCAGTCAGAGAGGGCCAGGACTGCACGGGCTCAGGGAATGAGCTGAGAGTGAAATTGGGTAACAAAACAAACAAAATAGGGTACTTAAGAAAATGTACAAATGGGTGCATCTGGCTCTTTAAACCTGGTTACTCCTTAGGTTCATCCCAGTCCATGCAAGCTGTAGCAAGACCACATAAAATTTAAGTGGAGGCAAAGACAGATTCACTCATTAAAAAAGACAAAATAAACAGAACTCACTGAAAGTACAAGGAACCCCTTTGGGTTTTTTTTGTTTGTTTGTTTGTTTGTTTGTTTGTTTTTTCAAGGGACCCCTTTGATGATCTTACCTCACAGTCCAGCCTCTAGTCCAAAAGGCTACATGTGGCCTTCAGCCATGTGCTTCCACAAAATGGCAGTCATCTCACCTTCAAGCCAGATGAAAAAGCCAGATGGTGTCGTTGCTCCTTCTTCAAAAGTGGGAGGTTTAAACCCAACAAAGAAACTCAATAAAGAAATTCAGTTCTCCTCCAAAAAGGCACAGCTCTGGCATTCCTTCAGCTTCAACTCTGAAGTGGCCAGAAACTAGCAAGACTCGCTGGATACAACAGCAGCAACCACTTCAGATGTCTCATGATGAGAACAGCAACACATCAAGTTCCCTTCAGGTCTCCAGACAATTCCCAAGCATTTCAGTTTCAAAGTTGAACCAAGTTCTCAAGTACCAAGTCAGCTTACACAAGTCACAATTTCTCGAACATGCTTTCCTGGGCTCCTCACCAGCCCAGGCTGGAAATGGAAGCCCACAATGTGGCTTCCTTCCTTGCTCTTTTGCCGCAAATGGCAGCAGCAGCTCCAAGACCTCCAGCCTCCCTGCTGATGCTCTGCTCTGCTTCTTCTCCTGTGTCTCCTCCTTAATTCCCTCAACCTCTTCTCCTCTTGAGAGAATGCTTAACTTCCCTTCTCCAAGTCTCCACCATCCAGGGCACAATGGCTGCTATTCCAATGTACCATTATGATGCTGAGGGCCCCTCCAATTCACCATAGTCCCCTATCAGGAGCAGTTCCAGAGCTAGAACCAGGTGGACTTTTTCCTACAAGAACATGTGTCCTCCGTCACCACACACTCTATAGTTCTGCTAATACAAACCAGTGGCAAATACACTGAGATAGAATTTCTACCCTTGGTGGCAGATATTTCACCTAGGGTGCTACCCACCAGTTCCTGGGGTCTGAAGGAGAAGGAGGAATGGGGGGAGGGGGACCTGGGAAGGGGGTTGTACTACGCATGGAGGAGTGGTTCCCATATGTGAGGACTTAGTGAACAATAAGGAGTCACTGAGTCTGTTCAGCTAGTTGGATTCTGAGAATAGCTGTGGTGATGGGGTCAGGAATCTCTCTCTACCCCAAAAACTTTTATCTTCTGTTCCCTCTGATCTGTAATAATTCCCAGTACCTGGCTGGACCCATTAAAACCAACAGCAATCAACACATACTGAGAAGCCCCACAGGCTAATCACCATTCTAGATGCCAAAGACCCTGAAAGGACAGATATTTCCTGCCCTCAGAAGTTGACAGTCTAGTCTATGAAGGCAGTGAAGGTGGCAGGGCCACAAGGCGATGACCTAGTGAAGAGCTGCATGGATGGAAGAATGGAGGGGGAGGGGGAAGAGGACAGGGAATTTCTGGCCCAGTCCTCTGACCGAAGAATCATAGGGGCTTTGGAACCTTAGAGAAGACTAGAAAACCAAGCTTTAAAAAAAAAATCAGAACTTAGGCAGTTCCAGGTTTCAGGTAATGGGAAACATAGAAGCTCTGATCATGACTTGCAAATGTTTCCATCCAGCCTTGTTGCTCAAGATCAAAGTCTTAAAGGGTCTCTATTCTCAAGTAGACAGGATATCACAAACCTCCCTTTTGGGAGCAGGTTTTTCCAGAAAGAAAATGCAATCAGTGTTGCCAAAAGTGGGGAAAACATATAGAGATGATTAAAAGAAAGAAATATCAACTTGAATCTGGCAGATACAGCTCATTTACCAGCCCTTCTCTTCTGCTTTAGTTCAGAGAGACAAGCACTCAGTTTTAAAATTTCTTCTGTCCAGACATGCTTGCAACTCACAGGAGTTGTAAGACTCAGTGCTGGCTAACAAGACATGGGCACTCCTTGTAGACCCTTTGATCTGTCAATCAATCAACCATCTTTCTGTCTGTCTAAAACCATCGATGTTCTGATGTCCACACAGTTCCTGGTAAAACATAGGTCCTCCAAACTTGGCCAGTAAAATGAATGCATAAGTGCATCTATGAATGAATGAAACTGAATGAAAGCTGTGAGTCGAAACCACTAACTACTTCAGGTTCTTCATCTTTATTTCTACTAAGAAAATCATGATACGAATAAACAAGCTGGGGATTGCCCAATTCTTTATAAAAGCACAGATGCCTTTGAAGATTGGGAGCTGAGTGGTCGCTGTGCTATCTTTCCAGGGACTTTCTTGGAGCACCGTTTCTGTCTTCTCAGTGTGCACACAGATTCTAAGGGCAAGTCTACTTTCCTGTATCATGTAGCTCTGGTGCAAGAAAAGGTGGCCCCACCTGAAGTCTGCTAATCATGTGGCATGAGATTATCTAGGATTGTGTTCTGTACCATTTCCCCAAGGGACCTTCTGACTGTCCTCTGTCACCACTATTTGGTCTGGGGGTGGATGGCAAAGAACAGGGAGCCTTTCCTCAGCTCTGAATCAGGGCTGTTTGTGTATCATGCACGTTGAAGCCACATCAAAGGCCAGTGCTGGGTTGCTGGGTCTACATTTAGAGTCATCAGGAGTCACAGTTGGGAGGAGGGGGAGGGGGCGCAAAGTTCCTGAGGCAGCTGTTCACTCCCTGGAGGACCAGGTACTTTCCTGAAGAGAACACATCATTCAACTCTTCCTGTGCCTTTACTGTAAACTCTTGGTTTATTACGCACCTAAAAGGAAAGACAGAGGGGAAGGAGAGACAGACACACACAGGGGAGGTTTGACCTGAAAGAAGCTCAACAAATTCCAACAGTCTTCTATGCTCAGAGCTATGAGTCACAGGCCCCTATTGGAGAGAGGAGTCCTCAGACAGAGACAGTAATTCCCATGGCCAGGAAGTTGAGAGAGAGATCCGATTCATTTGCTTTCTGCCAGAGCTGACCACTGCTTCTCAGAAAACACAGAAATGAAAAGGCTTAGGGCTCTGCCTGCACAAACTCTGATCCAGTGAGGGAGATGGTACATGCAGCTCAGGGGAACCCCAGGCTGAGAGGCAGAGGACAGACAACCATCAGGACAGAGGTGGAAGTGGGCAGAGAAATACAGGTTCCCGGGTCTTTGGGGGTGAGCATGTGTTCACTGGGGGAAGAGAGGTCACCTTGGCAGAAGGATAGCAGCGCCAAGACCTCGGAGTGGGGAAGTACATAGTGTAACCTTAGTGAGTCACCCTCTGATTGAGGCTTAGCTTGGTTGGAGGGGATGTTTGCAGAAAACTGACTATGTCGACAACGCTACCAACCCGGGAAGCTCCTGTGCTGGTATCAGGGCTCAGCACAGGGCTGAGCCCAGGATAACCCATCATATGAAGGACAGCCGGATCCCTCTAGGAATGCTTCAGACCATCGGGAAGCATAAAAACACATCAATAACACTGTCTCTGAGAGTGTGTAAAATAGCTGCCCAAAGACCACCTGCAAATATCCACCTTTCTGAAGCACGTTCTGTGTTATGACTTGAACAAGCAGCCAACGTGACCCCATTACTTATGGTAGGCTTTAGAAAAGGGCTCACAATGGAGGTGAAGAGACTTTTATAGAGGATAATTTACTGAGTGCTTGGTTGTTCCCCACCCCCAAAATCCATCATAAAAAGGGGGATGCACTCTCTCCCACCTCAAGCAGCATCAAGGGCCCCCAAGAAGGTATCCAGAAAGCACAGTCTATGATCACTGGAGTGTGACAGTCTTGATCTCTAGAAGGAAAGAACGTTCATATTTAACTATCAACTTATTTACTCTTTTGTTCTCTCAAATTGAACATAAACAGGACCACCTAGAATATATCTGCCACATACTTTTTTTACTCATCAGAGTGATCTTGAGATTTGTCTTTGATGTTCCACATAGGTCTAGCCCATTCATTTTAACTCTATGTGGTAATTTATTCATTCAACTTGTTATATATTTATTCTCATGCTTTGTTTTTTCCCAAAAAATACAAAAGGGGTGCATGATCAATGCAGAACACTTAGAAAATAAAACAAAAGGGATTTATGTAAAGCCTGTTAGAGGGGTGACTGAGAAAAATCAATGCAGTTACAATGAGGAAGTAGGAGCAAGGAGACAAGGAGAAGTGACCCAGGCTTCAGATGACAAGAACCTAGTAACACACATGATGACTGGCAGGTGGTGCCTTTTTCAAGATGTCGTGTACTGTACCCATAATAGGGTAGCTGATATCCGTCAAAACATCAGAGTATCTGCTGAGGGGATGTAATTAAAATGTATGCCAGGCACTTTTCCATTTACATATAGAAAGAAATCACTAAAGAAATCACAGTTTCATGGGCACCCTGAATTATAAACAAAAGAGATATTGGGAGGCAAAGGATTGGGAAATAATACTTTGTTGTTACTTCATCAAAGGAGCCACTTCTAGAGAACAAAATGACAACAAATCTCACAACCAACGAAAAGGGACAATTGATATAAATTGTTTGCAAAAATGCCTTGGATTACAGATATAATTGAAGAGAATGATTAGTCTGGAGACCAAGTAAGACTCAGACTCTGGACAAGACTTGGGCTAACACACACCTCACTGCAGGAAAAGACCACGACAGGGCATTACCAGGCTGAGTTTACAACAGTGCCTCCATGTGGCAGACAGGAAGCATGTGCTCCAATTTGCTCTTGGGTTTGAAATTTAAAAAAGGACAAAACCCTATTGAATTCAGTAAGCATCTAAGGCTTTTTGAAAACCTGGAGAAATTGGGGAAGCTAGAAAGAGGGAGAACTATATTTCACTGTAGTGGTTCAAAACACATTAAATTTAACTATTCATACTCTGAACAGTCAGAAGGATTTTTTAGTAACACCTTTTGCCTCAATTTGTCAAAATGCTTTCACAAACTTTCCCCAATTTGTAATTCAAGTCAGGAAAAAAATAAGTGGGAAGACATTGCCCAGTAGTCCCAGTCACCTCAATAGCTTTGCAAAACAATCACAAATTTTCTTTGTGAGAGCTCCTACATACATTATTTGGTTAACATTAGATGGTGACATTAATGGATTGTTTGATTCTTTGAAATCAATATGGTGAGAGTGGAAGAGAAAAAAATCGAAAGCATTTAGTCTTAGGAACAAACAGCCTGGTGTAAGTGTTAACTCACTGCCACAATCATTTGTACACTTAAGCATTTTTGCAGTCAGGCATAAACTCTTCTTACATGGAACAAGTAAGACCATCAAACATTAAAAGATCTTTTTTCTTATTGCCTGATTTTGCCCTTTGCCCTCTTGCCACCTGCAGCTGATACAAAGAATTAATAATGAGAAATCTAGCACTGATGTTGTCCTATGCACTGTTGCTATTCTTCAAATCCTCACTCAGATGGAGTAAGGCAGAATGGAATTTCTGCAACTGGGTCTGAATTCGTGCTCTGTTATTGATGGGCTCTATGACCTGAGGCAAATCACTAAAACTCTTGGAGCTTATAAACTAGCACAATCAGTAGACTATAAACGAAGTTCAGCTCTGGGCATTATATAAGGTAACATTTACTAGAACATGATGAGCATGCAATAAATAAATAGTGGCTACAGAAGTGATGATTATCTGATCCTCCTCCTTCCTCTCATTCATTGGACCCCACCCTAAAAATCCAATTTGTGGATTACGTGTTAGGCATGAAATGTTAAGGAGGGATGGTGGGCGGCTGTGGCAAGCATTCCTGAACATTGCTCCAAGGTATGCACCCAGTGGGCCTAACAGGCACCCACACAGCCCCAGGCAAACCAGGCTCCAGGCTGGGGGACCTTCAGCCAGGTCCCTAATCCTGTGCCAAGTCAAGATAAGGTGGAGATCCCCAAATGCCTGTATCTCTGCCTCAAGCAAACCCCAAGAGCTGAATGACCCCAACATTTAAATTCGGTGTGGGCTGAATTTCTTAATCTATGCTAATATCAGTGAGATGCTTGAAAACTTGAAAGGTATTCTCATACATCTGAACTGTTCCCTAAGTATGTGTATATTTCCATTATTGCTTTTGCTGTCTTTACAACAAATTCAAAAAGACTCTGGGCAGGTGCGAGTATCTCACCTTTGCAGGTGAAGAAACTATAGTCAAAAGTGAAACATTTTGCTGATGGTAACGAAGTTAATAAGCAAGAGTTTGAAGCCAAAGTCAAAGTGTTCTTCTTACAGTGACTTCTTGGATCAGGCATACAATGTCAGATCTTTTTGTGGCCCTGGGTATTAACAGTATGATATTTAGAGTCTGATCATGACTGCAGTCATTTGCCCTACAGCTTACCCACCCCATCTCACAGCTGAGTGTGTTTGCTAGTAATCATGGATTGCAGAAGAAACTTTTGATACAAATAAATGATGTGCTCTGAACTCAGGTTGCTTTTGCTTCAGCTTTCCTGAACTATACAGAAAAAGGAAGTGCCAAGATTTGTCTTTGACATCTTTGGCATTTCTTTGAACCACGTACTCTAAATCTTCTAGCACATGTTAGTTAAGAGTTACTAGGAAAGCATTAACATATTATTTCACCTGAAATTAAAACAGGCATGTGTCTTACTTTTTCTTTCTTCTTTTCCTAATAAACCTGTCTTGATAAACTGTAAAATAAAAATTAAATTAAAACAGTCATTATTCTGATGGGCAGGAAGTCCTCTTCTTTAGGAAACTTTTTTTTTTATTATTATGGAGAAGTACACAAATGAAATAGACCATAACTCTATTCTCTATATGAGCTCCTATGGTTTTCTCATTTCCGTGCTAATGAAACTTTGGCCCTAGCTCTGTTCTTCTTGTACTCACACTCCCGGGTGGGGAGGGGAGTGATTATAAATCCCCCACCCCCATTGCCTTCTTTCTATTTACAGAATACAGGCTGGAGACCGCATGACTAGGAACCTTATTTGGCCAAAAAGACAGGGAAGCTGCTCTTTCAAAATACCCTCCTGTTCCTTTTAGAGCATCACTGGGTCCCAGACTTTAAGCTGACACCTCCATTTTTAAAAAATCCTGATAGTTCCTAACTGATGATTTGTGTTTATTTTTGCCAGTCTTAAATATTTCATTTAATAAAATTTTATTGAAGTAACACAGCTTGAGAGCATCTTGTAACTCTCAAGTTCACAGCAGGGACTAGAAGATAGGACAAGGACAGGAACCATGAGTGGACCTTTTGGGAAGAGGTAACTTCAAGAGAGCTGGAAGCACACTGAACATATTGTAATTGATCCCTTATGGTGCACTGTGGTGAAGTTCTTCTCAACTTCATTAAATACTCTTAGAAAACATGGCTTTTAGTGGCCTGATAATATCCTCACATATGTCTAAATTTTTTTACTTTTACCTACTTTTTATAGCAAGATTATTTCTAATGTTCCGGTGATATCAGTAATAGAGCAATGAGTCCTTACATATAAACAGACATTTGTGAACATCAGGTTGTTTCCTTATATCCCTAAATATAAAATTATTACATGAAAGGGTGCACACATTTTGTCTTTTGCTACCTGTTATCCAACTGGTTTTCAGAAAGATTCACTGACTGACATGTCCACTGTGATGATGAGAACTTTGGGATTTGGGTTTTTGTTTTTCATCTTGATGCTGAAGACTCAGTGGATGAGATGTTTCTACCAGATTACTCCCACTTCTCCTTTCAAGGAATGTGTCTATTTATAAGCATTTTGCCTCTATGAACATTCATCATTTCACAATTCAACTCTCCCTTTTATGAGATCATTAGAAATGGTTAGAATTGAGAAGACAATAATCGCTCTAGCAATATCCTAGAAATGTGAATGACTTGGTTTTACTTTAAGGTGAAGTAACTCCATTTGAAAAGAAAAAAAAGGATGAATTGGCAGGTACCTAATAGATCATTCCACCTCCAACTTTCAAAATGGGGAAAAGTCAGATCTAGAGAGAGGATATGGTGGTTAGTTTGAGACAAGGGCAAGTTGAGGCTATGATCCAAATCCTTTATTCTTGGTCCAGTGCTATTTCTATTGAGTCCAGTTTCTAAAAGATAAAGATAAAAATATCCCTTACAATGTGATTTACCTTCAGATCAGGAACTTGGGCTCAGAGGAATGAAACAGCTCACTCTCAGTGACTGCCAGTAAGTGACCATGCTAGATTCCAGCCAGTCCTACCTCATTCAGCCAGTAAGCCTGGGCATTTGTTTAGATGGCTGATGATCCAGAAAGTGAAGAGGTTGTGGTTGCTTAGTGAAAAGGTAATCTTATCTTTCATAAACTATAATGCTAGATGAAATATACATCAATTAATTAGCCGAGAGTGTGAACTGATGTGTGAATACAAACATGTCATTGTTCCAATGGACACAATCTTTAATTGGGTTGTCTTACCAGATGGCCACCAGCCACCCATGGCTTCTGGGCACTGGAAAGGTGGCTAGTTCAAACTGAGATGTATTGTTAAGTGAAAACTAAAACTGAGTTTTGAATATCTGACAAGCAGCAGGAATGTAAAGTATCTCATCAATACCTTTTTGCATTGATTATTCTGTTGGGTTAAAATAAAATATATAATTAATATTAATTTCACCTGTTTCTTGGGCATTCTTAATGGTGATACTAGGCTGGGCATGGTGGTGCATGCCTATAGATGGAAGCCGCCGCTGGGGCCAGGGATCATGGTTCAAGTCGCGCTAGGGGCATGTAGCGTGACCTAGTCCCAAAAAAATAACTAGGTATAGTGGTGCGTGCCTGTCATCCCAGCTACCTGGGAAGCTGAGGCAAGGGATTGCTTGAGTCTGTGGTACCCGGGGCAACGTGAACCTGCGGTTCCACAGGCAAAAATAGTGGGACCTAGTCTCAAAAAAAATGTTTATGATGATACTAGAAGTTGTTAAACTTCTCTGTGACTCACAATTTGCCTCCAGTGAGCAGCCCTGGTCTACACTACTCACTAATTCTATGATCAAACCATCTTGACTATGACATAGTGAAGAGGGCCCCCTAGATGGAGGACACCTTGATGTTGAACATCCGAACTGTGGGAAACACCTGAAAGTGAGAGATAATTAGAGATGGAAGGAATCCTTGGGAGTGACTTCTGTGTTACAAGTGTTCTGTTACCCTTTCTCTCCTTTCAGAGTGATGAAACCCCAGTTTTCATGTGGCACTGTAGCAACTATGAACACAAATTAGTCCACTTGACAGCTCAGCCCCTCATAAGAGGGTCTAAGTTCTTGTTTTGGGAGGTTTCCTGCTTTCTGGAAAAATCAAAGAACCCTGAGTCCTGGAAGAGTTCATAGAGACACCAATAGCCTGTTTGAGACCACTACGTGATGAAGGCTATTTCTATGCTCTAAATTGTTGTTTCATACAACTAAATTAGTCTAAATTCATACAAGTGCTGAAGACCATTTGTTCAAAACCCCAATATTACAGAACAAGTGTGTACCAGAGATAGGTATAGGGCACCCAAATGTACTCAACTGAGCATGCAAGCTGGATATTGAAGCCAAAACCTCCAACTGTTTACCATTCCATACTACGCATTGCATTTGGCTAGCTCATCCAATTTATAGAACCTATAAAATGCATTCCAGAAGATATGCTGCATCAATAAACTATTCTCTTTTCCTGGAGATAAGACTCTCCACTTACTTATATAATTGTTGTTTAAAACTGTTTCCTTGTAACCTCAATTGATTTGTGTAAAGTACCTGTGATGTAATAGCAGCTTATTTAAGTAAGAGACAGTCATAAAATAAACTTATCAATGACTTCTTGCTGGAGGCACAAAACAATGAAATGCATTCCTAACATCACTTGCCTCCTTCCTGATCACTAAGATTGATAAAGCTGACTCAAATCACTAACTCTATGCTCCACAGACAACCCAAATCTGTTAGCTTTCTGCAGATTCACAAGTGGGGAAGTGAGAGCATTCTGATGTCTCTAGATCTGGGTTTCTGGTTCTGCAGGTGTTTTTTCCCCAGGTAGTTGTATCCCAGACAAGGAATTTAGTCTTTTCTCAGTTTCCACACACATGCACAAACATGTGCATCTTGCCTAAAGAGGTGATAAGTGCAACACACTTACTCTTAAAGATTTATGTGGGAGACATGTGCCTTGTGAAACTTTCCCTTGGCCATGCTGCCACAGAGAATTACCATGGGATGCTCTTCACAAGGTCATTACTCAGCTGGAGCAATACCTGTTCCAAGCCCTCGCAGATCAAGGGGCTGATTTGTAGCACTGGGCACTGGCATCATGGCAGCTCCAACCTGCCCCCTCAGTCAGCCAACTTGAGCAAGGGTCACCTGCAGAGCTGCTGATGGTGGCTCTGGCTTTACCTGTGGGGTCCTCAGTCACAGACTATCTCATTAGTCCCTCTTTCCCCATTTCTTTATATGCACCTGTTCTCTCCATTTCCTTTCTGATGTGTAGTGTACACACACAGTCATGTCACTTTTAACAACAGGGATAGGTTCTGAGAAATGTATTGTTATGACTTCATCATGTGCAAATGTCATGGAATACAATTTCACAAACTTGGATGGTACAACCTCCTGCTTAGATATCACATACCTAAGCTATGTGATAGACCCTATTGGAACCACCATCATTATGTGACCCGTCATTGATGAAACATCATTAAGAGAAGCAAGAGTGTAGTTTGGGGTTGAAAGCTTAGCCATAGTTTCTCTTCAGTTTGAGCTCCTAACAAGCCCTTTGGGATAATATCTGCCACTCAGTTGGATGATGCTTGATCTTTTCAAATAAGAAGCAGCCCTTCATAGATGATTTCTGGTACAAGCTATTAATAAAAAACTAGAGCAAGTTAGAAAGCAAAAACAATTACAGCATTTCCAAAGTTTCTTTCACAGAGGAAGAGTCACAAATATACCTCCCTGAAAAGCTGAGGCTGGAACTATTCTATGGGGTGGGAAGGATCATAAATCCCAGAAAATACTCCATCTGGTAAATGACCCTTTCTAATTTGCTTCCAACAGGAGGGGTGATCAGCCTTTGTCTGATCAGCAGTGGTTTTCTCCTAAGCCAGTTCTGACCTTCTATACCCACCACCATTGGACCTAACCCCCCACCATCACAGTATGGGGAAGAAGTAATAGCTTCTATGGCCCCCAAAACACAGGTCAAATGCTTTGGCAGAGAATTTGAAACTCTTCACACTCTGGAAGCTACTCCATCTCTAGGCTCCCCCTTTCTCTATAAGCTCCAAAACCCATGCCCCTGACCTGCATGTACATTGTCCTTTCCTACCTGGATTAACCGTTAAAATCCACTGTCACTTCCCCAGGAAGAATAGTTCCTTGATCCCACTGTTTTTCCAGGGTTCCCCCATACATACCAGAAAGCACATCAACTATAGCCCTTAGCAAAAGACCTAGAAAACAGTGTGCAATTAACACTGGCTGGAGGCATTATACAATGGCATTGTCTCTTCTCCATGACAACCTTTCAAACAGATGATCATGCCTACCTTTACCCATCTTTTCTCCTGACTAACCACATCTCTTCTTCTAGCTCATTCTTCCCTTGCATGGACTCCAGTTCCCTCCAGCCTTATATGGCTCCCCCAAATAGGCTACCAACTCCCAAGTTTACCTTGGTAACTAGGATTCCATGACACACTCCATGAAGAGCTCCACAGGGTACCAAGACTGTGTTCATGTAATGGCCCGGGACTACCAAATTGGATGCAGGGTCCCTCAGATCAGGCAGTGCCAGTCTCTAGACATCCTTCCACAGAACCTGGGGCCCTGGGATTTGTTACTACACACTGGCCTTCTCCCAAGACCTCCGCTTTGAGTTCTGTCCTGGGGACCCTGATTACACAACTGCCAGCTTCCTGATTATCTCCTGCATAGGAAAGAAGGCATTTCCATTTTCCTCACAAAATCTTGTCATCCTATATACAACACACTGCAAACTGACTTTCTCATTCAAAAACCATGCAGTGTACAACTACCTCTCTGGATGATTAAAAATTTATCTGACATAGGATAGGATCTTCAACATAATGTCCCACAGATGGGCTGCAGGAAAATTGAGAAGCCTTCTGAAATTGCAAGTTGAAATTTGGATTTGATCTTCCTAGATAACTTTTTATGAGAAGATCTATGGTTAGTGTAGTCTCAAAAATGTCCATAAAACAAAAATCACTGACAACAAACCATCCTCATTTTTATTAGTTATAAATATTCTATTATTTAATTGCATCATTAAAAAAAATCTCCTGTTTGATATGTAAGCTGTTTCCACTGGCCTATTAATATCACAAGTAAGTTCTCCCAATTAATCCCAAGAAAAGAAACGTCTTACCTACAGGACATAGGCCCTTATAGGGTACTTCTCTGATGTTATTTGGTTTTTATTTGGCAGTTACAGCCTTTGATTTTTCAAATCTAACGCTGACCATCTCAAGCTGTGCTCCAAAGTGCCTCCTACTCTCCACATATGAGTATCCCCTCATGCCTGCCTTTATCCAATCATTGACTTCAAAGCAATCCTGTCTGACTTCCTTCAGTGATAGTCAGTCCCCTTACACGGACCTGAGATGGAGACCTGAATCGTGTCTCTAAAGTCTTGTGTACAGGCACCAAGAACTTTGAGTTAAGTCCCTCAACTCCTCCACCCATAACTAGGGAAGTTGATAATTCTTGCCATGTCTAAGGATAAGGTGAGAACTTGACTATGCCTTGATGTGACTTAACCAAAACATGGTCTTCACTCCACCAAAGGTTCCAGAAGGCCAGGTGAGGACTTAGAAAAAGAGGCAGCCTCTGAAACTCCCTGACAAAGTGCCATGCTGTTTTCCCGCTCTCCACCAGAGGGATAATGAAAAGTTTTCCAAATTTCCAAGGAAGTTATTTAATAATGTGAAATGATTTGAGTGAGTCATCCTCCCAAAATGCTGTTCACTTCTGGATTTACCAGCTGAGAGATCATTTTGAACATTTACAAAAGTAATAGAAATCATTTTGAATTAAAACCTCTAGGGGAAAATCTCCATGTGCTCTTTCATGCTCTTTTCCACAATGAATAATGTCTCCAAAGCACTGAGCAAAAACCATGGGCTGGGCCCTGCACTTCAGGCATTCATCTGAAATGCAGCTGAAAAATAAAACTAGTGAGGCAGAACTTCACTTACAGTGGCCTGACCTACAATCAATCCTAGGTGTCCTAGACAGTAGGACACCTACTACTAACTAGTACTAAGGATAAGATGAGAACTTGACTATGCCTTGATGTGACAAGGCATAACCAAAACATGGCCTTCCCTAGTACTATTTTTAGGACTGCACTGTGTGTTTAGCTGCTGTAACACCTTAGCAGTGGTTCAAATAAAGCAAGTGATTCCTCTTCTCAAGAGTGGAATGATACATCCACCATCATTTGGGGATCTAAATATTTCCTATCTATTGCTCTGTCATCCTTAACACAGAGATTCCATCTTGTGGTTGCAGAGAGCTATTCCTCTTCCCACCACTGCATGAGTGTTCCAGCAGTTAGCAGGTAATGGAAGTGGAAAAGGCAGCCTCTTCCTCTGTGAAGGGCTGAACTGAGAAGTAGTGCACAGTTCCATTAGCTCTGCTTAGTTCCACTAGCCAGTATAGACAGAAGTGGTCACCTCCACCTGCATGGTGGGTGGGAATGTAGTTTCATTCTGGGTAAACATATGCCCAGCCTAAATTCCTACCTACATTTAATATACTTAATAACATCTGAAATGAAATTTTGCAGGTATCATGCGTTGGCATTTTCACTGAATCCATATGTCAGTTAGTCACTGTTACTTAGAACAATGAATATTAAACCTTAATGTAATATGGATCATCTGATTTTTGCTAATTGCAGATTCTCATTCAGGTGTTCTGAGGTGGGGCCTGAGAGTCTAGATTCTAATCTGGTCCCAGGAGATGCCAGCATTTCTTGTGTTCATACTGATACAGGGATAGTGACACAGTTGAAAAGAAAATTGGGTGCCTTACTGCCCTGGTGGGTGGGCTCTGAGAGAAAGACCTACAAGAAGAAGCAAAAAGAGGCAAGAAGCATGAGAGTTGGATGAAAAGAGCAGCCAGAGATAGGAGGGCACTTGAGAGGAGGAGAATGGCAGACTGATAGAACAGGCCCACAAGGCCTGGCTGAGGAGGGCCCCTGGAAGAGTGAGCTGGTGGAAGGCAGAGAAGTAGCCGGTGTGGAATCAGATGCCAGAATGGCAGGCTAGGGGTGACCAGTGGCTGCTGAGGGCAGGCCTGATGAATTTGGCCAGAGGCCTATGAAGGCAGGCGTGGTTAAGGGAGTGCATGGAGCCACAGAAAGGAGGTATGGAAGCTAGCTACAAGGCAGGTACCTGGGAAAGTCAGGGATTTGGGAAGCTAAGTTTGCATCAGCATTTGTTGGAAAAGTTTGAAGAGCCTTGGAGAAGTAGAACAGCTCAGATAGTAGAGAGAGAAAAAGCAAAGAAAAGACAGAAAAGAAAGACTGGACTTTGCAGGGTGCCTGCCTCAGGTTTGAAGGGACATCACCTTGGACACATGTTTGGGATTTTCAGTCTAAATGGTTCTTGGAGTAAAATAACTGGTCACTTGTGGCATTAAGGACTTTTTTTTTCCTGGTAATCTTCCTGGTAAATAAATCCCTGTTGTTTAAATTGCTTTGTGACTTTAGCAACTGCTGCTATGCATGCAGATGATACAAATCTGGTAAGAAGTTGGGTGGCAGAAGCCTCATTTTTAAAATGTTGCTTTTTTCCTGTGGCTTGTTGGTGGCTTCTGCCCCTTTTTGACCCAATTCCAGCACCACATTTGAGATGCATGGATCTAGAAAATGAGAGAAGTGGTGTTTATACCAACTGGAATACTACTCAGCCATCAAAAATAATAAACGTATGCCATTTGCAGCAACATGGATGGAGCTGGAAGGGATTATGCTACCTGAATTAAGTTCAAAGGAAAAAAGAAATATCAGATGATTTTTTATATATGAACTATAGATAAACTGAACAAAGGTTCAAAAAAAAGACAAAATTTGTGAGCTGAACATAGATCTGAAGCATTCAGCAAGGGATAGTAGGGTGGAAACAGGGAAGCACATAAGGGTGATAGTGCCTGTGATGGGTCTCAGGTACTATGGTGGTAGGAGAACTACAGGAAAGAAATTGAATACTGTACAAAAATTAATGATGAAAGAAAATAAATAATTTTAATTATTAAGAAAAGGGAAATGAGAGGCAGTTGAGTGACCCAGAAGTCCACAGAGGGAATACAGCATCATCTTCATGGCCTATTCCACTTCCACTGTTTTATATAAAATAGTCTATATTTGTATTTTACATTTGCTACTTCTGGGACATTTCAAGCCTTTCTGAAGATCCACAATATATTTTCCTTCTAAAAAATTCTTTCTAAACATTTTTCATAGTACAGTTGGCTCTCCAAGAACTTCTCCACTTTTTTTCTGAAAAAGCATTGTTTTCAATTTTGAAAGGCAATTTTTGTCAGAATTAGAAATCTAAGATTATAGTTTCTTTTATTTTTTTCAACACACTTAATTTTTTTCATTCTTCTGACTTGCATAGTTTAAAATGAGAAATTGCATTTAAATATCTGTACCTTTATACATAATTTTTCTGGCTTTTTAAAGACTTTTTTCTCTATATCACTTCTTTTCAGAAATCAGACTACAATGTTCCTTGAAATTTTCCTCCCGTTTGTCCAGCAGAATTTCTGAGCATCTTGAATCTGTAGATTTATATCTACTTATCAAATCTGTAAAATTCCAATCCACTGTTCTTCAAATGTTTATTTATACATAGAAATTTAACATATGAAAAATATGTTCTTTAAATCAGCATGCCCTAAATATACTGTAAAAAGATCCTCATTTACTATGAAATAAATGGTTTAGAACAATTGACTATTCCTTTAATTTTTTTAACCTTTGCCTTGCTTCATTCACAGAAACAAACTCCTTTTATGTTAACACTGTCAGTAAAGCATAGAAATATTTTAGTGAAAATAAATTAGAAGTGAATAAAAGTAACTTGCAAAATATGCAAATTATTGATCTAGCAGATCTTGACTATATTTACACATGTTATTGCCCTCATAAAAATGAACTGTTGCCCAAGTCATCCCCAAATCAGATCTGTCACAGAAGATTATGAAGTTTATGGCAAGCTTATACTCAAGATATTTTTTACTAATTTTGAAAAATAAGTTATGAAAGTCATAACTTTTTTAGAAAGTGTTCCCTTAGATCCAGTTCAAATGCAGCAAGTAGCAAATAAAAAACTAATCATGGAAACAAAAGAGAAATCCAAGTTAGTGCCATTGCTCCTCTTCCAAAGGCAAAGCTATTCACTTCAAGCCAGAAGAAGCCAAGATGGCACCGTCAATCCTTCAAAAGCAGAAAATGCAAATCCAATGAAGAAAACCAGAATGGCATCATCAATTCTTCTCCAAAAGGCACAGCTGCAGCATTCTTTCAGTTCCAACTCTAAATTGGCTCAAAATCAGCAAGTCTCACTCAATACAACTGCAGCAACCACTTCAGACTTCTCATGATGAAAACAGCAACACAGCAAGTGTTTTCAGGTCTCCAGACAGTTCCCAAGATTTACAGTTTCAAAGTTAAACCTTGTTCTCAAGTACCAAATTTCCAAGTCAGCTTACACAAGCTACAAGTTTCTCCAACATGCTTCCCTGGGCTCCTCATTGGCCCAGGCTAGGACCCTCCAGCCACACAGGACTGGGGCAGCTTGAAGACCTCCTGCTTCTCTCCTCCTATCCATGTGTTTTTCTCTCAGTCTCCTCCCTAATCTCCTCGACCTCCTCTCTCGGAAGAAAGCTTAACTTCCCTTCTCCAAGTCTCCGGAGACCCATCAGGACACAATGGCTGCTATTCCAATGCAGCACCAGTGTTGGGGGACACAGCCTCCCAATTTCACCACAGCCCTCTTATCAGTTTCACCCTGGGCCTCTGCTTTGCAGGCAGCTGGGCAGCCACATTATTGAGAGTCAAGGAGAGGACAGGTATCAGGGAAAGGAGCCTTTCTGCACGGCTCATCCTTTCCTTCAACGAGACGATTTGGCCACATTCAATAAAGCAGGAGTCAGAGAATCCCCATTGCAGAACGGACAAACACTTATGCCTTGCCTGGAAGCCACAGTCCAGTGAAGGTGGGAAAGGTGAATAACGAGAGCACAACTCTCCTGTCACCGATTTCCCACCACACCCCCGTATAATAATCTGTTGGTTTAATTCCTGCAAGTGGTCAGCACCACGATGAAGTTCCCTCAGCATCTTGGGAGGCATTCTGAGGGATCCCAGACTGCTAGAAAACTTTAGAAATCACTTAATTCTTTGTGGTTAAGAAAACTAAGATCCAGAGGGAAAGGTACTTCCCCAGAGTCCCTCCTTCAATCTCTTTGTTGGCAAGGACTCAGGTCTATCTGCAATCACTATCGAGTCTATCAGAACTTTGAAATTCAAGAAGTAAAAGCTAAGCTTCCCTCAGGATTCCCCCACAGGGTGTGAGTCATAGAGAAAAACCCCTGGGCACCGCCAACAACTCACAGCTAGCGGCTGCTGAAGAATGTAGCTTGCTTGGCACTTGAACTTCTCATTATTCAATGGGAACTGATCCCACTTAGACTGATCCCACTGAACCAGCCTCTGTGCCTAGAAATAAATCAGATAAGCATGCTGGATTTACTCCCCAACCCTAGCTCTTATTAGCTGTGTCTTTGAGCACATGGCTTGAGTCCATGAAATTTCACAGTTCCGCAGGTGATTAACCCTGTATTGTAGAACTAATGGAATCAAGTCAAATACCACACATACATTTAGTACAAGATCTGGTGCTTGATAAATGATAAATGCTATTTTTACTCACCTGCATTCAGATAACACTGTCTTCCAATCGCTTACAGAACAAAAATCCAATCTAGGGCGTAATTTTCAAGGTGTCCCCCTATTTTGCTTTTTTAAAGTAAACTGACAAATTAAAGGTGAAACTAAAACTTGTCAACTGAGTTCTGTTCTAATAATCCCCAAGCAGATAATTATAGAATAATGTAGAAAGTTCTACAAGAGAGATAACGTATAGAGAGAACATCAGGACAGAAGGGGCTGCCTTTTTGTCATAGCATCACATTTTCTCAGTCATTTTCTCTCAGGGACTGAAATACATCTCAAAAGAGTAAGTCTAGCTATCTTTAGGTGGTAAAGTTGTGCGTTTAATCATTTTATTGTCAGTTATTTTCTAATTTTTCAATAGCAAAATATTTTAATTATTTTTTTAATTTTATTTTACATCTGTCTACCCTGAGGTTCTCCCACCACCTAGTCACCCATGAACCCTCATTTTATTTTTCTGTGCCCATCCCACCATCCTCCCCATCTTTTGCTCTATGCTTCAGTTTTACTGACAGTTTTAAATTCTTCTTATCTGTTAGTTTCCCTATATCTCACATATAAGTGAGATATGTACCAAGCATTTCTCTTTTCCTTTCTGGCTTATTTCCCCTAGCATGATTCCTTCTAGCTCCAGCCATGTTGCTGCAAATGATATGTTTGTCTTTTTTGATTAATGAATAATATTCCATTGCGTACATATACCACAACTTTCTGATCCATTCATCTGTATTGGGGCATATCTAGCTATTGTAAACAATGCTGCATTAAACATCTGAGAACAAGTGTCCTTTTGAATTAGATTCCCAGAATTGGTACTGATGGGTCAAATGACTGTTTAATAGTTTAAGGGTCCTCCACATAGCTTCCATAAGTGGTTGACCAGTTTGTATTCCCAAGCAAAATATTTTTCAACCATGCAATAAAAGTGAAAAGATGATGATAATGATATATATCACCTATTACAGAAGACTAGGCAGGAGAAGAAAATGACTGAAGGAAAAGATTGTGAATGAAGCCACGTACCCAGCTTCATTCACAGGTACCCATGATGGATCACAAGCATGCCACTTAATATCACTGTCCATCTATTCTGTCTCAAGTCTCAAGGTCTGTTTATGATACTGTATCAGAAAAGGTCTGCTTCTATCAGAAACAGATATAAGGATATCTGATACTCTGGTATCCTAAAATAGGATTCGCAGCTTTATATCATTCCTCTGGTCTAAGATAAGCAACCAATAATAGATTACACCTAATATATATTAGAAAATTGTGCAAATCCGCAAGAAACAGCCACTCCAACAGAAATACAATAACAGTATTTGAACAAGAGAAAGCCTCAAAAGTTAACAGGTTTATGAAGAGATACTCAAAATCATCAGCTGTTAGAGACATGCAAAAGACATTCTGGACCCAGGAAAAATACATTAAGTATTACATACCAGAGAAACCATCAAAGTGTTTTAAAGCCTTTGTTGAGGAGGATGTGGATAAACTTAAACCTTTGTACACTGTTGCTGAGACTGTAAAATGGTACAGTTGTTATGGAAACCAGTACGGAAGTTCCTCAAAAAAATTAAACTACAAATTAACACATCATCCAGGAATCCCATTTCTGAGTATATATACAAAAGAACTGAAATCAGGATCTTGAAGAAAGATGTCTATTCCCATGTTCACACAGCATTAGCAGCTTAGATCTGAACCTAAATGTCCATTAATGGATGACTGAATGACAACAGCATAGTATCTACATACGGTATTATTTAACATTGAAACACAGAGAACTCCTGTCATATAATAAAAACAGAAGGCAATCCATATCATAGATGAACCTGGAAGAGATTATACTAAGTAAAATTAACCACTTGCTAAAGGACAAATATTGTATCTATGCAGTGTCTAAAAGAGTGAAACTCATGGAGACAGAGAATATAATGATGCCAATGGTTAGAGGAAAGGAGAAATAGAGAACTGTGCAATTGGGAAAAAAATTAGTTATGAAAGGTACATAGATTATAAAGATCTCTTTTACAACATTGTCCCTACAGTTAATAATATTGTAGAGTGTATGCTTAAAAAAGTAAGTGTTCTTTATATGTTCTTCAAAGCAAAAACAATAGTAATAACAAGAACTCAACTTAGAGGTGAGTTTCCCCATTCCCCCCACACACAAAAAAAGAAGGAAAACAAAACAGAATTATTAGTGATATGGAAATATATTGGTCATCATATTCCAGTGATAGGACAACCTAGAAAGTGAACTATCAAACATGGATGGACCAAAAAAGAATCATGCTAACAGAAATAAGTCAGAAAGATAGAGAAATACTGAATAATTTCACCTATATGTGGGATATAGGGAAAACAAACAAAAGGACAAGGAAAATTTAAACTGTTAGCAACACAAAAGCATAAAGCAAGAGAGGGAGAGAAAGGTAAAATCGGGGAAGGGATGGGCATGAAAGATTAAGATGATAGTTCATGGGTGATAAGGTGGTGGGAAAACCTTGGGGTAGACAATCAGGTAAAGTATGTGTGCGTGTGTGCTCATGAAATCAATTTTAAAAAATTTAAAAAGAAAGTAATTTATCAATATTTAGTCCCATTAACATACTCATATCCAACAATCTCTATTCCAAGTATAAAGCACAAGAAATCCTCACACAGCTCACATACCTGGGAATATTTATTGTTATGTTTCTTTTTTAAAGCAACTGGAAGGAGAAGATGGAAAATAATTTTGATGTCCATTCCTGGGAGAATGCATAGGTAAATATAAATGGAAATACACCATAAAATACCATGAAACACTGGGCAGAGATTCAGAGGAGTAGCTTATTGTTGCAACACAGATGGATCTTAGGAAAGTTTTCCCTTGATGGAAAAAATTAAAAATCAGAATGGTCACATGCATGTAGATACAAAATTCATGTATATAAAATAATATGCACAAGTCCTTGTGAAAGGACTTGTGCAAACAAAATTGACATAAAACCAATAGCATTTATCTGGCTCCCCTTTCCCCAGTCTTCTCCATGTGTCAACACTTTCCACATCAACATTACCAAAATGCTGAGATTCACAAACTCCGCATGCTGTTTCACTACTGTCTTTGTACATGGTATTCCTTCCCTCAATCTTCCCATCCAGCTCACTGAGCAGTAGTTACACTAACTCTTTCTTTCTATGGAATCTTAAGCATCTTATGATTATCATCGGGCTTGTTATTTGATACAAAGTAGTTGCTCAGTAAATATTGTTCACTCAGTTTGGACACCCTCAGCAAGCCTCCCCTGTACCTCTCCATCCTTTCCCAGTCTTTCTGTTTAATAGCTTAGGTTGGTGAATGCCTTCTAAATCCCAACACCATACTGCTATCTGCAAGCACACTTCTGAAGGTCAAGATTCTGGGAGTTCAGTACAGGAACACGTCTGGGTGTAGAAAAATTCCATTTGATGATTTTCTTTTAACCCTTCCACCATATTCTGTAAGGTACACCTTCTAACTGTACTTGATATTCACTAGCCCCTCTAGTTCACACCCTTCAAAAATAAATCTCTAGTTTCATGCCAGAGCCTAGGAGATGTCAACAGATGAAGCTGGTTGAGGTGACTAGAGATCCTTTTGCCTTTTACAGATTTTAAACCAGACCTTCTCTCTTAAGGCCCAGATTAACCCTGTCCAAAAATTCCAGAAACCAGAAACCTTTTTAAGCCTCTAGCATATGAATTTCTTTGATCTCCTACTTTGGCAGCTTAGGCATGAGATCTCTAAGGAGGATTAACACTATTTGGTTGAGTTGTTCATCTATTTCCAGCTTTCAATGCTCCTTTGTCATCCCTCCTTCCTTTCTTTGTGTCCCTGAGTCTATGCCACACACTATATTATGCTAGAAGTTCAGTCACTCTCATTTTATGAGGGTTCCAAGAGGGAACAGGACTAAATGAGTATGTTCAATCCATCATCTTTAACTAAAAGCAGTCCTCTTCTAGCAATTTATTTTTAATTTTATTTTTTAATTGATTATACATATACATTGTTATCTACTCGAGATTCTCCCACCACCATCATCTTAATCTCTTGTGCCCATCCCTTCCTTGATTTTACCTCCTCCCCCTCTCTTGCTCTATGATTTGGTTCTGCTAACAGTTTTAGCTTCAAGCAATATAAATGAAGAAGAACACCTTGTTTATTTCAACATGAAATGGACAGCCTGTAAGATCCATACTTCTTCTTGCTTTGACTCAAGTGTTTCTGATAAGAAAACACCTTGATTTCTCCCTTCTGCTTTGATTTCTCTCTTTTCCAGAATAAAACACTCCCCACCTCCCAGTATTTATTCATATTTTTTCATTTGTGTGGAATATAAATGACACCCAGCAAACCAGCAGAGGGGCCAAGGAACAATGAGTGCAGTAGAAGAGAAAATACCAAAGCAGTTTCATCACCTTCTCCCAGACCCACGGCTACCAGACCAGCAGCATCAGCATCTGTCGGGAACTTTCTGAAATACAAGTTCTCAAGCCCTACCTCAGACCTACTGCATCAAAAATTCTGGGGGTGAAACCTACAATTTATGTTTTAACAAGGAGATACTAATGCAATGTAAGTTTGAGAATAACTGCCCCGGGATCAGCTCTGGCCAAAGGAGCAGGGAGATCCCTGGCCACGGTGTTCAGGTCACTTTGTTAACAGAAAAAAAGATTAATTGGGAGACCAACTTGGTCGATGTCACTTACACTCCAAACCCCCAGCAACTATGGATCTACAGAAGAGACTGCTGGTTGCAAATTGATCTGTGTGAAAAAGACTCCCCTTCCATTCATGCCTTTGTCTCCAGATTTCACATGCTCTTTGTATCACATACATGAGTTCTAAGAGAGCAGCCCACTGAGTATCCTTGGTGCAATGCATACCAGCTTGAAAACAGCTTTGTACTGAGGGTGTGCTTGGCAGCCTTCTAAAGAGCTATGCTTTCAGGTGATAACACTCTAAGGCTTGCTCATGATGAGGTCACCAACAACAAAAATGGTGAATTCTCGCCCTTTGTTTGACCTCGTTTTAGTCCTAGAAAATACAGAGGGAGATGCACCCCAATGGAAAAATGGTAACATTGATACCTGAGTGACTGTGATTCAGAAAAGTTTCTGAGAAGTTTCAAGAAGCATGTTGAAAAGTCACAAATAATTGGTATATTTTCCATAGAGGCACTGCTTGCTCAGAATGCCATTACGATTCTGCTACACTAAGGATCCAACATACTGAAATGAAAATGTGTTTTTAATGTGAGGGTCTACTCAACTTCTTGAAGCAATATAAATGGTGAGACATGCCCTGTCCAGCCACGTGCAAAGCTTTTATGTGTATTGTGGCGATTCACTTAACATTTACAACTCTGAGTTTTATGCTCTGTCTAAATATGAAGAAAATAAGGCTCAGAAAGGTTAATAGCTTAATTAAAGCCACATAACTGGAAAATCAAATTAAATCCACATCTATCTGCCTGCAACATCCATGAATCTTAGCCCACGGTCAACTAGCTTCAAATAAAACCGTTCCCAGCTCAGACAACCAGCCATAATTTTTCTCTGAAAGCATGCTTTTAATCTGCCCTACCATCCAATGATCTTATCTACATAAAATTACTGGATTCCCTCTGAGAACCAGTGTAGGTTCACTGGCTCTGCAAAGTCTTTCTCAGCTCACCAAGTATGTCAGTCATTTACTCTATTCTGCTGCTGTTTATATGTCTGTTCTGCTCACTGTGAGTTCTTGGAAGGCAGGGTCAGCTTGATCTCTACTCTCACTAGGATAGAGGACAGGGCCAGATACATGGACATATATAGAAATTATTTTCTGGGGAAAAAATGAATGAACGGATGGGTGGACAAATGGATGGACGGATGGATGGAGGACGGACGGATGGATGATGGAGGGAGGGAGGGAGGGAGGGAGGGAGGGAGGGATAGATTTCAAAGGGAAGTGAGAGCAGTTAATATAGGACTCTCGTATTCATAGGGTAGTTGCTAATTAGGACAAAACCAAAGTTATTTATCTACAAACACTTGCTTAAACCCAGCGTTTCTTTCCCTTGCAGTATCCCTTTTATATCTTCCCTTTTATTCCCTTTATATATCTATATATATATAAAAGATGTAAAAGTATTTCCTTTTATATCTTTGCCAATTTAGCATATTTACTTACCTCCCCTTCTATTTCCCCCAACTTAAATATCCAACAATATATAACTAAAATCATAGATGTGTTATTTTCATTTATTGTAATGCATGATTCAGATATAAATAATGTTCCCCCATTCTTAATTTCAAGATCCAGTAAATGGAACATTTTGTAGTGTCTAAAAATAACATCCAAATCACAAACACCCACAACTCTCTCCTTTGAATTGACAGCATGCAGTAATATAATTTATTTCTTTTTTTCTCTTTTGGTGAGTCAGTAACTATCATTAGGAAAAAAATTATCTAACTCTGTTCAGTGGTAGGAATAAATATGATTTCAGCACCTCAGTGTCAACCACATATACATAACAATCATATTACATAAGAATAAGTAATTATATAGCTGGAAGGAGAAGAAATAGGATTCAAATTCAAGATCCATGTGATCCTACTCAAGAAACATTTCTCACAGGAAGTCATAGAGGCCCTACGAGTAGGAGAGAAGATGCAAAAATGCCCTTAACTGAAAACAAAAGCCTCGGACTGAAGGTCACGCTTCAAAGACAGGACCAGGGTATTTGGTCCGTCTTTGTGACCAGGGGCATCATACTTACACGCTGACACTTCCTATGATTCAGCTCTGCCATCTTACTCAGCTCTTTACGAAATTAAACCACATTTTAGAAAAGGAAACAATATCATGCTGATAATTTCTGTTTAAAATCTGATAATTTAAAACAAAGGTAGAAACCAATGGAATGACATAGATTTTTATCTCATCTTCTAGTCACAGAAAAGTTGACTGTGAAAAACTCTGAATTCCAAGTTCCAGAAACAAAACTTTCTTTTCTGGTTCTGGAGGTTTCTCATATTGTTTCGCAACCTACACACTTCACGCCCCCACTCTCAAGGTGCCTGCTTCCTCTTCCTCCCTCAGCCCATGCCATGAACCCGAAGACATGCTGAAGGGAGGGCTGTGCAGAGAGGAACTTAGGAGTCCCTCCCTGCATGTGGCATTTCTGAAAATCTCCACAGGCTATCTCACCATGTGGCTCTCCAGCCACGCTGGGCGAGGATAAGGGAGGCGCAAAACAGGCAGGATGTCAGTCCTGCTTGCTCAGTTCTGAGAAGTACAATGTGGCCAGTCTTCTCTGACTACTGTGAACCACCGCTGCAGACAGGGTAGAAAGTGCAAGAAAAGAAAGTGCAGCTGATGTTCTTGGGGAAGTCAGAGTGAAAGCAGATGGGGTCTGCGGGAGACCTCAGCTCTGGCCAAGGCCAAGGTGGCCTGCTGAAGCTGCTAGGCTGGTCTGTGCCCAGCAGCAGGGGAGTCCTGGAGCCTCAGGACTCTCTCATTCTTCTCTTACCTCAATACTTTCATTTTTTTTAATTAACTTATTTTCTTAGATCAGTGCTCTTTATTGGAAAGTATTTCATTTCCCACCTTGGGTGCAGTCCTTGTAGCTCGCCTATGATCCCTCACTATCATCCTTTGGGCTCTTCCCTGCCCTAAGTTGATCTTTTTCCCTCCTCCTCCCTGGCTATATGCCTCAGCTCTATGGTCAGCTTGCAAGTTTTAGGTTTTTTTTTCTTGCCCTTTAGTTCAATTTATCCATATTCCACATAAAAGTGAAACAATTCAATATTTATCTTTTTTCACCTTGTTACTTTCTATCACATGCTGCACCTTCAGTCTTAAGAAGCCACAGTTCTTAAGTGAGTCTTCCCAAAGCCAGCTCTAAACCTTTGCTCTCGTGAGATACAGCTTGACAGTGTTAGAGTTGGCACACACTTGTGGCTGAACACAGGCAGATTGGATGTCAACTTGCCATCTATGAGACCTTGAAAAGCAATGCTCTCTCTTCATGTCATTTTCACTTTTGACTTCCATGAGACTATCTCCCTGACCTTCATTTTGTCTTCATTCCTGACCTTTCATGCAGCCAACTAGCTGCTAAATGTCTCTGCTCAAATGCCACTTTAATGCCTTAAATATGACAGACAAACAAACAAACAAAAATTATCTAGTCTTCTGATTCTCTAGAAATTCTTTGTATTTTCCTTTCATTGTTAAGGAAACCAACTGTCACTGAGACTCACTGGTAATTCCCCATACTGGATTAGAGCATAAGTCCTATGGAATCATACTCCATGAGCTTTGCAGTCTACCTCCTTTTTCTCATAGATTCTTTTCACTTCATGCTTTTATAACACAACCAGATAAATTCCTTCTAAAGTAACTTTGACCAAAATATTCTTCCATCATCTCCTTTGAACTACTGAAAGGTCATCAGTTCTTTTAGAATATTTCTTAGTCTGGCTCTGGAGGCATTTAATATCCTGGCCTCAGCTTCTTCCAGGGTCCCTCTGAGGCATCTGGTCCCATCAAACATTTACCCAACACATATTCGTTCCACTCACTAAATAGATATAAAATGCCCACATTGAGTCAGGTATAAGTGACAGAGGAGGTGAAAAAGCAAACAGTCTCCCCTGATGCTCTGAGTGGGTGAATTAGGAAACAAGCTTTAGATAAGTAATATATACAATGACAGATTGTGAAGTTCTGGTCAAATGTGGCAAACTGGCCACTGTGTTTATATATTTTTCTCCCCCTGAAGATTGAAGGGAAATTTTTCAAGGTATAAGTAGACAAAATTATAATGAAATTTCACAAGATGGAAACAAAGATAGACAAAAAAAATCATACTCAGCAGAATAGAGAAAACTTCTATTTAAAGGGCAGAACATAAACCTATATCCAGAGGAATTCCTACAGGCAAGACTCTGGGATACTTGCAACCCCACAGAAGTAAAGGAAGGCATGGCACCGCACATCTGGACACAGGAAGATTTAAACCCTTCGCTTCCAATTTGGCCCCACAGAGTTGACAACTGACTGCCTCACAGTACAGGTGGCATCTGGAAGAACTGTGGAAACTCTAAGTTCAAATACATCAGGGACAGAGCAGGAGAGACATGAACCTGAAACTGACAATGGTCACACTAGGACAAATCACCATGACGTGTCAAAAATTTAGGGATAAAGAGAATACCCCAAAAGCTCTGTAGATGTTGGGGATGGGAGGGCTTGGGGTAAGAAAATCATATACAAACAAACTGAAATCAGAATTACAATCATTCCTCTTCTAGAAAGGTTAGAATTAGGAAAGTAACTGGAGAAAATTTTTAAAGTCTTGGGGAAATTATTAATCTAGAATCCATCCTTTAGCTAAACTCTTAATAAACACAGAGGAACATACAGGTGTTTTCAAACATATGAAGACTCAGAAAATGTACTGCCCATACACACACTCTTTCTTAGGAAGTTACTTGAGAATGTCCTCCAGTTAAACAAAGGAGTAAAACTAGAAAGAGGAAGATACAGAGACCCAAAATATAAGAGACCCAAAACAAGAAAGCCATCATGGGAAATTCCAGGATGCCAACAGGGCAGAACTCAAAAGGGACAAGCAATGAAGGGTAGCAGCAGGACTCAGGGCTCCAGCAGAAGGACTCATGAGAACATCAAAAGTATTACACACTAAAATCTGGCATATTTTATCATTTAGAACAGGGGTTGGCAAACTCCAGACTATGAACCAAATCCTACCTGCCACTTGCATTGTTAATAAAGTTTTATTGGAACACAGCCACACCCATCATTTACGTATTGTCTGTACATATTGCCTCTCCTGCAGGTAGATCGACATCTTCTGCCTTCTCCCTTCAACAGCCAAGCTGAGTGCAAGAGACTGCTGCACTGAGAAGTGTAAACTGTTTACCATACAGTCCTTTGCAGAAAGTTTGTCAACCTTTGATTTAAAGGGGGAAAAAATACCAATATGATCAAATGGGTGAAAAATTATCAGAATAAAAATGAGAGGAACACACCAACTCATGGTAAAGGGACAATGACAATTGTTAAGTTGGGAAATACAAAGTGATACAAGAACTCCTCTGTAAACTATATGTCTGATATGAAAACATGGACACTGATCCTACTTAGTGAAATGTGTGCTATAAATAGTGAGAGGAGGAGAGAAGGAATGTGATATATAGAAGGTTGAATTTTTCACCTACTAAAGCAGAAAGACAACAGAAATCTGGCATTGACAATAGATAATGACATGAGCATATTTGCTCAAAATTTGAGTCATATGAAATTTAAAAAATGGCTAAAAAGCTGAAAAAGATGTGGTATATCTACACAGTGGAATGTACTGCATCAATCAAAGAAGACAAATTTATGTCATTTGCAGCAACATGAATGGAACTAGAAGGAATCATCTTAGCAGAAACAAGTCAGAAAGAAAAAGAGGAATATGGGATGGTCTCAGTTACTTGAAGGATATAGGAAAAACAAACAAATGCTTAAGAAAAATTAAAAACTGCCAACAGAACTAAAGCATAGAACAAGAGAGGAAGAGGATGGAGAGAACTGGGAATGGGGGAAGGCAGAAAAGACTAAGATGGTGCACAGGTGGTAAGGTAATGGGAGAGCAACAGGGTAGACAATGATACTATATATATAGATATGCATCTAGATATATAATTGCAAACAATAAAAAGTATAAAAATAACATAAAATAAAATAAATGTATGTGATATAAATTGCCATAAAATTTTTTGATTCAATTAAAGTAAAATTAAAATGTCCGTTATGAAATAACAAAGTATTTCTAAATTGCCTCTAAACTCCTTGAAAGCAACAGAACAGCTCTTACTTATTTACATATAACTTTTTATTAGTTCCAAAATAAATACACAGTTGGTATTTACTTATAAAAAATGGCTAAATCAAATTTAAAATTATTTGCCTGCTAGCAAATGATGTAGAGAATCAAAAACAAAGCACAACTGCTTTCATTATAAACCTTTTGATGTTTTTTGGAACTTTGTATACACATTAATAGTGTCAATTAATTTGGAAAGATACACAATTTCAAAAATCATCAATTAAGTGTTATAAGCCTCCAAACAAGATGTCATGAGCAACAACAACGATGGTGGGTAAATACATGTTCATCTTTGTCTTCAGAAGAGGGCTCTAAAAAGTTGACATTTAAAGTGAGAAGATGAAAGCTTGTCAGCCAGTCAGTTTAGAGGAAGTTGTCTCCAGACAAAAGAACTAGAAAGTGCAAAGGTGTGAAGGTAAGATAAAGTATACAGACAGGGAGGACTGGACATGAATGGGACTGGCTGAAGGAGACAGTGTGAAACAGAGAGGTTTGGAAGCAAAGGAAGAAAGACAAAAAGCAGGGAACCAGATGTCCTTTCTAGTCCCAACTGAAATATTTCTACCTTCCTGCAAAGACATTGCTGAATCACTGGATGATATCATGAGCGGATTCACAAGAACGTGTTGCAAACTCTGACTAACATTTGGAGCATGCTATTCCTTCAAGAGTTTGGCATAAAAATAGGTCTAACTAAAGAAGTTTCTAAATCTAACACAAGACATTACTTTGTGGTTAGGATAAGCGGAGCCAGATCTGTTTTCTTCAAGATATGTCACACTCATCTCTGAATAGCAAGGACACTTCCCAATATTCCTGGTAGTTATGGGAGTTTTCTTAAACTCTTGCTCTCATGCTTGTCTGTTCCACTTACTGAAACCCCCTGAAAATTTACATGCAGGATTCCCTCCCACCTCTTCCTGAACTAGCTTTGCTTCTTTTTGATCAAATTATTCTTGGTCTCTTTCATTACATGAATGACTCTCTAAGTATCCCATTATTTCTTATCTCATGAGCCAAATGGTCAGAATAAGAAGCTTTTCCCAACATCAGGAAGCAGGCCTGACAGAAATATAGTCACAATGCATCACTGTTGGTTGTAGAATTCTCTCTTCAAGATTTCTTTTTCTTTTTTTTTAAACAATTTTTAAAATTTATTTAAATAATTTATATATGTATATTTCATATCATTGTGATCCCTGGGAGTCACCCACCACCTCCCATCCCTGGCCACTCCAGCTGGTCCCCACTCCCCCATTGTGTACTTTCATTTGGTTGACCATATATTAGTGAAACCATTTGATTTCTGTCTTTTCCTTCTCACTTGTTTCTGCCAATATGATTTCTTCTAGGTACATCCATGTTACCAAAAATCATCAAATCTGTCATTTTTAATTGATGCATAATATTTCATTGTGTATATATACCACATCTTTTTGGTCCAGTCATCTGTCTTGGGACATTTGGGTTGCATGTCCTTGCAATTATAAATAGTGCTGCAATAAACATCCTAGCACAGGTGTCCCTCTCTTCAAGATTTCAAAGAAAAATGCTAGTATGCATCTGTGGCGGGAACCTGAGACTATGAAATTCCAAGAGGTGAATTTTCTCTAAATTGTTCCACTTGATTAATAGAATTTTTTTTCTCGATTAAAGGAACTGTGATTAATATCTGGGAAAATGTGTTCTGGTTACATTTTATAATTCACACCCTTGGGTTAAAGCCTACCCAGATGTAATTATTTTCGTGAAACAGCGCTTAAGTCTCTGCATATTAACTCTTGCTTTCTTTAAAAGGAGCAAAAAGCCACTTCATTTAATGCAGGCATTTTCTTATAGGAATTATCAAGGATTAATTACAAACGGCCTTCACTTTACAGAACCTGGCAGCATTGAATTAATAATGTTATCTAAACATTTAAAATAATAGTTCTCAGGCATTTTTGACCTTTTAAGCATCAAAGACCTAAAGACAAAAGAAAACAAAACTTGTGCTTATATGAACTTCTCTACTAACATTACTAGAAATTAAAACATAAAAGGTATTAGAATCTTTACTAATTAATTCATCCACTACATGTTAATATTTTTATTTATTACTTTTTAAAAATGCTGAGTAGCACTAGTTTTACATTTTTACAAGTCTCAGGCAAGTCTGACTTCATAAGAGAGAGCTGGATTTTTATATCTGCTTCTTTATTCAATCTTTTGCAGATGCATATCACACTGCTTTCTGGAAAATTTCATTTAAGGCCATACAAGATTGAGACTGACAAAGTCCATGAACAATGGGTATTACCTAGAAAGTAGCTTTAACTTTGTGGATGTTGTAAAAAGAGCTCCAGAGATTGTCAGCGCCCTCTGAACCACATTTTGAGTATCACCGGCTTAATGTAAAATAAGAATGCATAATTCATTGATTTGTTTAAACATTAGTGTTTTAATGAGGGGTTTCACTTGATCTTCCAAACCAATCAGGAAAGAGACTCACTTATATCCTATTACATGTCCTTACATGTCAGGACAATGGTGAATTTGTCTTCCAACGCTAAGATGCATAAGCCATGACTCAGGGTCTGTGGGGCTCTGGATGGACACCTAGTGACCAAAGTGAAGTCACTCAAAAGTGACAGACTGAACTTAGTAGTTTACTCTGTCCTTGAATATTCATTGTGGGTGATTCATTTGGATTCCAGCTTCAATAGCTTATCTCAGGCTATCTCATCTGTCTAGCTTGCCATTTCAGGAAATGGGGTATCTAATTTTGGTGTCTCCTATTTTCTAGTTTATTCCACTTTGCGGGGGTGGGAGGGGAGGGTGGCAGTGCTTTAAACCTGGCAGTTGTTGAGCTGCCATAATCACAGTGATAATCAGTTGAGCAAACACCGATGTGAATTCTACTAGGGTTGAGGAAGAAGGCGACTGTGGCAAGAGGCAATGTGCCAAGGATAAGCACTGAAATTGTTTCTAAACCCTCTCTGCTGCGTGTGTGAGAATACCATGAGGGTGAGTTGTGGGAGTCTGTGAATACGCTGTGAATTCATTATACTCATTGCTAAAGCAGGGTAACAATGCCAGGTCATTGGAAAGTTCCTTTAGGAAAATGGCGGGAAAGAGCCTTTTACAGAAGCAGATACAAGGCGGGAGCTCCGGAAGTAGCCACTGTAATGATGTGGCTCGTGGTAATGATGACGCAACATTCTTGATATGAGCGATCATTCCAGGACCTGCAGAGGGACTTTGATCCAGAACCTAGAGCCTCCCTTGCCCTCTCTGCAGCTCTACATCACTTTGTAGAGGTGTATCCTGAGAATCACATTGTCGGGTCATTTTGTCATTGTGTGATCATTATAGAGTGTATGGAGGTTCACTCTGGTGGCATTTTCTGAGGTGAGACTGAGAGGAATATACATCTGTATCTTTGACCCAAGTCATTAAAAGACTTTGACCCACGTCATTAAAAATATCTTTATACCTGATAGAGACCCTTCTTGAATGTTTGTTGCATTTAATGAAGCAGATCCTCAAATAGCTTCCATCATTTTGTCTTCATTCTAAGATTATAACTGAGGAAATGTGACGTGCCTGCAACCATCACTCATCTATCACTTTCTTAGTTCTTCATCACTTTTAATTTCACTTCCAGGTCAAACATTCAACATGACTTTTTTTTTTTTTTATTTGAGACGGGGTCTCGCTATCTTTGCCTGTGAAACCACAGACTCACGTTGCCTGGGGTACTACAGACTCAAGCAATTCCTAGTCTCAGCTTCCCAGGTAGCTGGGATTACAGGCACGCGCCACCACGCCAGGCTATATTTTGGGGGGACTAGGTCTTGCTACGTGCCCCAGGCAGGACTCGAACCACAATCCCTAGCCCCAGCTGCTTCATAGGCTAAAGCTTACAGGCATGCGCCACTGTGCCGGGCTTCAACATGACTTCTTACTGGCAACTTTCGCCATGGACTTTGTACACTCCTAGGTGATGAACAGAGAACACAAGAGGAAAGCAAGAGCAAAGGAAACTGATGTGATCAAGGGACCTGGCACACACAGTGCAAGAGGCTGTCAATGTAAAAATGCCATGTTATAGTGCCCATGATATATCATAGGCAACAGGAATTTCAGGGCTACCATCATAGACACCATTGCTAGAACAACATCCTTATATAGGTCATTGCTAAATTCCAGCTACAACAGTCACCTTTCAAATCCTCCCTGTGCCAGGCTCTTCCCAACCTCAGGGCTTCCCCAAGTGTTACTCTCTGCCTGGAAGCACTCTGAATTACTCCATACTGTATCTCTTATATCCTTCAGAGCTCACAGAAAGTCACCACCTCTGGGAAGTCTTCCTAGACCACTTAGATTAGTCACATGCCTTCTCTCTCTGCAGGGATAGAGAAGCCAGAATTTCTTCATAATGTTATCAATTAATGAAGCAATTGTATAATCGTTTGTTTAATATCTGTCTTATTTCTCTCCAGTTTCTATCTAGTTTCAGAGGAAAAGCATGTAGTCATAGCAACTGAGGCTGTTCCTTCCAATTCCTAACACATAGGATAGCTTTCTTTTTGGGTTTACTGAAAACACAGGCAAAAGAAAAAAACCCTCCAGATATAAAATTCTAAAAAAACTGGCAGTCCAGTATCTTTCAGGGACAGTAATAACAATAATGATGGTTTCTGTTTATTAAGATGTTTCTCTGTGTCAAACATTGTCTATACATGATATTTAGTTTTCTTAGGGAAATTAAACTAATTTTACTAAATTAAATAAATCTATAAGTGGTAGAACAGTTTCAGAGGCAAAGAAATTCACCTCAGGTCAAAGTCAGCAAAGAACAGAGCCAAAATTCAAACCTAGATCAAGTGCACTCTAAAATTTATTTTCTTTCTACTCTGTCAAGAACCTCTATGCAGATGCTTCCTATTTCCAGTGCTCTATACTATCATTTCATGTTTTATCCTAGCCATTATGCTAGATGTCAAGTATGGATTCCTTCATTTAAGACCAGAAAAAGTGCTATGAGTTGGTTGTTGCTAATACTCCATTTTACAAGTGGGAAAACTGAGTCTTTGAATGGTAAAAAAAATTTTTTTCTAAGGAGGTCACACAGCTAATAAATACTATAGTTTATGTACTTAATTCATAAAGAAGACTCAGAGGTGAACATAATAATCTTCTTCCTTGATATTGTGATTGCCGGAGGTCAAGTTCTGTCTCCTTACTTTTAGTGTCTTATTTATAATCTCTGCTTTTTTCACAATTCCTGCTGGGAGATGGACAAGACATGCCTTTGTGTCTGTCTACACCCAGTTCAAAGTCCTGGATTACTCTTTTCTCACCTTCATCTGGTCTTTACAACCTCAAGCTCTTAAACTTCCTACTCTGATATCAGGTGCTCTGAGTCCCAAGGGGGGAGGTGGGTTTTTCTTCCCCCCTGTTGGCACCACCAACCTCAAGCCTCTTCTTCAAAGGCACAGTAGACTCAACAGTTCACTGCACATTTTTCTCTCTTCCACTTGGTCACTGTGTATTTATCTGATTCCTGGCCCTGTAGGCACAGTGACACCTGAACTCCTGCCACATATAGGACCCGCAGAACTGAGAACAACCTAGCAAAGACAGTCAACAAAAGGAGATGGAGTCAAACAAACCATGCGGCAGCTACACCTGCCATGTGGCACTGAGTCCTGGAAACACAGCTAATTCAAACTAAGTCATGTTGGTAGAATAGCAGAGACACTGGATTTCAAAGACTGAATACAAGTAAGGAGGATGAAAAACATCTCAAGCACTGTGGATCTTGTGTCCGTGCTAAAATGAGATTTGAGAATATTGTTTAAACTACAATGGACTACACTACTGAATAATTGCACTTGTTTTTGCTTTTGAACTTCTTAGAAAGTTTGAAACTATATAATGGGTTGCATTAGTCACTCATGTCATAAATCTCTTGGACATAAACCTCTTAGATTGACTATCACAGGCCAGGCTTTTCACGTTGGCTCCACAGTAGCATGGTCAACCACCCCGGTTTGCCCAGGCTTCTGGGAAAGGCTATAATCTGCCTCTCTGTCCCCATACTTCTATACAGAACCTGGCAGTATATCAATTAATGATCTCAAACAAATGAACAAATAAATCAGTCAAACCTGACCATGACTCGCTCCTGCATAAAACTCTTCCAGTGGCTTTCACTACACTGAGTCAAGTCCAAGTCCCTATCAGTCAGGTGTGATCACCCCTGTTCACCTCTCCTGTGGCATCACCTGTCCTTTGACCGCACACACATATCTCTCCCCTACACACATCACTCCCTATATAGTATATGTCTCTCCCTAGATATGCTTATGACTCTTGCCTATCAACATACATAGCCCTTGAGTACATAAATATTTTTCTGGCCGAGGCTTTCACACATGTCCTTCCTTCTTTCTCAAACCCATTTCCTCCCATTAATTTCCCAGTCCATAATTTCTGACATTTCAGTTTTCAACTTAAAAGCCACATCCTCAAAATGACCCTCCTGGATATATACCATTCAAGGATTTCAGGAAACAGGTGCTGCATATCAAGTGGGGTAAAATGTTAACAGGTGTGGACAGGACTTAGGGACTCCAATAAGAAACAGTTCTAGTACCCCATGACCAGCTACAAGAGGTCTGAACAACAAGAAAGGAGAGCTCATGTACCAGAATCTAGAGAGAATGGGTGGAAGGAAAAGACTACTTTCCAAAAACAGATGACCTTTCTTAGACGTTTGCAACTTAAGCAGAGAGATTCAGGAGAGAAGGAAGTAAGGAAATACATACCCAGGTTCATTCTCCTCCCACCTTTTCAGTGGACATACCCAACCAGCACCAGAGGAATGCTTAGAGGAAGTCCAGGAGGGGTAAAGAAGAAGAAAAAGGCTGACAGGCACAAACAGAAGCCACACAGGACACTATTCTTGAGCAGACTCTTGTTGATCTGCCTTTTACATAGCAGCCTGTTTAGTATTCAAGCTTCTTGGTAGTCAATACAATTTTCACTTTTGTATCTTTTACTAGAATGTCTATAAGCATCTCTCTTTAAATTATATCTTATTGTGTGTCTATATTATATATATTACATTGTTGTAGTACCTGTAATTCTCTCACCATCACATCACCTATGAATAGTCACCAATTTCCCTTGTGTTAATCCCTCCTTTGTCTTGCACTCTTGCCCTCTCCCTTCCCCTCCTTTATTGGACACGCCAGCTCCAGGGTAAGCTTGTTAGTTTTGACTTCTTCTTATCTTCTTGTTTACGTACATTCCACTTATAAGTGAGATCATCCAAGATTTATCTTTTTCCTTCTGACTCATTTCAGCTAGCACCATCCTTTCCAGCTACTTTGTTACAGATTCTGTGTTCATGAAGATATGAGCCCTGTGTAATATGTTCACAGCAGCATTTCCAGAATCTAGCAAGGCATGTTCCAGGCTGAATAAACACATGCTGGTGAGGATGTAAACACACTGTTCAAAGACACCTTTGTGCATATAATTATACACACACAAACCTCAGTTTCAAAGGGAGACACCTCCTCTGCAAAATTAATAAATGCCAGGAAATTTCACATCAAAGTCAATTCAATGAAAACAAACCGCTGCCAAGCATAGAAATCAAACTCTGACTTCAAGAAGAGCTGATTATTTTCTAAGAAGAGAAGAAAAAAGGCTTTCCTATGAAGCTGCTGTGCAAACACTGAGCCTGACTAGATGACTGAGTTTTACACCCCACAAAATAGCCATCCACCCCAGCCCTACAGTGCAGGCTTCAATAAGGTCCAGTGGGAGTACTTCTCTGTTAAAGAACTGGGCACAGAGTTCTGAGAAAGGACAAATGAGAGAGATTGGCAAAGCTAAATGCCATGGGCTACCAGAAGCATGACTAGTAGCCATTTAATGTACCCCCATCAGTCCTTATAAAGGCATTCAGACAAAAGGGAAATAACAGTGGCCAAGGGAATGTTTTATGACCAATTAACCAAGAAAGACTAATGGCTTAGGGTACAATAAAATTGGGTAAAACAGTAGTTCCCATGAGATAATGGCAGGCAGGAGACTCACCCATAAATTTGTTGATATCTCCCAAGGAATGTTTCTTAAGGTAAACATTGGAGAAAAGGAGAAGCTGCTCTCCATTATCCGGAGGTCAATCATGCTAGTCCTGTCTCCAGTGTTCTGAAGACAGGTAAGGTAGTAAAATGAAGTATTCTTCATTTCATAGCATGAGCCCTCTCTGGCTGTGGCAGCTTCCAGCACATCTCCTTGAAGTCTTCATTCTCTACAAAACCTCAAAAGTTTGCCCCATTTTTATCATTTCAAAGTAAGAAAAGTGTTAGTTCACCTTAAATATCCTCCAGGTCTTGAGATTTTCTGTATCTTCTTAAGAGTAGATTCCTCCAAGTTCTTGTGGTAACATGGGGAATTCGGACGCAAAACTTTCCATCAAGTTCTCTGAAAGTTTATATAGTGAGGTGAGCGCAATCTATAAACAGCTGAATTTGACACTCAACCACAAACTCTCATGTCTGCTCTTTGCCTGTCACCCCAGTGTGAAGGGAGAACTCTTTTTACACATTCACACAGGATTACTCCAGTTATTTCATCTGTCTTCAGTCCTCAAACTCACCATATGCATCTCTTCAACCACAGGAATTTTGTAACTGCTGCTCACTTTTCCTGGAAGCTGTACCTCTTTTTTCTTTTTTCTCCAACTAGTTCTGTGGAAATGAACCAAGGTTAAAAACCCCCATCATAGAGGAATAATCAAGATATCATGATTGAGGTTGCACATATAATGCATGTAAAACAGTGATCGGTACATAAGAAATCTCATACGTGTTATCTCATGGATGATTATTATTTTACTTACAAATTATCCTGGAGCTTTCAAATCAAATATTACTCACTTCACCAGACTTTATGTCTCCCAAGTTAAACTGGAAAAAGGCCTCTTCACATGACTGGTAGTAACAGCATCCTTCACAGCATGAATGATAACCCATACTTAAGTATGATTCAGTCATAAAAATAATGGATGTGTTCTTCACTCAACACAAAAATAAACCCTTTGAGGACTGGTGCAGTAGGTCAATGTGTTAATGGCTACCATCATATCCATAGTTTCTAGGAATATGTTACATTAATGTTGCATTGAATCTGCACTAGATGAAAAGATGCATAGACAGTCCACCCACCACAATAATCACACTTTTAAATTCATTTTCTACATGTTTGTTATTTCAAGAGTGTTTAAGGTAGATATGTGAGGATACTGAGGCATCAAGAAGCCCTAGTGCACTGTTTGCAGGAGCATAAATTGGCATAGTCAATATAGAAAAAGTATTAAAATTCCTCAAAAAATTAAAATTAAAATTTTTGTATGTATTCCACTTGTGGGTATTTAGCTGAAGAAAATGAAAACATTAACATATATATATCCTATACTCACTGCTGTACTATTCACAATAGTCACGATATGAGAATAATCTAATGGAAACAACTCATTCATGAATGAATAAAGGAGATGTGATATACACACACATACACAATTTCAATGGAATTTATAGATAATGAACTACATATAAATAATTATATTTACATAATGATAGATTATTCAGTCATAAAAAAATGAAATCTTGCCATTTGTAACAAGAACAGACATAATGGTATATGTTAAATAATATAAGTCTGAGAAAAACAAATACCTTATGATCTCTTTTATATATCAGATCTGAAAAAAATTCAAGTTTGTGGATACAGCTTGTGGATTCAAGCTTGTGGTGGATGCTGGAGGAAGGGAGAACAGGAAGGAAGGAGGATGGGAGAAATGAATGAAGGTCAAGAGAAAAGAAAAAGGAGTTGTAAAATAATTTATATCTATTATCTTTAATATCTATAATTTACATCTATAAAATCTATAATCATATAGTGGTATACAAAGATTCTATACTTTATTTAAAATTTATAGACTGCACCATTTCTCTTGAAAAGTCATCAATGAACATAAGTACACAGAGATACCAGTTATAAAGCTTCAAGAATTCTGAGATATGAGGAAAACCTTTTCCTTAAACTTACTTGTAGTAATGATAAACACTAAGCATTGTATGACCAAAACAGACCCAAAAAAGTGATCAGACATTCCAATTTCCAGTGTCACACGTGAAGCAGAACTCCAGAGTCCATATTTCCAAGCACGTAGTATACTAGGTAAAGGCAGAACAAAGCAGAAGGGACCTCTGCTATAGACTGTCTTCTCCCCAAATTCATGTTAAAGTCCTAACTCTGCTATATCTGAAGATGAGGTCTTTCAAGGTAGTATGTTTTAGATGATTTCATAAGGATGATGTCTGCTTAGTGGGACCAGTACTCTTAGAAGAAGAGATCAGAGGTGTGCTCTCTTTTCTCTCCAACATATGAAACAGCAAGAAGGCAGCCACCTGCAACCTAGGAGGAGAGCTGTCACCAGAAACCAACCCCAGTGGCATTAAACTCCAGAAGTTAAGAAATAAATGTTTGTTATCCAAAGCTCCTACGTTATATTTTATAGAGAGGCTTAAAGGAGACCAACACAGTCTCGTAGGGAGGAAGAAGCAGAAAAAGGGGTACTCTTGCAACACTCAGTCTTGTTTATATGGTTTCCTAGACAACTGGTAAAACATAATTCTGAGAAAGTATCTGAGGAAAATGTTCTGTTTTCTATACTACTTTTTTTTTTTTTGGACGTACAGAAAGACTACATTTCCCAGCTTCCCCTGTATTATGATTGGGTCATGTGACTGAGTTCTGGCAAACAAGAAGGTAGACCGCAGTAACAGGTGCCACTCCCAAGCTTGACCATTGAATATCGCATGCACAACTGTTCCACACAGTCTACCCTTCTCCACAATCACCTTAAGACCACAAGAGTTACTTGTCACCCACGAGACTTCACATAGTTTATGAAGTCCAAGATACATATAAAGTAAACTTGTCATTGTTGTATAGCCTAGTGGTGTTCAGACTAATAAGAAAAGACACAATCAAACACTGAAAAAGAAGTGAAGAGACCAACCTTATGAGACTCGACTCTCATCAGTTTGTAATGTGATGTGAGATAGTCATCTCTCTACTATGATTTGATTTGTCTGTGATAGCCCTTTCTATTCCTATTGTCCCAGTGTAATTCAGGGCAATTATTACTCTAAAGGCCCCCTTTGCCTCTTGGGTGCCCTGGCTTAAATATTATAGGGTAAGCTAGATAAGTTACAAACAGCATGCAGCAACTCCAACCAGACCTCTGTGTTCACACTGTTCTTCTTCCTCCACGTTGAGCTCCACGTTGAGGTTCCATCATCCCTCATGGGTTTTCTACGGGGTCCTTTACTGGATACTCTGCACCCACCAGTCCACTGACCAAGGAGCTCAGAGAAATGTGCCAAGTCATAGTACCTCATCTTCATGTTGCTTCCAGGTAACCATGAGGCTCCACTCTATCTACAAGGGATACAGAGCATGGCCAACTTCCTGGTGATCGTGTGTGCCCAGAAACAAGCAAACTGGTGGGTACAAGGATGGTTTAACAGATACCTTCATTTTCTCTATGACAGAGAACTATAGGGTTGATGTGAACACCTCAGTCCCTAGAAATTATTCCCTGATGAAGGTGGTGTGTCTCTGCTAATGGGAAAATGATCACTAATTGACAAAAGTGCTTCAAGATTGGACAACTGTGACTGAATTATGAGGATATGGTAGAAAGTTACAGGTTTGGGCTCCTTACTGTATGGAGTCTGTAAAAACAGATACTGGTTCCTAGGGAGCTTGGGCTTTTAAATCAAGTGACTCCTCTACCCAACTGCATAGTGTCATGAGGACAATAAGTGTCCAGGGAGGGGGACAAAGCTGATAGACTGCCCCAAAAGTTTAACATTTTAATGAGATCCTGGAATAATTCCTGTGCATAAATTTTGAGAGGCAGTGACACAGATAAGCTCAGGACCAGAACCTGTGTTCACACAAAAAGGGCATTATCAATGGAGACTCGCCAATTCCTGCCACTCTTAGCAAATTCTCAGTCTTTCTACCTCAAATCAATATTCATGTATCTTTCCCTCCTGTTATTTGTAACTCTTCCTTGTAATTCTTAGTCTCAACATAACTGATGCTCTCCAAGGACTCTGGACAAAAGAATAGGTCCTTTCATTTTAACCTACATTTAATCAAGCAGGCCTCCACCTCAATGCCTCATGGGCAACAATTTCCACTATGTCTTAAATGTTTTAACTTTTAGGCCTTATTTACTCAAAAATGCTGATCATGTTCCATCACATCAAAGCAAATAAGAGAAAGAAAGGCAAAGCCATGTGCTTTGGGGATGGGGGTTCCCTGATCCCATGAAGTTTGGGAGAGCTGGGATAGGTTGTTCAGCCTGGACTCAGGCAGGGGCCCTCCCTTGAAAACCAAAGAAAGATATTCATGGGCTGAGCTGGGCATCAAGAGCACCATGCCAAGCTGCGGGTAGGCTCCAGTCATCCGATGGCAGGGGACGGCTTCTCCAAGCTTTCGCAAACTGACAGAAAAGCTTCTTGATATCTTTTCTCTCTCACTTGCCATAGTGGGTTTTCAGCCTGCCCAACTTGTCAGCTACACTAACATTTCCAATCATCATCAAGGACAGAGTGGGATACCCCAGAAAGCAGAGTTACACAACAAGAAGAAAAGGGCACACAGGGCTGGGTCAACCACTTTGTGGGCTGCGGAGAAACTGAATTTTGTTTCTTGTATATTCCATGTTCTCTGGAAAGAGGTAGTGAAAGGTAGTACGTGGCTTTCAGACAAAGAAATAGTAGAGTTTCCTATGATTTATAGGAAACTAAATGTTACAGAAGAACACGGTTTATAATGATGAACCATATATTGTTATAATCCAATGCTAATTTGATGAAAAATTAAAAGAAGAAAACAGTATAACCTATATTCAGTGTGATTTCTGTCACTTCTGGTCTTCCCTGTGGGGCAGAGGTTACAGATTGTTTCTAGAGTCTTCTCTATGAAAAGCAATACATAATAATTTCAAAGAATTTGGAACACACAAAAATATATAACATAAAAATCAAAGATAAATATTCTTTTTAAAAAAATAATTTATTTATATATAAATTTCACATCTTTGTGATCTCAGGGGTTCACCCCCCCTCCCTGACTGTTCCCTCCCTATCCCACCCCCCCCCCCCAAGTTGTGTACTTTAATTTGGTAGTTGACTTGTTTTGACTTTTCTTTATGGTTTTTTGTTTATATTTCCCATGACCCATATAGTAGCGAAACCATTTGGTTTCTGTCTTTTTCTCTTTGATTTGTTTCTGCTAATATGAATTCTTCTAAGTCCATCCATGTTGAGATAAATATTCTTGGCAATTTTTCTTACAATAAGAGAGATTTTTATTCATTTTTTCATATATATATATTTCACACCTTTGGATTCCCTGGGGATCACCCACCATCTTCTCTCCCTGATCACTCCCTCCCTTCTTCCCCCCCTACTCTACACGCCCCCATTGTGTACTTTAGTTTGGTTGTTAGCTTGTTAGGACTTTCCCTCTTGGCCTTTTGTTTGTTTTTCCTCTGTCCCATATATTAGTAAGACCATTTGATTTCTGTCTTGTTTCTTTCTTTCTGACTTGTTTCTGCTAATATGATTTCTTCTAACTACTTGTTTCTGCTAATATGATTTCTTCTAACTACATCCATGTTATCATAAATTCATCAAATTTGTCATGTTTAAAATTTATAAGCGATGTTCTATTGTACCACATCTTTTTCATCCACTCATCTATGTTGGGATTTGTGGGTTGTTTCCATGTCCTTTCAATTATAAATAGTGCTACAGTAAGCATCTGGGTACAGGTGTCCCTTTGTATAAGTACTGAGGCCTCCTTTAGGTTGATTCCCAGAAGAGCAATTGCTTGGCAAAAATCAAGCTCAAAGTGAACAGGAAAGACTAGAAGAACAAAGAAGGAAAAAGAAGGCAAGGGGAAAGGGGGAGAGAACATGGAAGGGGAGAAAGAAGGGGAAAAGAAAAATAGGAATGGATATCTTCAATGATCTGGTCAAGAATGGTGGGCCCATTGTTTATTTAAACATATTCATGTCCAATACTCCAAGACAATTAGAGAAAGGGCAGATTCTGTCAATAAATGTACTCAGGTGTTTAAAAGAACAGGTGCTCCTAGGTGTTTAAAATCATAATCTAATTACTTCCCTCAATATGAAAATAATTATCATGTTTCCAGTGAAAACAGTTGAGACATGAGGTGAATAGGTAAACCCTCTCCCACAGGTTGTGAGCACCCACCTTAACTGTGACTGATGAGCATGTTTGTTCTGAGTACAAGGAGGGGCTGAAGTTATGTCTCTATGTATGTCCTGGACGCTTCTCAAAATGCTTTTCCAAACACCCATACTCTTCTAAGTGTCACTGAGGATGAATTTCCAAAGAGCTGCTCCATGAAAGTTTTCCACTGATACCTCTTGACTTCTCTTTGGTCACTCCCTCTGCAGAGGCTCACATGTCAGCATTCTGGATCTGATACTCCAAACCCCTTTCCTTGGCACAGCTGAAAATCTGATATTAAGAAAGCCAAGTTAGGCACAGCTGAAAGTCTGATGTTAAGAAAGCAAAGTTAGGTTGGGACTTTTTGGTTCTCTTTCCCAGTAAAAGTAAAAACTGCCCAAAAAATGAATTGGTGCATTCTCTTGTGGTTCTATGTTTTCTCCTTCGCTCGTCCCTTCACAATGGAAAATGTTGCATTGCACAGCTAATACCTGCTCACTTTGAAAGAGTTTATTCCAGAGATAAGTCAATTTTTGTTTCAAAAACAAGACATGCAGGCTTCATAGAAATTAAACACTTCAAAGAAATTTTAAAAATATAGTCCAATTTAAAGAGAAAAGGAAAGATGATTTCCTGATTTTGCTAACTTCAGGAAACATTTTAGGACATCTTTCCATGTTGCCCTCAACCCCCAGTAAGACTCAGAATTCAGCAAACCAGAGGATGAAGGCTGTATTCCACATAAAAAAAGTTTGAGTAGCTCAGAAATAAGTTCAGCTCATCTCATAAACATAACAAGTCTTGAACTTTGTGGGCCTTTAAATTCATTTTCTCTCTCCTCTCCCCACTTCCCCTCCTCTCTCTCCTTTTTCTCCTGTTCTTTCTCTCTCTCTCTCTCTGCAGTCTCTCTCTCTCCAAATAACATATGTTCATCAAATTTTGTTCACCCAATATGCTCCAGGCCATCCCAAGAAGATACCAATTTCAAAGTGCATGTGTATGTATGTGCACATGCTAATATTCTGAGGCAAAGAGTAGAGTAGTTAGAGTGGAATTAGGAGGCTAAAAGCAGCAAGAGGAAAGGTGGGTGAGTGGGCTATAATTTGAGCTCATTTATAAAAATGTCCAGAAAAAGAGTACTAAAGCAAATGGTGCTTCCCCCAATATTATGGATTTTAATGTAAAGCATACACACACTTACTAGGAGCCTACCAGGTGGGGGAACAAATGTAATTCACTTGCTCCAGTGACATATTGTGTCCTTGAGGCGATTTGAGAGGTGCTGGGGACAGAGACAGGCCTCCTAGAAAACAGGAAACATCACACAGCATCTCTAGCACTTGCCCTGCAGTCAGGCTGCCCCGGTCAGACTAGTTCCATCACTGAAAAACTGTAAGACCTTGGAAAAGCATTTGGCAGCACTAACACTAACTTCCTTATCTGCCAAACAGGAGTATTAGCACTCACAAAATTGCTATAAAAATCAAGTGAAATCATGAATGCACTGGGTTTGGCATCCAAACTGGATGACTGATGTAACCACAAAATAATTATTCTTACATATATCACTATTAAGCAAAGGTAGATGTGTACTGTGGAACCTGAGAAAAGGTTGTATTTCACTGGGTATGGTGGCACATGCCTGTAAGTGACAGCCTATGGAGTTGTAGCTGGCACTGGGGATGGCAGCTTGAGACCTGCCTGGGGCAACACAGCAAGACCTAGTCCCAAAAAAATCGCTGGACATGGTGGCCCATGCCTGTAATCCCAACTACCTGGGAAGCTGAGGCTGGGGATTGCTTTGAGTCTGTGGTCACTAGCAACATGAGCCTCGGTTCCACAGCAAAAATAGTGAGACCCAGTCTCAAAAAAAAAAAAAAAAGAAAAAGAAAAGAAAAGGCTGCATTTCTTACTGGAAATTAGGGGGTGGAAGCTCAGAAAAGAGACAATATTTGAATAGCAACTTTAAAAAAAAAGTGCTGAATTGCCAAAGCAAGAGGTTTAATAGGGCATTTGATATTTGGTACACAAAAACAGTCTAGGGGGATGGGCTTGCCCAGCTAAGAGGCTCAGAACAGAAGCACACCTGTAGTGGAAGCAAGTTTTAGTGCCATCACAGACTGACCACAAAACTCAGAAGCCCTGAACACATTTCCACAGATTGTGGGAGACCCCAAAAGATTTCAACTGAAGAGTAAGGTGTGAAATGACATAGAGTTTGTCTCAAGGAAGCTCTTAGAGAAGGACAGAGCAGCTTGAGTTTTCCTACTGTGTACAGACACACCCTAGATCCCAACCACATTGCATTGTCACTGTTTCCTCAGCTGCCCTGACTATAAGCTTCATGAAGGCAGGGAGGATGTTGTCATGTTAACAGTCACATTACCATGTCTAACACACAGTAAGCTCTCAAAGACCCAGGGGATGATAATCCATCTTAGAACAGGTCACACTTCCCTCCCCATAGCTATTTAGTAATATAGAAGGATCTCTACTCAACTCTGAAGAAAGCACAGACTTGTCGCTCTTCTTTGAGTGACAACAGTTTCTCATGAAACTGAAGCATTTTCTTCAACTATACCAGAGGATTCCAGAGGTCTGGAAAGGGATGTTCTGTTATCACTTGGATCCGCCATTTCTATACTATTTGTTTATCATCAGTTCTGCATCACTGAAAATCAAGATATTACATTTCTTTTAAAATATCCCAGGGTTCTTACTTGTTAAATTGGCTTTATCCTAATTCATTGCAGCAACATGCTTTAAATTGATATCATTTCAAAACAGTAAGAAGTGTTTTTCTCCTTTTAAACTTAGAAGCTTTGAGAGTTACAAAACCCAGGAAGCTCAGTGCTAGATATGTTGTTCTCAACCGCTGAAACTGTCGTCAGCCAGGGTTTCATAATCCATTCACTTTCTCTCTCTCTCTCTCTTCTTCATATATCTGTGTATACAAACATATATGTACGTGTATGATTGTATATATGTGCATACATGCATGTATGTACATATGTATGTATAAGAACCGAAGCAGGTTAAAGAAAAAAAGAAGTAGAAGCCAAAATATGAAGGTACCTATGTCCCAGGAATCATTTGGTCCAGTACCTGGTTTTTGGGCAGGTGAAATCCTCCCCCCATTGTACAGATGAGAAAGTTGAGGCATAGAGGAGTCATTGTCCTGGTTGGGTAGATTGGAGAAGGCTGGTGTGAAGCCTGGTCTTTCTGCCCCTTGATAAAATCCTCTTTCTAACGTTAACAATGATCCCTAGGAGGTACTTTTACATCTCCCATCTACTTTTTGCCTTCTTCTACTAGTTTTAGTTCTTACAAAGCTGTACATTTACTTTGGCTTGAAACTTGCAAAAGCAAGAAGAAAGCACTGATGGGCATGTGTATGTGTACACACGCATAAGTCTGTCCACCTATACATTTGTCAAATGTCTTCTGACACACCTCTCCCAGCTCCTGTGTCCTCCTGAATGACCCATTTGCCATGCACCCATCAGCATATATAGCTCTTCTAATGAGTGAACCCCAGAAAAAACTCTTGTCCCATGAAAGCATGAGCTAGCAATGTAAACATAAGTGAAGATTCCAATGACTCTTAAGAAACCCATTTCTGGTTTTGCATCCAGGCCCTGTTTTGGTTATTCTGCTTTAAGTTGAATTTAATAACCTAAGTCAGGGGTCAGCAAACTTTTTGACAGAGGGCTAAAGAGTAATAATTTCAACTTTGTGGCCAACTTTTTTTTTTTTTCAACTTTGTGGACAATGCTGCAACTACTCAGCTCTGCCACTACTGTGCAGACAGAGCCACAGACAGTGCATGCCCAAATGACAGTGGCTGCCTTTCGGTACAATGCTACTTATAAACAAAGGTGATCGGCTAGATTTTGACCACCAAGCTCCCATCCATCCTCACTAGTTCCTCTCATGACATGTCATTAAAGCCAACTCAATTGTCCAAGCATGCATGTGAGCCCCAGCAAAACACCAGTAACCAAGGCAGGGCCCTCCCCAGTGGGCAGCCGACTGTATGTTCTGATTCTCAAATATACTCTTGGGGAGTCTGTCTTTTCACACATGCACTTATTGTGAGTGTCTGTCTTCTTACTGCATACAATGATGACCACAAAAGACTTTCAGGTAAATAGTATAAATACATCTTCACTTGCAGTACTATTTGTGCAACTCAAAGCCTTATTTAAGGATTTAATCAAGGGACACAGAGACAAGCTTCATATCAACAGTCACATTATCATGTCTATCCAACACTGGACAGTAACTTTCCAATGCCTCAGTTTTCTCATCTACACAATGGAGGCAGAAGTTTATCCACCCAAAGACCAGAGGTTGGACCAGATGACCTCTGGGGGGTACTTTCTGAAATTTAGGCTATTTCCTTAAACCAGTGATTTCCAAATGACTTCATGGATTCGAACCCTCTAGAGTGTCTTTGAAGATACAGCCAACTTGGGGGACCCTCACCTGAGATGCACTGCATCTAGGGTGAAGCCCAAGAATTTGCAGTTCCAGAGTTACTAGTTCTGATGCTTTTGGTCCAGAGGTCATACTTTGGGAACTACTGGTCTATATGACAGTGATCTCATGGTCCCTTATATAGGGAGATTCCTATACCTGGTTCTTCCATTTTTATATACAAAGGTCTCTCTTAAAGAGATCAGAATTTAGTTCTCTTTGTTCACCAAATCTCAGATACTGTGGTCACAGCTCAGCAACTAATGACAGGCTGAAACGAGGCTGGTGGCTGCTCTCATGGGGACCAGGCTGGAACACAGAGGCCAGTGGGCAGTCAGGCAGACCATCTGCAGAATGCCCGGGAAAAAGGGCCATTGAATAGGAAGAGGTGAACATGTTTCACACAATTCCTTTCTATTAGCCAACTAAGAATGTCCTCTTGCCATAAACCAAGTCAACACAAGCCTGGACTAAGGGTGCATCACACACAGGTCAAGTAATGCAGGGTAGATGGAAGAATCAGAAGAGGCGGGTGCAGGCTCAGGAAGTCACAATCTATGAGGAAGACAAAGGTCACACAGATGCACACATTCCACGTTGTATATCAAAACAAACAGATAGCTGGGCACGGTGGTGCATGCCTGTAAGCCACAGCCTATGGAGTCATGGCTGGGACTGGGGATCTTGGTTTGAGACCTGCCCGGGGCAACATAGCAAGACCTAGTCCCAAAAAAATAGCTGGGCGTGGTGGCGAGCACCTGTAATCCCAGCTACCTGGGAAGCTGAGGCTGGGCATTGCTTGAGTCTGTGATACCCCAGGCAATGTAAGCCTATGGTTCCCTGGGGCAAAAATGGAGAGACCTAGTCTCAAAAAAAAAAAAAAAAAGCATTTCAGCTAATTGTAGAAATTTCTCAAGAACAAAAGACAATTTCAATACAAGCAGATAATCAGGTACACTGCAATGTGGAGTGGAAATACAGGCTTCTGTACAGAAGAGTTGGAAGAAAGGCATTCCTGAAAGTGATGGAGTTGGAGGAATAGGCAGGCAGGATCTGAAGTCATGGAAGGAGGAAAGCATGGAAAACAACCAGGGTGTGTCTATGATATTAGCAGTGACAGGATACTACTACTAGTCTGTCTCTACTTTCCCACGTGTACGTTCCTCAAGTTTCTTTGTCTCAGTTTCCTCACTTGAGGAATGAGGGTATGAGCTGAATCCAAGTTTCCAAGTCCTGTTCCATCTCAGAGAGACCCAGGCAAGTCGCAGGACAAGTTACAGGCTGGGCTCAACTCTGTCTTGCACAGGCTTCAACCTGAGCATCCACTTTCATAGACTTTTCCCTCCCTGGACAGTTTCACTTCCAGAAAGGGTCTGAAAATCATTCAACGAGAAACTCCATGCAGCTCTTTCCATGTGTCGTTTGGGTGGCTGCATGGAAATGAGAAAGAAGCCAGTTAACACAAAGGATAGGATGGCTAGGTGGGTCAGGCATATTCTGGGACAGTCTCATGACAGAGAGTAGTTTAGTCCAATGAGGGTGAACCCAGGGAAGCCTTGAAGGTCTGTGAGGGAGGAACACTGCCAGGAGAGCAATGAAATTGGACCACAAACTGCTAAGAAACAACCTGATCTGAAAATCTCAACTGCTCAGAAGGTCGTGAGTAAGAACAAAGGGTGATTTTCCCCCTTGTCAGCCTTCCCTCCCAGGACACTGTACTATATGCAAAACTAGTAACTGTGAGACAAACATTTCTTTCCACCTCCCTTCTCAGCCCCACGGGTCTTCAGGAAGACCTGCACTTCAAGCAAAGTCTTTTTATTTTTCAACACCCACAGCTTCCATTCAACAATCACAAGTTTTCCACTTTCATCAAAGAGACCGAAAAGAGAGGCAGAGGGAGCAGCCTGTTCTCAGCAGCTCTGGGCAGATGTCAGAGCCCCCCTGCCACCCACTACCTGCCCAATGCCCACCACAGGACACAGCTTTCTCCACACAACAGTCAGGGACACACACCCCCAAGACACTAGTTGACTTCATTCCCACCTCAGTGAACGGACCGAATGAATGGGTGCGGCTGCTTCTTCTGAAAACAAGACCAGCGCAGGAACTTGGTCAAGGGGTCCTTGGCTTCTCTGACTGTAAAATGGTTCAGCTGCCCACTGTGCCACAGTACCCAAGAAGACACTTTCCTTTCAGTGGTTCTTCCATCCCCAAGATATCTGATTTTACAGACTCACTGGTAAGGCACATCCCAATGAATCAGGCACGACTCACAATCTGTCCCAACTCGGATAACGAGCAGCGGTGGTGGAGCCATGCAAGAGGGGGTAGTAGTAACAGTCTCACTTGGCTTTGGACACTGTACATTCCCAAAGGGGCATCTGACATGTCTGTCGGCTCCCAGACATACACAGCAGCCAAAACTGGGAGGAGGAAGGGAGCAGAAAAGGTAGAAGTGCCATCATGAGTTGGCTATTTCCAGATGAAGTTCTCAAAGACCTACATGGGAGACACTGGCTAGGCAGTGATTCACATTTGAAGGGTGTTTTGAAAAGGAGATGATGAATAGCCTCAGATGTGGCCAGATCTGCTCCCAGGAGAATCTATTTACTAGACTTATCTAAATCCCAGACTTGACCTCTGGGACCATTTGCAACATTTAACCGGAATGCCCCCAGGCCACAGCCAAGGCTCTTCCCACTCATGGATACTTGCATCACTGTTTCATTGGCTCTTCATGAAGGCTGTCAAAGCAGATGAAGAAAAGGGAGATTTGGACAAGGACCCAACGTCAGTCATGGGAATGGCTGAGACTGGACTTCAGGATTTGGGAACTTCAATTGCATTTGTTTGAGTGATTTAGCATGGACATGGGTCAGCTAAGTACAGTTATGCACCCAGATTTTCTCCACTGAGATGTTTGTGACTTAGCTATAATCTTTACCATTCCCTCTGGGTCCCTACTTTCCCATCTGTAAAAGTAAAATACCTGCCGCTGAGTGTGAAGGTGATAATGAAGTGAGGTCATGTATAAAGAAAGTGCCTAACACTGTGCCTGAGACCTCGGAGGTCCAACTTTCTCACACACGCACACACACACACCACACCACAACACACAATACACAACAGACACAACACATATTCATATACACCGTACCTCCTACCACAAGCTCACACCACACAGTACAAACACTCTCACACATTCTGCACCATACCACTTCCCCACCCCCACCCTTACTGCCAGTGGTTTCCCCTTTTTATGAGCGTTAAGGCAGATGGAGGTTATCTATGATTTTAACAGTCACCAATATATGCCGAAGGAATTTTCAGTTTAAAATATCAGTATTTCCAGATTCCTACTCTCCAGTGGGGTCTTTGAACCTGTCTCCAAATTTCATACTGCTATCAATTTGTTCCCCGTTTGATAAATCTCCATATCGATAGCCGTCTCAGATATCTAGAAGTCCTTTCATTTTGTCAGCAGGAGCCAATATTATTAAACTGAACGCTCTGCGCTTCTACTGCAGGGCACAGAATTCAGCCTTCCGAGGCGGAGAAAAGAGACATTGCCCAACGAGGTCTTCTGAAACACAGCCTTGCTAAAGAGAATGTGCAGCTTCTGGAGCAGGAAGGCGTTTTGTGGCTGCGTCTAAACGAAACAGAAGTTGCTTTGTGCACACACACACACACACACAGATTAGGGAAACTGTCATTTTCCTACTTGCCCTCTGACATCAGCCACCTTCTCTGTAGCTAGTTTCTCTGCAGTCAAATTACTCCCTGGCAATGAAAAATGAACCTCTCCCCCACCCCTGCTGCCGCCTTTCGCCTCACGCCCCCAGAGAAGAACCTCTTCGAGAGGCAGCCGGTGAAGGTTTTTTTCCAAGTCACATGATTCAGGATGCAGGGGGAAGAATCCTTCTTGGAATCGAGATGGGCCCAGAACTGAATCAGATGAAGAGAGATAAGGTGTGATGAGGGGAAGACTATATAAGAATGGACCCAGGGCGGCAGCAGGCACTCAACGGAGTGGTCCCCTCTCAAGATACAGCCATGCACATGCCGGGAGGCTCCGTCACCGGCCAATTGGGGACCACTGGCCGCGGTTATGTCTACTTCACCACGGTCACTCTGGCTGTGTGTCTTATGTTCACTGCGGCGACCATTATGGTGTTGGTATTTCAGAAGAGGGTAAGTGGACGCCTCTCCTTCACTTTCCTCTTTGATTTGTATTGCTTTTCTCCAGAGACGGACCCGTGGGGACAAACAAATAAATCTGTGGAGAAAATGAAAGGGGGGAAGGCGATATACATCATGTAGTGAAAGGGAGAAAAGAAACAGGAACGTAGTGCTTTCTAACATTTTGACTTTGGAAAGAAAATAATTGAGTCGTTATCTCAAAACTTTCTGGACTCCAATGAGCCAAGAGAATGAAGCAGAGCTGTTTGTTAGCCTGGAGAAATTAAGATTTAAATTGTACTGAGCTCGTCACTGTGTCAAGGAAGGAAGCAATAAGGAAACTCGATAACACAGTTGCACAACTTGTTATCGTGTCTTCAAGGCCTTCAGACCAGATTCCAAGGTTCTATATTCTCACTCCAAATATTCTGAGGCCTCATCCACTGCTGAAAGCATTTTCAACTAGGACATTTGGGAGGCTGAGGTCTGCAAGGGAAGGAGGAGAAAGAGAAGACCAAACTGTTTAGTGTTTTGAGCATTTTGGCGATAAAGCCAGAAAATAAACTGAAAGCTTCCTCCAAAGACACTGCTTTGAAGAGCTTCAGTATCACAGCAAGCAGCACAAAGACGGAAAGTAGACATGTTTGTAGCACCTGCTCCCTCAAAGACAGCTCAGAAAAGTAAAGCTGCAATTGTAGGCGCATGCTGTGTAGTCACGCTGTCTCAGAGATGTATTTTGTTTGCGGTAAGGGTAAGATTTGTTATGAAAACAACTGAGAGGGGAGGAGGATGCTTCTTCGTATGTTAGGAAATGGGTGTTTACAGCGTATCTACCAGTCAGTATTTTACAAAAAAATGTTGTACCAGTAGCAGATATTGCTCATGAATTTTAACAAAGCAAAGCTTTTGTCAATTTTGGTCACTTAAAACTACCACCTCCCATATCCTGCCAAAGTGAGAACATTTCTTTTTATTCCTTCATCATTCCCTTTTTTCCTAGTATTACAGTCTTTCAAGATTTGCTCTGGTTTTCTTTCAGTTCTTTTAGGCCAGATGCCCTGTAACTTAGAGTTAAAAAAAGAACCAAGTTTTCAAAGGTTTTGGATTCTCTTTCTCTAGTGTCATCAAGCTTTGAAATTTAAATGAAGTTCAGTTCTCAGTTCGGAGATTCTTATCACCATAAAAGTGAAAGAAAACTGCTCAGAATTGCTAGCAGTTTGATTTGACAAAAGTTATGAAATTCATAACTTAATGGCCTCATCTACATCTACTAAGAACAATACTCTTGAAAACACTTTAGAGGTACTTTTTTCTTTAGAGTCTCCATATTTTAGTAATTCTAATTAGAAGTAAACATGAGGTATATCATTTTATAGTGATGGTCAATGAAAAGAAATTCAAGTGACCTTGAAGAAAATCTTTAGAAGTTATAAACAGAATCACTAAGAAAGGAGGGAAAGAAAAACAGAGGGAGGGAGAGCTAGAGGGAAGGAAGAGAGAGGAAAATTAAAAGGAAGAAAAAGTATGGGGGAGGGAGAGGTTAATAGTGTGTAAACCTAGAGAGATTCTAGAATGATCCTTATTCAAATTTTACTTTTAGCTGAAAAGAGTATTTCCATGATGAAACTAGAGTGGATCGTTCTTCCATGTTATTATAAATGTGGAAAACATGGAACAGAAAGGGTACCATGTTTGAGCTAAGTCATCCTTACAATCAAGACTGATGGATTATTTAATTAGATTAGTGCTCTCTTTGCCAATACAGATAATCACAGCAGCACTACAAAACTATTTCCACACTCTTCTGGGGTCTGTATCTTTTTATGCATTCATTTCCTTGATTTACCCTTCATCTTGGATATGAAAAGATTTATTACTTTGTAATCGAATTGCATGATTGGGTGTGTTCTGATTTCTTAACCTGAGAAATATCTTTACTTGCTTAAAGGCCTTGTGACTTTAAGTGCTAAATGTTCTACATGTATCACTTGCAATAATTTGTTCAGACACATGTTCCAAAAGCTAAGAAGAAAGAGTTCCCTTGAACTTGAGTTATCAGTGAAGGCTTCCTGCAGAAAGTGGAAAAGCAGGTTGATTCTGGACAAGTAGACCTTAGGCAAAAGAAAAGCCTCTAGACACAAGGAGAACCTCTAGTAAGGAAATCAGTAGAAAAGAGCCAAGGGACTTAAGCTCATACCTCAATCATTAAAAATGAAATGGGTTGATGGCCACACAACACTGTGTGTGTGCAGCTGAATAGAGACAAAGGTGGAGAACCATGGAAGTTGTTTTACTGACCCAAGAAGTCACAGTTCTCAGTGCAAAAGACATGGGCATTAGACATCATTTAAAGTAAGATGTCATAACATCTAGCAGATTTTGGAAGATGGACACATAGGCCTACTATGGAACTACAAATTAAGAGACAAAAGTTTTTTCCCAGACAGATTTAAGAAAAATGTCACTGGAAATTGGAGCTTCCAGTTGCACTGATGTGTATAATTTCAAACAGGCAAAGAAGGGAACAGAGAGGAGGCGAGGGCACTCACGAACAATGACACCACGCGAGTATCAGATTCTTCCCTGTCATTACAAACAATGTGTACATCTACAAATATACAGAACACTGTATATCTACAGTATATCTACAGACCATTCTGCACCAATATGTGAAAGTTTATCTCATTCCCTTGAGTCTTTTAATATTCTTTTACATTAAACTTTTAGTTTTACACCTTATTTAACTGACTTGACAGTATAGCTACAGTATATAAACAGACCATTCTGTGCCAATATGTGAAAGTTTATCTCATTCCCTTGAGTCTTTTAATATTCTTTTATATGAATGATTCATAATTTATCTTATCTGTGCCTCGTGGACACTCGAATATTTTTCTCTAGATTTTTGCCCAAAGTAAATCTCTGCAAGTATCTGTGAGATAAATTCCTAGTCACAGCAATTGAATATGAATTTTTCATTTTAGTCAATATTGTCTATCAGCCTCCCTTATACTCTTGAGACATTAAAAAATACTATAAACAAAGAGACATCGTTTCACATTAAGGTAAGGAAGAACTCAGACAGATCATTGAGTAAACACAATGTAGAACACAAATATAAGTCAGGAGAAAAACCACACAACTTAAACAAAAGAAAAAAGGAAGATAATAAAATGTCTCTTATCTTCTCCAGATAAACAGGTTTCTATAAGGAAACAGGCTACTAGGTTAACACCAAATTAAGGAACCCTGAGGTCTTCAGCCTTAGAATCAGAGATTGGGTTTATCCAGCAGCTAAAGAGACCCACTTATGTCCCAAAAGTTTGAAGCAAGTTTTCAGAATCATTGGGTTGTCAAGGAAAAAAACCCTTCTAGACAGAAGAGAAAGCAGTTGCCACCATTTCCCCTCATAAGCAAGAAAATCTCTTTTCTCTTTATCTTGACAGTAACAACTAGCAGTGGAGTCAGTGTCTCTTTAGGGACAGTGATTTTTGTTGGAAATGATAAGGTTTTTTGGTTTGCTTTAAAACTCAGATAAAATCCATGGTGAGTTGAAATGTCCTATCACATTTCTCTACTCAGTAAGTAGAGAAAGTATTCAATAAATCAAAGAAAATCTCAGGGGTAAGTCCTACACTGGGCTAGGAGGTGAGAGTTCAAGTGGACCTGGATGTAGCTCTGTTTTCTGGGATTCTTTACATTGGGGAGAGAAGATATAAACACCCAGGAGCTTGAATGTGGGGCAGAATAGCACAGCATGCCAACAGACCAGCAGGGAGCATATCAATCCTGGCTTAGAGTGACAGAAGGATTTGTAGAAGAGCTAGAATAAAAGCCAGTTTCCAAGAATCTTGAGAAGGATCATGTCTTAAGTTCAATCTTTATTTTGAAATTTTTGAAATTTTGAAAATGCTCAAACCTACAGAAAAATAGACTGGGAACACCCATATAACCTTTTGTCTAAATTAATATTTGATCACATTTGAGGTTTTTCTATATATACAATAGCTGCAATCAGTGTAACCTTTTGCCAATATGTATTATAGTACCTACCTCCAACTTACCTCAATGCCATTAACAGAGCCCAGGCAGCTCATATAAATTCAGTCATATCATCTAATAATAAAATATTATATATGTATATAGTATATGTATTTTCTTAATTTCCACACTTGTCCAAAAAATTTCTCCTATAGTTTTACCATGTTCTTATACCAGAATCCAATTTAAGGTCAAACACATTTTTTAATCTGTTTTAATCTAGAATGTGACTACTTAAAATGTGGAACTCCTTAGAAGTGTGGCATCTCTTAGACCCCATTCCAGACCTACTGAATCAGAATCTGCATTTTAACAAGTTCCCCATATGACTCGTATGCGAGCTGAGGTCTGAGATGCCATGGACTACAATCTCCCCTGCCACTTATTGTTGTTTTCCATGACTCTCTTTCTTGGGAAGGACCCGGCCAGCTCTGCTGTGGAATAGCCACACTTTGGATTTGTCTTAGTGTTTCCACATGATTCTGTTCAGATGAAATGTCTTTGGCAAGAATAGTGCATCGATAAGCAGTGGAGCTTGCCTTATCCCATTATTGGGGATGCTGTCTGGTCATGTGATGAAGCTGGTGATTGCTGACTATCTCGCTTCCAAACCAAACCAAAAAAAACTTTTTTTTTCTTTTCTCATTAATAAATAATCTATGGGGAAGTACCCATTGGCTTAGCAGCGCTAGCATTTCCTGATGATCCTTGTCGGCTCAGCTCATGCCGACAGAGGGTTAAAGAATAAGGGTTATCTATTTTTATTATCCGTCCCAGGTTTATGAGCTGATATTCTTCTGAATTCTCCACTGGAAGGCTGGTGGCAAGTGGGTGGGGTGGGGCATGCCAGTTAGGGCAAAAGAGTGAGCAGAGACAGAGACCAGAGCGAAGCAAGTCCATATGGGAGGATGGTGCTGGGGAAGAAGCAAAGGTCAGTCCAGACAGCTGATGTGGGTGGTGGAATTAGAGGTGGAGGCAAGAAGAACTGATAGAGGGAAAGTGAGAGGATAAGATGTACCCCCAGCTTCAGACTAGAGAAAACCCTGAAGGTATATCATAGATCAGCGTCCCATTCAGCCTCCCGTAGCCATCTTTTGGAGAAAGATCACCTACTGTTCTGATGGCCTGTTCAATGATGTCTTTAAGTCCCTTCAAAGCATGGTTCATGGCCCAGTGCACTGGCATCAGGAAGTCCAGGGAAAATGCAAAACCTCTGGGCTCCTCTTAGGACAACTAAAGCAGAATGCACATTTTTGTAAGATCCCCAGTAGCAGAAGAACTGCTTAGAGTAACTCCAATGCACATTTTTGTAAGATCCCCAGTAGCGGAAGAACTGCTTAGAGCAACTCCAATCCAAGTCTACTTTCACTAACCACATCAAATCAAAGGCTGCCCCTGAAAATAATCTTTCCTGGGTGATTTTCTGTGACTGCCACTCACTTCACTATCAAGTCTCAGGAGAATTTTCAGAGCCAGTTTGATCCTGCTCTCTCCTAGAGAGGCAGAGGAGCATTCACGGAGGAGCTCAACTGCCAGGTCAATACAACTGAGTCTGAATTCTTTCCCTTCCATTCACCTCTCTACCACCATCTGTAATCATCTGTAATCATTACAGAATGTCTTGCTCACACCTTAGTCACTAACTCAGGTAAAGATCAACTAAGACAAGGCAGCTAAAGATGGTAGGTAACCCTAGAGGATTAAGCTCCTCATTACAATGTTTAATCATGTGAGCTTGAAAGGAAGGTATTCCTGGCAAAGACCTTCTTGGCCCCCACCTTACCAGACAACATCAAGTCAACAAGGAAGGGCATATGAAATGGCTGGCTGGGGCATATTGTAAACTTTAATTGCCTGTGGTTGTTCTCAGTCAGAGAGGATATTTTATCCAAAGCCAACATGGAAGCTGATTACCCCTGTATGTCATTGCTCTGTAAAAAGAAATGAGTCTCTCAAGGTATTAGAGAAAATTAGGCACATCATTAGAATCAAGAGACTATAACTAATATGCTACCATTTTCAAGCAGTTGTTAAACTTGAAGTGCAGTATTTTACTATGCCTGCCTGTGAAAGGGAGGATTATTAGCTCTCTAGCCTTAGTGACTAAAGAAAATGAAGAAACAAAGTCCTTGATAAGGTAGATGATAGAGACTGGGTTATCGCATTTCACTGGGGATGAGCCAGTTAGACACGAGAGTCCCTCCTTTCATATACAGAAAAACTACTGGGGGGATATCTAACAGACATCCAAAATCTGAAACAAAAGAAGTTTACTTAAGACTTATTTCCACTAACGTGATTCCTTCCAGCTCCATCCATGTTGGCATGAATGACTTAAGTTTGTCTTCTTTGATTGATACTGGATGATCTCAGTTATGTGAGGGATATAGGGAAAACAAACAAATGAATAAGAAAGGTTTAAACTGCTAACAGAACTGAAGCATAGAGCAAGAAAGGGGGAGGAGGGTAAAATAGGGGGAGGGATTGTACAAGAGATTAAGATGGCTCATGGCTGATAAGGTGATAGGAGAACCTCAGGGTAGACAATGATGTAATATAGATATATGTATGTGTGTGTGTGCAATCAATTAAAAAAAAAAAAGCATAGCTGGTTGGAAGGCATGGAAATGGAGTTTCCTGAACTACCCAGTGGAGCTGAGAATGACAGCCTGGGAGGGTCCACACCTGATGTCTGTGTCTAGACTATGTACCAGGGATCTGAGAACCAAATTGCTGAATACCTTGGTTCATACTCCCCAGTCATCACCCAGATGCCCAGGCCGGGTTTGCAAGAGAAATCTAGGACTAGAGAGACCTTGCAAATAAGGAGGTGAATGGTAGCACTTAGCACAGCACCTAAGCCATTTTAAAGTCATCATCCAGCCTAGGAAGCCACGACGGGGGGCAGGGATCACGGTTCGAGTCCCGCTCGGGGTAACGTAGGGAAACCTAGTCCCAAAAAAAAAGCTGAGCATGGTGGCATGCACCTGTAATCTCAGCTGCCTGGGAAGCTGAGGCTGGAGGTTGCTTGAGTCCTTAGTACCCCACGCAACATGAGCCTGTGGTTCCATGGGCAAAAACAGCGAGACCTAGTCTCAAAAAAAAAAAAAATCCATCATCTCTTTATGCCCTGCTTCTCTACTCAAATGCAAAGACTGCTAATGGGAGGCAGAGAAGGAAAGGATATACTTCACTACCTTGCCTTCTGCAGAAAGCATCTCTCCCAGGGGCAATGGGAAGGGGATTAGAGAAATTCTGACCAGGATCTGCCACTGACTCATGAGTATCCGTTTCCTTCTATGTGAAGTTCTATTGTGGATTGAAGATGTCTAGGTCCACCTCTGGCTCTGATTCTCTGCCTTGTCTCCCAGGCAGCCAGGGGACCTCACCTGAGGAAATCCTCAAAATGGAAAGAGTCTCATTTCTGTCGTAGACACTTGGAACCTGGGTAAAAGTTTCGGCAACTGGATTCAGCTCCTATACTGAGATGCTTTGTTTGGTCATCTTAAGTTAGAAAAGCAGAAAGCCCTCAAATGACACATAAACACCTTTCTTGACCTCCAGGAAGATCCAGGTCCTCTTCCCAGATGTTATCTCTTACCATCTTAGTGTGTTCCCTGGGCCAGCAGCATCGACATCATCTGGGAGCTTGTCAGAGCTACTCACAAGCTCCACCCAAACCTGCTGAATCAGAATTTGCATTTTTAACAAACTCCCCTGATGATTCCTACACATGTTAAAGTTCAAGTACTACATTGAAATATGCTTTTCCTCTGTAGCTCTTACCACAACTTGCCATTCCGGTTATATATTCAAGTGTCTATTTCAAATACAAATGCGTAAATGACTACGCTATAAAATCCACAGGCTGCCTGCCAGTGACTAAGGCCGTACCTGAACCACACCAGGTGCTCACGCAGCAGGTGGTGAATGCAGGATTCTCTGTATTTCCCCCACTGCCAAGTAGCCTCTGGGGTAGTTCCACTGGTTTGCTGTTCTACCTTCTCTCATTTTCCCCCGGATATTTTCCAGAGAAGCTGACACATTCCACCCTATTACCGATACATTTAAATGTCAATGTTTTTCTTTGTGCATCCGCACATCACAGGAATGGGTGTTCATGTTGGAAGTAAATCAGGTATCTATTTAATTTTGAATGCTGTGTGTTGTCTCACAGAGGCAATACGGAGGGGATTTTTGTGATGTCAGGTTTTCCTATGAACTACATGCGTAATTGAGAGACCACAACACTCTTCAGAGCTTTCAACCAAAACAATAAAATTATAATATTACACCAGAGAGTAAAGGACCTCCTAGGTCAACTTCACTTTCCTCTGAAAAGCTGAAGCCCAAAAGTTGACTTTGCACATCTTCAGAGCAGTGTTATGTCAGGACTGGCCTTTGCAAGACTTCCTTGACATCCCACCACCCTGGGCTAGAAAGGTGATCCAGTTATCAGAAAAGGAGGTACCAGAGGAAAGCAAAGGAAATGGCAGAACAATATTGGAGATGGTCCCAAGGATCCATATAGTAAACTCAGAAAATAAGATGGGGCCAAAGCTAACCTCTTAGTCTGGCAAAGTCCTTGTAAATGCTCGCAGCTCTCTATTTATTACTATTTCAATCTGTTGCGTTACAGATGATCCCAACCTGAATTAGTAAAATTTGAATAAGACATTCTTTGTTTATTGGCAGGAATGAGAAGGGTGACTCTATGGCTGAATGGGGAAAAAAACTGGAGGGAGATCAATGTGAGAGTTTCTGCTTCTCTAGCCTACTTTCTCAGAACAGATCAAGGAGAGTTCCCTTATATCTATTCCAATCTCCCAGCCTTGAGAACTCCCTTAAAAAATAATCTGTTTCTGTTCTATCAACCTCTTACTGACTTGTATAAATATTTATATTATATATATTTATATTACTTGTATAAATAAGCATATTGTATATGCTTGTGTCTATTATATTTCCCATGCGTGTATAGACTGTTATAGTTAAATGCAAACTACAATGTGAATATATAAATGCGTAACATACCTGTGTATAACTTATATTTCATAGTTATAAATGTCTACAGTAATTCAAATGTACACTTTAAAAAGTTCATAAGGACAGGAACCTAGTTTAATTATCCATGGTACTTTCATTATTTTGGCAAATAAACAATCAATTCATTCAGAATTTCCAACCACAGGAGAGATAGAAATAGACTGTTCCCAGATATATTTAGCATATACCTTCATGTTTGATGAGTCACAAATAGGGGAGAACATTTATAAAAATGTATATTTATACATTATATATGACTGTTCTTATGTTGATAGAAAGGGAGAAAAACAAAACTTATGGAGGAAAAAAAAAAACTACTGGACTGAGAGTTAAGAGTTCTAGATTTTGGTTCCCCAGCTACCCATAAACTTCTCATTTTCTTCTCAAGTCTCTGTTTGCTCCCCTGAAAAATGCATAATAATCCTTATCTTGGGTTTCTGAGAAACAGGCTGTCAAGCAAATAGATGAGAAAGTCCACTGTAAACTAGATCAGCAAATTAACTTATTAATATTTAAGAATCAAATGGAAAGAAAATTCTCAATTACCCAGGACGCTGAGGACAATCAAAAGAGAACACACACACACAGAGGATTATTTCAACCTGATGTCACCCTCATACTTTTCTTTTCTTTCCTGTCTTCTAGGACTCCATTCCCAATCCACCAGACAACTTCCCCCTTAAAGGAGGTAAGACCTTGGAATTGGGAGTAAATGTGTATTGAATCATCCCTATGATGTCATGTATGGCTCATTAACAACCAGAAACAGCATGGTAGTGCCTGAGAGAGAAGTGGGTGGAGGTGGGGCTACCGGTGCTGGGTAGAAGCTTCTTGATTCATCTCAGCAGCTTCCGACTGGCATTCTGGTGCCCTCAAGTCTCCAACCAGCTCTCAACAACCACAGAGTGAAAAGTATGCCTCTGGCACAGGCAGTAGCATGGACAAGGACAGGAACACAAAGATTCTTGTTAAGAGTTTAAAATCCAGAGTCTGGCAAATGGGGACATGGATCTTAGCTCCACATTCCATTGCAGTTCATAGATGAAATGGGGAAAATAACACCCGTCTCATTAAAATATTGAAGAAGTCAATCATATCTCCTCGATAAACTAGTTACTAAGCCTGGGGACTAGTACAAGCTAGCCATTAAAGATTAGTCAAAATGCAAAGAGGAAGCAGAGCTTGTCCTCATCACCTGCCTTTCCCCTCACTGAAGTCCCTAGCAAATGCACTAGCGCCAGAAGGCTGCTATGCATAGTTAGGCTAGTGCTGAGGACAAAGCTCTTTGAGATCATCTGATGAATATTTTCATTGCACAGAGGAAGAAAAGTAAAATCCAGTGAAGTATCAAGTTCAAGGTCATAGGAGGCCTGACCAAGAGGAACCCAGGCAATCCCATGTAGAGAGATGTACTTGCCTCTAATCCCATGTTCCTTCTGCCCCAAAACATTAACCCCATCTTGTCCTGTTATCCTCAGAATGTAGATAGCAAGTGCAACTGGAAAACCTGCAAGCATAGAGAAAAAGAGAAAGGGGGGTCATCATAGGCACCCAAGTGCCTTGGGACCGGGGAACACACAAACATGTGGGCACATACAGCTCCTCAGACCAACAGTATCACCCTTGCAGTTTTCTCAGATACCTCATCCACTGCTATCACCCAGAGACTTAGAACTAAGGGCGAAAGGCAAACACACAGTTTTCTGGGTCTTTCAAGGCAAATTAATAATCACAACTTTGTCAACAATATGCTAACCTTGGCTAGAATTACTTACCACGTGACCTGATTTTCCATAATGTCTCTACAGACAGTCACGTGCATATAAAAACACCATGGTATAATGCAGAGGTCAGCAAACTTTTTCTGAAACCCAGACAGTAAATGCTTTAGATTTTGCAGGCCCAAAGTCTTTGTTGCAACGAGCAGTGCAGAGGAAGCCACAGAATCTGTGTGGAGCAGGCATGGCTGTGGGTCCATAAACTTTATGTCAAGAATGAGGTGGTGGGCTGGAGCCAACCCACAGGCCAGAGTTTGGTGACCCCTCTCATGGAAAGGGCACAGCTTTGGAGTTGGACATGTAACACAGATTCTCACTAAATCTTGCCAAAAGTCCATCACCCAGATAAATGTCATATTCTCTCGCCACTCCCATCATACCAGCACCTCCCTCCTCCAGATTTTCCAAATAAGACCAGAACCTTTCAAATTTTGGGAAGGGGGAATAATCCTTAGGAACATGATCTCAGAGATGAGGACAAAGATGAGGATGAGAGTTGCCTACCAGGTAATGTGCTCATTCTTTCTAGAACACAGGGTCCCCATCAAAGAGTACCCTCAAGCATGGCTGCTACCACTAGTGTTCTGGCCTTCTGGGAGTTGTTCCAACTCCAAAGAGGAACAGGAAATAGGAAAGACGAGTAAGAGCTTCCCCATGCTTTTTGGTGTTCGTGCAGCCTTTCTTTTACAGCACAAAACTAATAGTGATGGAAGTTAATGTGTTTTTTTACCAGTTATTTTGTCTTGTTTTAATGGTCACAAGAGGCGAAAGAAAAAGTTGTCCACTCTGTCTATCAGTCACTGGATTTCCCTGTGGACTAAGTCTTTTTGATCCATGAAACCTAACACTTTGGAGGTCTTGGGCTGAATCCCTTATGAGACCCCCTTCTTATCTGTGCCATCACTACGAATAGTAGAGCGTAAACTCATTCAAAAACAACCTTAATTTACAATTCAATGTTTCTGCAACCACTTATAAACTCACTACAGCTAATTCCCACTAGAGGCTATAAAGCTGGATAAAAGACTTTCCGAACCCCCACTGGGCTATGAGCAGCGATCAAGGATGGCTGGTCCCATCCTATAGGTAAGGCTCTGATGTCCAGAGAAGACAGGTGATCTGCCTGGTCAGCCAAGGAACTGATGGCAGAGCAGGAGTCAGAATCCAGGGCTCTTCTCTATCCCTCTGCATGATGTGCTTAAGTCAGAAAATGTCAGTGACCTGCTGTAGGTGGACCCTGGTTTTCTTGAGCTTTTAATGCAAATGTACATTCTGACCCCATTAAATGACAGTGCTTTTTGGAAGGTAATCTTGCTTTCCCTAAGAGTTCACTTCACCCAAGAGTTTCCACAAGAGTTCACATGCAACAAGAATGTCTTCTTCATGACCAAGCAAAGCAGCAAACCATACCCAAAAGCAGAAACCCAGCAGAATAAGGCTAGAAGCAGAAAAGAAACCCAGAACAAGCAGGTAGCCCAGAATAAAGCTACTGTCGTTTTTAATCTACACTTCTCTTAACCTGGTGAACTGAACACAGTAGCAGAGTAGGGTGGACAGAATATTACCTTGGAACAAGTGCACATTCTGGTCTCCAGAAATGACCTCTGTATCTGCAGTCTATGTCTCCGGATGAGTCTTGCCTCCTCCCTGGGCATCATCTAAGAGCAGCAAGGTGCTAAATAAACCGGAAGCTATAATGCTGTACAGGACCATGATTCCTCTGCTATAAGTGTAGTTGAAAGCCTAATAATGATCTGGAGTCTGGAACAACACCCCTCCCCACAACACCCCTCCCCACAACAAAGCCCTGATTAGACAGGCTCAGGGAGCAAACTCTCCCTTTTGAAAACCACTGCAAGACATGCCAGCAGAGGATCACCATCCTCCAGAAACTCCTAGGAGAGGGGGCAGCATGTGGTTGTCACTGGGGCAGGAGGGCAGACTTCAGGAGCTCTCCAGAGCACCTTGTGCCACCAGCAGATGGACTTCCTCCTCTGGCAGCTGAAAGCCAACAGCAGTCCTGAGCTGGGTCATGTGCACATACTAACATGGCAACACAGGATGACACTGAGTGGCAGGGAACCCTTGCATTTTTTGCAGTGAAAAGATGTTTTATTCCCAACACAAGCCCCCTGTTCTTGGTCCCCAAAGGACTGGTATCTCACATCCATCCTACTGAACTCAGGAATCAGCACCCCTTCTAGTTCAGCCAGGAGTGTGAGCAGGAAGAGCACAATCACCACACCATCTCCTCCCACCTAGAATATGAAGACAATGAGGACTCCCAAACAGAGTCCTACAGGGTGAAATGGATAGGAGATACCATCCTGTCTACCACCTGGAAGAGCCTTGGGAAACAAGGGCCAATGTAGTCTTTCACCTCCACATAAAAGGGCTCCATCCCATCCCACATATTTGTAGGAACCCAAGAGGGCTGCGTGGAAACAGTAGTATGCTTCCTCTCATCTCTGCTTGTTTCAAATTTCTGCTTCTACCACATCTGAACCTCACATGTGCTCATGTTGTATAGTTTATTTGTTCACACCACAAAATGCAGACACCTTTGCCTTGATTTCCCCACATGCCAGCAGCACCGTGCATGTGTGTGGCAAACGCAGAGGAACTTGGGGTATGCAGAAACGCTGGTAGGGCAGCATTCCATCAGAGTGAGCTCAGCAGGCAACACAGAGCCTGTATTTGTGAGGCTGCTGATGTCACTGCAGCCACTGGGGGTTTCCTAAGGGTCAGTTCTCCTCCTTGGGGTCCAGTCCTCTGCAGTGACATTGGTCTGTTCTCCTTCCTGACATTGTATCCTCCAACACACACACCCCCTCATGAATGCTGCAGAAATTCAAATTCTACTGACTTAACTTTGTAGAATTACTTCTGTTGCCTTGGTCTCATCCTCCAAGCCTTCCCAGCATCCCAACAACCAAATGACAGTTCGTAGCTGCACTGAGGAATTCTTTAGAAAACTTTGATCTTTCTGTCTTTTACTCCCACACTATATATGCACTGGGATCTGGTAGAATGAGGATAAGGAACATGACAGGAAGGTCCCTCTGTGCCAAGCATGGGACTCTAGGATCCACCCATGCCATCCTCACAGTCCCCTGAGGATAACTGCCATTCCTACTTCCAGCTACAGACTGCAGCACACAGTGGTTTATGGACTTGCCTAAGTCCAAACAGGAAATAGTAGGGCAAGAGCTCCAGGCTGACCACCCTAGAACCCTCTTACTTAACCAGAATCATACTGTCAGATATGCCACAAAACTCGGAACTGGACTTCTCTCACACCCCCACCTGTTTTCCAAGGTCGGGACTCTTCCAGTGCTCCTTACCACTCTCTGGCACCTACTCCCATGCTGCTTGTGTTCTTGTCTCTTCAGAATGCTCCTTGGTATCAAGCTCTGGGCAGAAAGGCCCATCACAGTGACCATCATGTGGGATTGCATTAGAAGTGAATGGCAGGAAGTATCAATAGCCTGTGGCAGGGAACTGGAGGCTGCTGAAGGCTGAGTTTAAACCCTAGCTTTACAGTGAGAGGGTAACCTGGGAGGATTCCTTCTGTCCCCAGCCTGCCAGCAAGAAGAAGTCTGTCTTCCCCATGAATGTTATGTGGCCCCAATATCCAGAGTTTTCAGGAGCCCCAAGTAAGTGCTAATGGGTCTCCCCTATAAGTCCCGCCATCCCATTCAGCAAGCTCCCCGCCACCCCTTGGCCTGAAGTCAGTTTCCAATTGGAATTGAGGTGCAAATGCAGAGAATGGGATGGAGTTAGGAATACCTGCAATCCAATCCTGGGGCCTGAAGCAACTCACCTTCCTTCCCAGGGACGGGAGTCTCCTGTTTTCCAAATTACCAGGACTGGTAGAGACAAGCCAGATGTTAATCTACCCTCAAAGTCTACTTTGAGTAGGGTATTTCAGGGACCAGATAGCTTTAGCATCTTTGATGATTTCACCAACCTAACAGTTTACAATTTAGCAAGACTCAGCAGACTACTTTCTTCTTCGCGTTCCCTCCCCTCACCCACTTGCCTTCAACATTGAAAGAGATCAGGTAAAGTTGTTCCTCCAGGCACAATCAACCCCACCCCCCAAGGAGCAGTGAAAACTGCCCATTTGAAGGCAGTGAAATTAAGCCAAAGAGGCTGGCTACTCGCTGCTCCCCATATTCCAGGACAGCAATCCAGATGGTGCACCACTACAAGGACACCATGCTGGCAGCTGAACAGCCTCCCTCAGAAAGACTAAAATTGACTATCAGAGCAATTGATCTGAGTCTAGATTGCCCAATCTACCAGAAGTTGTTGCCTTCTCCTTTTCTCACAGCAAGGGGGTACTTCTGCTCAGGAGGTAAATTACTTTTCAGGGATTCTCAGACCACAGAGAGTCTATCTGCTTCTTTATTTACTTTAAACACTCAAACCCACTCTTAAACTGTCTTTACTTAAGGCAGACCTAATAGGAATGGAGAATCAGTCTACAAGACATAAATGAGAAAATGGTCCACTCCGAATCAAGTGGAATGAGGTCCTGGGGACAGTGTATATAGACCCAATCCAGCCCCCAGCTGCTATCAGAGGAGGACGAAAGAGGAAGAGAGGAGATGTGAAGGGGAAAGGAAGAGAGCACAGGGGAAGATGGGGGAGGGAGGGAGTAAAGACAAGAAGGAAAGAATGGAAAAGGGGAAAAAATCACTGCAATAGATGTGAAATATACATAAATAAATTATTTAAAATAAATAGAAGTTATAGACTAAATAAAAACTAGTAGAAATATAAAAATCATCACTGCAATGCATATGGAAATTGGTATATCAGTGCCAGGGGTCTCTGGATCCAGAGGGAATCCTTATTCCTCAACTTTCTCACTGGAGAAACAAAGGAAAAAAGAAGGGTGTAAAGGAAGGAAGACAGGAAAGCAAGGCTAGTCTTCGAAATAAGTCATTCTCTATTTCAACCAAGGTTTCTGGATGCTACAGGTATTGGCATAGATTCTGCAAGCTGAGCAGGGCAAACCTCACCCAGGGGACAGAACCCATCACAGATTAGAGTATTCTGGGTGCTGGGCCTCAAGCTCATTTTTGTACATTACCGATTTTTTAATTCATTTTTCATAGTAATTTTGTTGTTTACATATTTATGTACATATGTATATAGATATATATTGATAGTACATCATTGTATTCCCTAGGGTTCTTCCTCCACCTTATCACCAGTGAACCTTTACCTGATCTTCTTGTGATCCTCCCTTCCCTGATTCCTCCCTCCCCCCCATTCACTCTCCCCTTTCCTAGCTGCTTGCCCCAGTTCTGTTGTTAGCTTGTTTTGAGTTTTTCTTGACCTTTTGTTTGTTATTCCTATATCCCATCTTTAGGTGAGACCATATGGCTTCTGTCTTTTTCTTTCTGACTTATTTCTGCTAATATGATTCCCTCTAGGTCCATTTATCTTATCGCAAATGTGTCATAGTTAATCATCCCAGCTACTCTCCAAGGGAGAGTTATTATTTGCACTTTGGGGAGCATTCAAAGCAGCTAAGTGACCTATGCCAAGTCATTTAATGAGTAGCAGAGGTGGATTTGAATCCTTATCTGTTATATCTCAAGTCGAACTTTCTAAGTGTGCTGCCATCCTTTCGCCTCTAAAATAGCTAGGAAGTATTGTTTGTTTTTAGGTTATTAAAAATGTCAATAGATTTGACTGGATGACTCCATACACCTTAAGGGGGCTTCTAAAATACTTCCCAGTAACATCAATTCAGCCTGCATTTAGTGCATTCGGTAAATGAATTCCAGGGAAATCCCTATGAATTCAGATAGGTTATCTTATATACTCAGCAGGTCAGGACTAAAGACTCTCAAATCCCAAGGAACTTTCAAGAAACTCAAGGAAGTCCAACTTGACCTTAATCTGTATTTACTGATAATCTCTATGTGCTTAGCACTGAACACATGGGGATGGGTGTGTACAAATGCTGTGTGTAAGTCCAGGCTCACCCAGCTGCTCTGTGGTTAACCAATGGTTCATACCAGAGTACATCTCTCCACCGCCACTTGGGCTAGTGACATCAAGGAAACTAGCAAGTTGAAGTCCCTCAAAATGACCTTCCCTTTAAGGGTTCACTTTGATTCCAGATTCTGTGGGTTAGCAGAAGGACTCTCCCCCTAGATGTCACTGTTGGGATCTCCTAGACCTTCTGCCAGGAGGGAGTGTAGCAGCCAGCACACAGTAGATCAGTTATTAGGAAATTCCTCTCTTACGTGGAAGAATTAAACTATCTCCAGCAAATGGAAAAAGGAGCCTGCACTTTCCTGGAAGTATCAGATGGCCTCAAAACTTTTAGGGCATGATGGAAAAACTCCCACCTGTCAGCTAATGCCAGGGGCTCTGTTTTAACAAGCATTTCATCGGATAGACCACCATGCTAATGGGCATTCCTAAGCTAGAACAACTCAGGAAAGGGGTGCTGGGAGCTCTTCTAAGCCACGTGTTCCACTAGCCCTTTGGCATCCAAATCTCACCACAACTTCACAACATCCTTAGAGATGTCTGAGGGTTTGGGAACAGTGACAGGTTTAAAGCCCAAAGATTTGATGAGAATCCAGGCATAGTTTTCTGTACTGTCCTGTTATCGATATCACTCTAGAGCTGGAAGGTACCTGGCACTCAGAATACACCGTGTGGCCAGAATGCCTGGTGGGGCTGGTATTGCCACAGTAGAGCCACCGTGGATGATGCTGCTCCTTTATGGAAGCCCATTTGCCACTGACTGGTGACCTGCAGGGCTTAGCACCCAGGCCTGAAGTGGCCTGCTGGTATTCTCCCCGACAAGAGGGTTCAGAAGGCTCCTTAGTGCTCTTTTTCCTAACACCTCCCACTATCTCATCCATTTCAACCCACTATCTCTGGCAGCTGAAAACCTGACCTGTCCTGCATTTTATCCTCCCTGCTCCATAGGAAGACTAAAGGCAGGGACCGGAGTCTTGCATGAGAGGTCAGGAGCCCTGTGTCTGAACTCATACCTGCCACTAATCTACTATGGGGTTTGGGCCAGGTTCTCAGTCGCTCTGGCTTAACTCTCCCCACTCAAAAACTAAAGTCTAGCTGACCTTAGCAATAAAAGGCCTCTTCAGATCTAACATTCTGAGATCTCAAGAAGGAGTCTAGTCTTCTGACTTCTAGAACATCATTCTTTCAGCCACCTTCAGGAGCCTTTTCTCTTACTCTCTTCTCTCTCCTATTCAAGTAGCTAGGAGGGTTTCATTAGCACCTCTTTCTCCCCAAGTTTTTAACATAATGTCCAAGAAAGTTCCAGGATCTTTCTAGCCTGAAAGAGGCTGAAGTTTGGGGAAACAGCTTACATTTACCCATTTGAAGGCCTTGGTCCTGAGAAGAATTTATAGGACGCTTGATTGCCTGTAGGATGAGTGCCCTACAGATACTCAGGAGGAGTATGGCATCCTAGATCCGGTCCTGCCTTTGTCACAAACTCTCTTGTTGACCTAAGACAAGGCTGCCATGGGCATAATGTCAGGGGAAACGTATGTTATGTGACTGGTAAGCCTGGAGTTAGGAAATTTCTAGTTCTATGAACCTAGCAAATCCTTACAGAACCATGATGTTTATAACTTAGATTATCCCTAGAGCCTTCAGGAGTCTGGAAATCTGAATATGTGAAGGCAGTCTCCTACAGAGGGTAGAGTAACATGTTCACAAAAAAGACAGTTACCCCCACTGCACCAGGTCTGGTAGTGTATATAGCTATCTACATAGCCTGCTAAAACAAACTAGAAGCCCCCCTGCTAGATCATCGGATGCACACTGCTTGCTCTTCATCTCGACAAGGATGGGCAGGCTCCAAGAGGGGGGATTTCTAGCTCCTAAATCCTGGGCATCACTTAAGTCACAACTTGCAGACACTTCTCACTCCTTGTAACTGTTCAGCTTGTCCAATTAACCCCCTCCAGATGACACACTCAGCTGGTAAATGAATCAAACAGGAGTGTGTTTTGTCCCTATGTTCCCAGCATTCCAGAGTTCGGGGGCATGATGGGCTGCATGGAACACTATATATTTATAAATCATTCCTTCCTAGCTTCACAACTAATGAAGAAAATCCTACCATGGATGTTTGGGGTGAAAAGAATCGGGCCACATATCTCATGCCCCATGGAATTGTTTAATCTAGCTCTTGACAAGAGTTTCCTGTCCGTCAAAGCAACCCAGCACATCTCTGAACAGCCGTGACTGGCCACATTTTTGAGCAGCCAGCACTGACGTAATGTGAATTATGGGTCCTTAGTGAAAGCCTGGCCATGGCCTCATCTGAGAAACAGGAATAGGGGTAGCATTAGCCACTAGCTAAGAGCTTCCTCTCCCTAGTGGAGGCTTAGGGGAACGGCCTTGTGTCAAGGGCCCAGAGAACAGGCCACACTACCCTCCCACTCACAGTTCTGGTCCAGTGTTGAAGGCCAACAAATGTGCCCTTTTCTGGCTTCATCTTCAACAGTCCCCTTGTAACAACAGCTCTGCCAGTGTCCTGGTTCCCATCTCCCTTCTTAGCCAGCTCTTCTGAAAGGGGATTGCCTGTGTTTTTCCTTTCACTTGAAACCATTTGAAAGATTCTTTAAGAACAACTAAAATACACCATGGCATTTGACTTCAGGAAATGCAAATGCTTCAAAACAAGAGTGTGTGTTTTTTTTTTCTTTCCATCCTTGGGTTTCTCAGAATTACAGCTGAGGTCAACCCACCAAACATGCAAAGACCAAAGGGGAAAGAGAAAAAAAGAAGCTGCATGTGCGTAAAGCAAGCCCAGGCTTGTCCTCGTGCAGCTACCTGTTTACAGAGGCTCATCTGATAGATGCCATCCCAAGCTGTTTGGGTCATATGAGGGGCCCCAGGCCGATGGCAGCGCCTGTCCTCAGGGCCAGACTCAGCCTAGATGTGAGTCTTATCTCCTGTCTAATCTAGCCTAACGAGCAGAACCAGAAAGAAACAAGGTGTTACCCCATCTTCATGGGGTGAGGCCAGCCCAGTATCCCCATTCACCTCACTCAACTCTTAAAAAACGAGCCTGCCATGCAAAGAGAATAAGAGAGATGGACTGGGTGACTCCATTCAACAAACATTTGCAAGGCATCTGCCAGGCTGGCAGAGAGGAAGTATAAACAGTGTCTATTCCCTGAAGGCTCATGGTCTAATGGAAGAGGCAAGTAGACAAACAGAGCAGAAGGTCAGAGGAGGTTTCCCAGAGATAATTGCCCAAGAGTGCTCTGAACAAGAAATAACTTGTTCGGTGAAAGGGGCAGCTGCAAGTCAAGAGAGGAGACCTTGCCAAGGTGAAATGGCAAATCAACCTGGGGTGTTTGGGGGCACCACAAGACCACGAACTGCAGCAGAGGAGTCAGCCATCGATTAGAGCAATGGAGTCAGGCATCCTCAGTTTGAATCTCCATTCTACCACCGACTGGCTCTTTAAAGCCTTGGTTTCCTTAACAGTAGATGAAAATGATTGCAGTAGCTTTCTCATGGGGTGGCTGAGAATGAAGTGAACGAGTACAGGTAATATAGTTGGCAGAGTACCTAGGAAATAGCGATTACTCAATATGGATTAGTTATCACTGTTATTACCTCTAGTGCTACTGCCTCTGCTGGGACTAGAGGAAAGGTGAAGGGTAAGACTGGAGAGTTCAGCAAAGATCAGAACACAAGGGAACATGAATTCCAGGCGGAGGAGCTTGGTCCTGGCCTGCAGGTAGAAGAGCGCCAGGAAAGGATTCCAAGAGAGAAGGGGACCCAAGTGTTGTCGTCACTCCTTCTGGCACCTTATCCCACAGGCAGGAGGAGGCTAGTCCAGGGCCTCTCTAGCAGTAGCCATGGTGTGTTCGAGAAGAAGCAGCCCTCAGTATTGTGACGTGACTCTACATCCCAGAAGTGTGGGCTGGACTGCAGCAGGCAAGACAAGGCTAGCTGGAGAGGGAGTGAGATGAGGTCATCAATTTTCATCACCCAAGAGACTTTTGAACCAGAATCTCTTTATGCGTTGAAAGCAGATAAGACTAACTGCCTGCTTCCACTTGGGGTACCTCCAGCAGTGAACTTATTCCAACAGTAGAGGGAACTCTTCATTTAATTTTCAGCTTTTCAAAGCCCCTTGGAGTTGTGAGGAAGGCCAAGAGGGACTTTCTCAACCCTGGGAAAAAGAGGAAGGCAGGGAGGATTGTGAGTCTCACAGATGCTACTACGAGGGAGACACAGTGAGCAAACACCCCCAGGGGGGGAGCCACTGCCATGGAATGAGACTGCAGCTGCCTCCTCTCTGACTGAAGGGTCATCCACGTGACATAATGGAAGAGATGTCAGTTTCAGTTCACAGATGTCCTGGTTTTACAACTAGAGAAGCCAGGGTCCAAAGAGAAGGAATTTGACTAGAAGACACTAAACTCATGATTCATTGCAAGAACTGTAGAATCTGGTCCTTCACATTCCATAAGAGAATGTTAAGCCACCACTGCCAATCAATATATTTGAAATAGTTTTGTTTCGAATTGCCATAATGATATTAACCATGCCTTTTACCTCTGCCAAGGACCTAAACACCATCAGGACCTCTGCCAAGGAAGCTCCAAAAGGACAAGGCTCCTGCTTAGATCTCTTAAACTTTCTGTTCACTTAAAACTGAGCACAGACAATGATTTATGTCTACTGTCTCACAAAATAGACTCAGACCCAAAATAGACTCTGGACCCAGTCAGCCATGGCTGAGTCTCAGTGTTTCCAATAAGGCCTACCCTTGTACCATGGACAATGTCTAGATAGGGGGGTTATCCTGATGGTCATTCTGAGAATTAATTAGCTAAAAATATCTACAAGTACCCAGACAAGGGAGAATGCGATACACCAGTATTATCCTGATTCCTGCTGCCTGGCTAAGTGACATGGAACTGGCACTTAATCTCTCTGCTTCCCAGGCTTTTCCCAGCAGCAGAAGGGACTTAATGATAGGGCTCTCACAGACTTGCGTGAAGGTGAAGTGGGGTGAAATATATAAAGCTGCAGACTAGCCCCTGGCACGTAGAGAAACTCAGGTCACATGTTTTTCATCCCCCATATTCCATGGGCTTTGGGAAAAGTCCAAGTGGAAGCAATCAATATCAAAAAAATCCTAAAAGAACTTGATGGTAAATGAGAAATAAACAAGTGTTCCTTTTGCCTCCCAAGTGGAAACAGAATAGAAACTCTCTCCAGCACAGAGTCATGGATCAAGAGCAGATATTTTCCAGTTTCCAGAGCAGAGAAAGACATTTAATGTGTCATCTCTTCATTTTTAGGAAACTGTTCAGAGGACATCTTATGTATCCTGAAAAGGGCTCCACTGAAGAAGTCGTGGGCCTACCTCCAAGGTCAGTAACCACATCCAGGAATCTGGACCACTAGCATCACCTACTGTGACCCTTTTGAACCCTCTGAGTCAGAGGTGACAGAAGAGACCCATAGCCACCTGTCCCTACCTGGGGACAGGTTCTTAATGACTTGAATTTAAATGCCTCAAGAGGAACATAGTAAAGTGTTCCTCTCTAGCTACAAGGGTTCTCCTGCCTCAGTTCCATAGGCTCCTTTATGTTGTCTGCCTGCCTGGACCCTGAGGGCATTTGTGTCCCATCCTACCACCATTTTTATTCAGCCACCTACCAACTGTAACCGAGCACACAGTACTTTTATCCCTGACACAGGAGAAACTCTGCATTTCTGCTTCTACCAAGCTTTTCACCAGGGAACCACAAATTGTCCTGTCCCCAGATTGACAGTTTAATGAACATGCTGGCACAGGGCCTATTTGCATATTGCAGCAAACCTCAGGTAAAAGGTTCCTTATAAATGGAATAAGCACATTGACACTGACAAAGAATAAGATATGGGGGGGGGGGAAGAAGGAGGGGGAGATAGCCAAGATTCTCTGAATAGCCATTCTGTTCATTTTGAAAATTCAATTTTGCAGCTAGATTAGTTTTCACTCTTCTGCTGAATTCAAAGAGGTTTAAAGGGAAAGTACAGGGACAATGAAACCAGAAATGCCAGCGTTCCTATTCTGAAAGGTACCCTGACCAATGAGTGTTGATTTCTATTTATTAGGACTTGGCTTCTGACATGAATATAGGGGCTTAGAGGTCCTTCTAATTCTCTGCTCTTCCAGAACTTCCAGATGTGCAAGCACCCTGACACTGTGTGAGAGGATTGTTTGCAATTCTTTTTAAGAGCAGGAGACAGTCACAATTTCAGATAATGGTCAAAAGAATGAGCCTTCATGTGAACATCGAGATGATAACTCTGAATGTGTCTCTGTGGCTTTGAATAATAGACAAAATGGAAATCGAGTCACTTTTACCTGTGCCTTGAATAATAGGTTGCACTTAGAAGGAGGGACATGGAAGATATTCCAGGTGGTTGGAATAGCAGACAATATTATAGAAGACAGGGCTCTTGAGTAGGGAACCTAAAATAATGACTAAATTTTCTAATTTTCACCTGAAATTTACCCACTAATTTTATTTATTTATTCATCCATCCATCCATTATTTACTTACTTACTTATTTACATCCTTTAATTCCCAGTCTCAAAGCATATAAACAAAACCAAGTTGTCTTGGAATAAAGATGGCATCATCCACGGAGTCAGATATCAGGATGGGAATCTCGTGATTCAGGTCCCGGGTTTGTACTTTATCATCTGCCAACTGCAATTCCTCGTGAAATGCCCAGAACATCCTGTTGACCTGAAGTTGGAGCTTCTCATCAACACAGAGGTGAAAAAGCAAACACTGGTGACGGTATGTGAGTCTGGAGCGCATACCAAAAACATCTACCAGAATCTCTCTCAATTCTTGCTGGAGTACCTGCAGGTCAACACCACAGTCTCCGTCAAGGTGGATAAGTTCCAGTATGTTGACACAGACACCTTTCCTCTTGAGAATGCGCTGTCCATCTTCTTATACAGTAGCTCAGACTGAGTCACTTCTCCTGGTCTTCAGGAAGAAAGCACGCTCTGCAAAATCTCATTCATCTCAACACTTGGACACCTCAGACCAAGACTGAAACCACAAAGGGTGTTTAATCGTACGCTTGTCCTTCTGTCTCTTAGGAAGATACGGTTCTTGGTTTAAAAGCATTTTGAGAGAAGGATCTTTCAGATAAAAAGCAGGGAAGTATCACAGTGTGGCGGACAGAGTCCCATTTGGGACTCAAAGGGATGGATTTAGGCCCCAGCTCAACTACTAAGTCACCAGGTGACCTGGACTTATTTCTTTGCTTTTCCTGGAAGTCTGAACCCACATGTGAAAAAATAAAGCAACTGGATTTGAATCTTGCCAATGTTTCTTTCATCTCAGAAAACCAGGCTCTCTTCACAGACCTGCAAGTCATGACCCCAGGCAGTGTTCTGGAAACCCTGTGATCATCTGAAACAGATGCTATGATAGTATCTGGCTGCCTGTTACAGCAGCGGAGTCTGAATTTGGGGTAAATATTCAGTGTACCTTGCAATAGTGTGAATTTTCGGATCTAAAATACATAAAAGAAAGGATTGTCACAGTGGGCATCCCAAGTCCCACAGAACTTCTGGGTACCTGAGAAGCCATCTGACCAGGCAGCAGTCCATTCAGTCAGCAGTAACAACACATCAACACTGTCACTGTCTCTTATCAGGAAAGGATTGTGTGTTCAACAAACATTCAGCCAGCATACCACTGTCAGGAAAGAGTCGCTACTATCACCCGTGTGATCTCTGTTCGCTGCTGCAAACACCCTCAGGAAAACTTTTTTGTGGAGGGCTTGTAAGGCCCTTCAGAGTGGTTGGCACACATGCTAACCTTGATGGCGGAAAGAACGACTTCTGAACAACAGCCACCTCTCCTCCCGAACTAGGTATCAGGAGATTTCTCTAGCCACAGTAGCCTTGACATCTGTCTATCACCACCAAAGACACACCTTATTTACTTAAGAAAAGGACCCTCATGGTGGTGTAGATGAGAGGAAACTTGGGAGAATAAAAATGACACAGGGAAAAGATGAAATCACTGGCTGAGCAAGATGCTATATCACCTCTTCTTGGTCTCCTCTTAAAACCCTCAGCAAAATCTACATTTTCTACATTTCTTTTTAATGCTTTTAGTGAGAAGATTCTTTGGTGTAGGGGGGGGATGAGCACTGGAAGAAGTGTAAGAAGTATTGAATTCAGCAAGCTAAGTAGAATGTGGTAAAAACATAATTTTGAGGAACATGGACATCTGGCATTAGTTATAGTCTAACTCTAGGACCAACGAACCATGCCTGAAACAACTCAAGAATTGTTTTAACACATGCACTATGGGAACATATTTCATATGCCCTGCGGATGAACAGTCTATGATTTGTATTTTTCTCCACTGGTGGTACGTGCTGGCATAAGCAGGTTAAAAATAGCTGCACCTAAATATGGGTAAACTAAGCAAATTTCTACTATCTTATACTCTAACTTGAGAAAGATGCCAATTCACTTGTTACTAACTGTCCTCTGAGCAAGATACCAGACTCACTTTGCAAAGGGCCCCTAATCTCTCTGTTCAGCAAGGCCCTAAACCAAGGCAGAAGACAGAGCAGTGCAGCTTTTAAGATGGTAGCAAAACAAAAAAAAAAAAAAAAAAAGGGAAAAGAGGATAATGATTTCATAGCCCAACTGATAACACATAGGGACTGAACAACCTGGGAACTTGGAAACTAAATTCTGTTACTCCTGAAGGTCAGTCAGCCCCTGAGAATGTTTACAAGCAAATAAGACCATCTGTATGAAGAAAACAAATTTTGTACCTGGAAACTGTACGTTGAACATATAAAATTTATATTCCTGAAACATATGCCACAGGTAAAAATTCAAGTGGAACATACTCTGCCCTCCCTCTACCCCCCCAACATACCCAAACACACCCCCCCACACACACGGTTCTCCTTTAAAATACACACATACACACAAAGAACTTGTGAAACCTGTAAAGGTTGATGGGTGAGATGAAAAATGAATGAATGTAGACGACACATACTCCTGCCCTTGGAAAAATCCCTATGATTTCTTTCTCCACATTTGGGAGTTCTTCTTCACCGCTGTCAGCTGATGTCTCCTGTAACCCCCTAATCCAATTCCTTCTTGGAATCCCCAGTCATGTGAAGGTTAATTCAGAGAAGGGTCCAGCTGACCAGGAGGGTTCAGAACAAACAGGTTCTGAAGAGAAGACATGCTGATTTAACAGACGCTGGACAGAACTAACAAAGCAAGGAAACCTTCTAGAATCCCTGGAATACCACACTGATTATTATGACATGAGAGGACAAAGAGGATACAGAAGTCAATCAGCATTACATCTGGGAAGATTCTGAGAGATCAGCTAAGCCAGTGTTTGCATGGAAGACCAACACAAGGCCTCGCCAAGTCCTCACCTGTGGTTATAGCCCAGTCACTTGACTCCTACCCCCACCTATCTCCCACCAGGCTTTTCTGGGCTCTGCAGCCTTTCGAAGGTTCCCCGTGTTCCATCTTTCTAGGCCTGTACTGAAGCAGAGGCAGCATTTGGGTGTTTTGTATTCTTTCTGGCCCACACCCAGTCATACCAGGATCATCTCACATGAGACACAAACAGTCCTGCTCCTCTGCAGATTTAGTACATGTCAAATGACAGAAAAAAGCCACAGTGCCACAATATCTGAGTTCTCTCTCTCCGAAACTGAAGGAATATATATTAAGTCAGTATTTTTTCCTATGAAGAAATGAAAAGTTTGTTGTTTTCATTTAAAGTTACACATACATGCATGTACATATGTAGAATGAGCTCATCTGTGTCTTACCATATGTGTGCACATGTGAGTGTGTATACAGATATGTCCACACATGTACATGTGTGTCTAGATGCTTTTCCCTAGTAATTGTGTTACAGGTTTATCCTTAATCTGGGGCCAAGGGGAGAAGCCTGAATCTTGCTCTGATCCTGCAAAATTAATATACACTTGTATTTATTTTTAATTATGAAAGGAATAGAATATAATATTGCTCTCATGCCTCACTGGCTAATTTAATAATTATTAATATTTTGCTGTATTTGCTTCTGCTTCTTTTTAAACATTAAGGATGTAAATCAAACTACAGTTTTACTCCTTGGTGCATTTCCCTACAATCTCCCAGAGATAACCTGTGCCTGGAAGCTTGTGTCTCCTTCACGTGCACAATTTTAGACTTGTTTTCCAATAAGAATATATAGTACAATTTTGTGTGTTTTTGAAATTTCAATAAATGATATGGTACTTATATAACACTGTGTGGGCTTGAATTTTTTTTCATGCAACATTAAGTGTTTAAATGTAGCCAGACAAATACACATAGAAAACTGTTCATTTCATGTGAAAAAAAAGTATTTCACTGTTTGAACACATCACTGTGTATCCATTCTCCCAGGTTCATTCATTTACCTCCCGATTTCTCCATACCCCCTTCCCCATTCACTCCCTACACTGTGATGACATTTTTCTAACCAGTCTTAAAAACCACATTGAGGGTTCTGGGGTCTCTAAGCCAAGCTTCTCTAATGAGGGAGATACCACGGCAGTTACAGCTCCTGAGATAGAGATCTAGAAGCAGAAGAAAATATTTCATCTTTCCCCAAAACGTCCCTGTTCCATACACCCCTTCCACACACATGCCCTGAATGCCAGGGTGGTGCCCAGCTCCCAGCCAGGTGCCAGTTAGCAATTGGTACATGAGCCGTGGCTGCCAGGTATTTCGGGAGCCGCCGGAGGGATGCCGCTGACCACACGAGGCCGAAGAGCACCCAGGTTCTCTGCACCTAAGTATGCTTCCCAGAAGGTAGACACAGATCCAGGGGTGCAAGGACAAGCAAAACACCAAAAGGTTGCTTCTCCCCCAAGGTCAAATATCTCATCCCTGCGGTCTGTGCCAGACCCCCTCCTCTTCACATCTCACACTGGGGGGTCTGATCCATGTTCCTTGACTTTGAATGGCATCTTCTTGTCAACGATGACATAGTATCTATTCCCAGCGAGGTTTCTCCTAAAATCCAATCCCATAAATTCAGCAGCCACTGGACCACACCCATGGGTCCTCCTGAGATCTTGCCATGGGAGACACACACTCAAACAAGATTACAGAGACTTTAGAAGCTGGTCTTGTTTGTTTGTTTTATTATGACCAGGAACGAAATATTTTAACTTTACAAACAAGGATATGTGTGCATGTGTGTGTGCGCGCACATACACACACACACATGTTTCATTACCTAATACTTACATTTACAATTGTGACTGAAGGAAAAACATCTTATGTGACCACCTGAGTTGATTTTAGGATGTTCTGTGAGTCGCTACCCACAGCTTGTAAAAAATGTCAGTGTGTGTTCGTTCCCCTGCTCTGGAAGGTGAAACACTGAGACTTTGTTTACTTCCTTGCCGCATGAACTCTGGAACTTTCTAGACTGAGACAGATGAGATCCTGGCATGTCCATTCACTCTGCAGGTCCAGCAGTGCCTGGCAGAGAGGTGGGGGTTGCTTGCCCTGCAGCGGCTGGTGCCAAAACACCAGGTCCAGACACTGGCTCAGGAGGCACAGTGCATCTATGTGCAGGAGAAAATGTACATTCTGCAGACAGGGTCGGTTTGTGGCAGATTCACCCAGGTTCTAGAAGCAGTAGCAGTCGAGGTTTCCTGAATGGCGGTTTCCTGTTTGAAATGGTGCTGTGGCTTTGGAGAGGGCAGCTTTCTCTTGGCCAGGTGAGCAGAGACAGCAGCTCTGGTGTGACCCAGCTCCTGGGTGGCTCTGGACCCCACCTGGGTCCTGGATCCTCTGTCCTCTTGACAAATGGAGTCATTTAACAGCCTGTGGTACATGCCTTCCAGCCGAGCAAGCCAGAGAAAGACTGTTCTCTGCAGTTGTTCCCTGAGAGACACCATCTCAACATGCATAAAACTGGCCTCCTGATACCCTGGATGTGTTACAAGTGATCTGTCCCACGTCTCAAGGACTGTCTCAATTGTTCAGGACCCGTCTCTCCTACTTCCCAGCCAGTCAACATCTGTCCTGTTCCCCTCATTCCCTAGTCCCAACCACCATCATCTCAGCTTCATTCCTCTCATGACCTCCTAACTCACATCTGGACCCCTGCATTGGTCTCCACACAACACTGACATCTCTCGTTGTTCTGGGACCCACAGTATTAATGATAAGGTATCAAGCTCTTTTTTATTAAATAATTTATTTTTATATATATTCACATCTTTGTATTTTCCAGAGTCCACCCACCAACTTCCCTCCCTGTCCACTCCCTCCCACCTCCCTCCCCATCCCCAGTTGTGTCTTTTAGTTTGGTTGTTAGCTTACTTGAACTTTTCCTCCTAACCTTTTGCTTATTTTCCTATGTCCCATATATTAGTGAAACCATTTGGTTTCTGTCTTTTTCTTTCTGACTTGTTTCTGCTAATATGATTTCTTCTAAGTACATCCATGTTAGCATAAATTTGTGAAATTTATCATTTTTAATTGATGAATACTATTCCATTGTGTATATATACAACATCTTTTTTTTCATCCATTCGTCTGTCTTGGGACAAATAAGTTGTTTCCATGTCCTTACAATTATAAATAGTGCTGCAATAAAAATCTGAGTACAGGTGTCCCTTTGTATAAATATTGAAGTCTCCTTTGGGTAGATTTCCAGAAGATCAAGCTACTTATTATTATATGCTTTTCACAGTCTTGCTCACTTAATCCTCAGGATGCCCTGTGAGGCCCAGTTCACACTGCAAACATAGGAGATGCTGAGACAGAAGAGCCATCAGATGGCAGATCTGGGATGCCAGCCTCTAGTGTGTGAGCATTCACAGCCCAACATATCATGTTCCACTTGAATGCAGTTTCCCAGCATTGCAAGCTCTCTAAAGCAGCTCCCTCTCCATCTGCCTTTCCCTCCAATTTGGGACAATTCCCACTTCCCTGTGCTCTGTGCTCACATCACATTGAGTTCCTCCCAATTTCTCAAGCCTTGGGGGGTCATCACTGCCACTACATGTGAACAGATGTTCATCTTTCAGCCTGGAAGTATCCTCTTGCTCTTTTCTCTGCCACTGTTCTGGTCTCTGCAGAGAAGCCTATGTCTTCTACCCTCACCCTGTCTCCTCCCATCTTCTCCCACACCTGCCCTCACTGGCACCTCACTGACCACCCTTGGTTCTTTCTAAACTATCATCCTCACTAACACCCAAACTCCTCACAGGCAGGAACCCTGTCAGTCTCCCTCAGTCCTGGGGCCCCACAGCACAGCACAGTTTCTGGGACATAACAGCCATTCAGTAACTACATCTCACATGCATCTTCAGGGGAAGGGCTTCAAACATGGTTTCCATTCCATGGAAAAGACCCAATTGAGCAAATCAAGAAAAAAAAAAGGGGGGGGGAGTAAAAACTCTTAATAAAATATGGAAATGTGAATTGAAAGTGAGTTGTTTCTTAGAAATGCTTGTTAACACTCAGGAAAGTAAGCTGTTTAAAGAAAAGTGAAATTTTCAGAAAATGAATCTGCCCGTGCCAACTGAGAATCTGGGCGGGCAAAAGAGTGACTTTCACTTCATCTACCGAACCCCTTCTGGAAGTGAAGTGTAGTACATCCTTTATATAACCCATGTCTCTTCTGGCCTTATGGGTTATCTCTGTGCTATTCCATTCCACTCAATGTCTTGGTGGGTAGATTCACCCAAAGGAGTTTAAATAAAATCTTAGTGAACCTTAGAATCAAGGAAAATTTCTAGTGGCCTGATAGCTGGTGCCAGGCCATACCCAGACTAGTGAAATTAGAACCTCTAGGGTTAGACCAGACATCAGGAACATGCTAGACTTCTAGTCATGAAGCAAATTTATGAGTCAATGGGTAAAGCCTCTATCTTCTGTGCTCTGTCCTGGCCAATAACTGTGGCATCAGCAGGTGAGAAGCTCGCTCCATCCAGGCCAGGTGAAACAGAGGGTACTTTTTCATAAGATCTATGGGAGATTTATGGGGGGCTTCATCTAACAGTCTGGGGGATTCTGGTTTCAATGGCTTTCTCTGGAGGTAGAGGGACTGCTCAGAGGTCACTCTGCGTCCTTGCTTTCCCAGGATGACTCTGGTCAGTGGATGCTCCTTCCCCTTGCATTGCTTATGCATAGTGAGGGTCTAGACACTGGGGGAAAATGACTCCTTAAAAGTCACTGTTACAGGAATCATTTGTAATTACCATTGCTGAGTTTTTAAAGATGGCTTGTGGTTCTGTTCTCTCCCCTGGATACTTGCAAGCAACAGGACAAGGGTCCAACCAACATGTTGAAGGTGTAGGATACACAGTCAGGCAGGGGTGGGGGTGCCTCCCTGCAGAGTGAGTTGGTCAGACTTGTTCCTTCATTAGCCTGTACAAGCAGCATCTACAGTACTGCACCTTTTCCCATGATTATGCAGTCCAGCAGGTGTGTGCAATTATAAGTGCGCACACCTGGACCTAGGAGAGAGGAGATAAAAGGGCACAGAAAGAGGGGATAAAGGGACACAGGAGAAAGCACACACACAATCATGAGAGAGAACAAGAGAAAACAAGAGAGAGAACCCAGAGAAAGAGTATGAAGTTTTCTGGGGGGCTAGGGGCCTTGTCTGTCTTTTATTCTCTCTTACCCCCCCACCCCAGTCCCGGCCCTTCCCTGCCTGTTATGTCTGTGTAACTACGAAAACCAATAAAGAACATATGCAGATTGGTGAGCCTAATGCTTCCCCAACAACCGGAAAAGAGGATTGGTTGCCATGCAATTGGCAACAAGGATGGCATGGTTACCCAATGCTCCCTGGTGGGCAACAAGGGAAAGAAAGCAAATGTGGGAAAGGACAGCCTGGAAATCCAAGTTTGAACCCAAGCTCAGGCAAATACTAACCCTGGGCTCTTGATGAAATTTAGCTACTCTATAAGCTTAAATGTCCTCCGGTTGTAAAAGCAGCACAATCTTTGCCAAAGCTGCAGGAAGAACAAATACAGAGTAAGCTCAAAAAGTGCACAACTGTGAAACATCCAGTACCCTTGAAGGAATCCATGACTGCAGAATCGAGGGAAAAGACCACAGCAAGTTTGAAGGGAATGAAATTCCTCAAATTCACAGAAGCCAGTGGCCATCTGCAGTGGAAAAAACAGTCAATGGGCTGACAAAGGGGCCCATGAGACAAATGCCAAGAGAGGCTTCCAGAACTTTAGGGAACGCTGACCCAGATAAGCCAATTGAACACGGGAAATGGAGAATCTGGGCTCCCCTCCCTGTGCCTCCATCACCCTTTAGTGTTGGTATTTGCATTGTTTTTACCTCTTAGCGCACAGCTGCCTCTGATTATAGCACCTAGACCAGTCACACAGGGGCGAGTTTGGAGATTTCACTCACAGTGACACAGAGAACGAGTCACTGAGAGTATCAGCTCCACTGGCTGAGAACACGCTGAACTGCAGTCTCATCCACGCTCACCACCACAAGGCTCCAAGTAAAAACCACTGAAGTGTTTCATCATCTCATTACCACTGCCAAGGCACAGATGACATAACTTCCATGACCTCCCAGCTCTGCCTTCCACTCCCACAACCAGTTTCATTTCTCCAGCTGCCTATGCACTCAGCCTCAGGTGCAGAAGTAGCAAAGGAAAAGGCTACAACCTGTCATAAGATGAACTCATCAATAGGAGGAAAAGGCAGAGAAATAGTTAAGCTCTTGCCACCAAAGTTATACCACACACTCAACTCCACAGCCCTCAACTGAACCTCATCTTTACATGCTCCTCCCTCATTAACAGTGCAGTTTATCGAAACAGTTTTCTATTATTTAAGAATATATCACTGCTAGTGTTTCTTGGATACTTGCTCACGAGGTTCCAGGGAGCCTTGGGACATTGTTGTCTCCTTCATTGTCCTAACACTGATGAGACAGAGATCGGTATTACAGATGGAGCTTGAAGAAAAGCATATGTGTGTCCAAGTTCAAGCAGCTCAGGAGCCAGGATGTAAATGCTCAAAGTTTGGCTTCAGAGATGCAGCCATAAAGCGTCTACACTGCCTTCCTAAAGATCCTTCGTCTTTCACATGCTGATGCTTTTGTCTGCAAAGTCACTGGCATCCCCTCTCAGTTTGGTTCATTTGATAAAATTCATGAAGTTTCAACTGAGATATTATTTCTCAAGAACCATTCCCAGGCTCAGTTATGCAACCTGTGCCTTTAGAGTCTTACATCTATCTAGACTCTTGCTACCCTGTGCTCTGTTCTATGATTGCAAGGGTATATGTCGCTTTCCTTGCTAGACTGTGGACTTCCTAGCATAGGCAACGTTTACCTGCAGTCACTTCTTCCTTCAGAATTCCAATACCGTAGAGTACTCCTGTACTCCCTAGAATACAGTAATACAGTAACTATTGCTTCACATTATGTTGGAGTGCGCCTCCACAGTTCACACCCTGCTCTGTACTCAGGGCAGAACACTGCTTCCTTGAGGTTAGTGGCTCTACCACCCTACCCTTCATGCTGGCTACTTCTTCTCTTGGTCACTGTCACTGCTAAGTGGAAATCATGAACTGGAAGATACCGATCACACAAGACCTAGCTCCACATACCCAGGAAACATCTCATGCCCACCACTGGAATTCCCTAGGTTACCCCACGACTTAAGATCTTTGTCCAACTTTTCATGGCCCCAGAGAGGGGGCTACCCCCCAACCTGAATTGTCAACTCATTTCCTGCCCCAAATTAACCACTTCCCAAATTGAGTGGCAACTTGGGACATGAATTATTTTCAGGGAAAACCCCACCCCCACCTGTCAGACTGTCATCTTACCCTATGACCCCAACCTGACTATCACCCAACAGTCTGCTAACTGTATCCTTTCCAACTTTTCTACAATTCATCCACCACCACCACACTAATCTATGACTGTTCTTGACTCATAGTGGGTATGTGGCATCCATTTGTTGAACATGTAAAAGTTCTACATCATTTTAGTTTCTCACATAGGACTTCACAGATGTTACAAAAACTGTTCTTTCAAGTGACAGATGAACTAAGCATCACACTCAGCTGGCAAGGAGTAGAGGTGCTACTCTGACTTTTTGCCCAGATTCTGGGATCCGCAAACTATGACCATAATTTTATGATTAAAGTTTAATTAGAACACTGTTATACACACTCACAATTCATCAGTGGCTGTTTTTATGGTACATTGACTATGTACAATGTAGCAGAATGCAAGCTTAAAACTACTGTTATGTAATCCTTTAAAGAAAGTGGTTACCAACTCTGCTATCCAACTATTTCCAAATATATGCTTATACATACCCCCTACACACACATACACACATACACACACACATCTACAAAGAAAATCATTTGATCATTTCTTCTCTGAACATTTTGATATTGACAGCTGGGAGAGGTGAGTGTCAGTGTGTGAAATCATGTCTGGGAGTGTTGAATAAGAGGTTCTATGGAGAAATACAAGAGTTTTAACCATGGTGATATCTATCCTAAGAAACTAAAAGAAGAAAAGGCTTCAGAGGCCAGAGGCAAGTCCACCAAAAGTGAAAAGGGGTAACTTCCAATACGAGGAGACCAGTCCATGAAAAATGGGGTAATCATAAAATCACCACTTGGATCCCTTAAGCTCAGGGGGAAAATCTCTAAATACTCCTATTTATAACTTAGATCAATTCAGTTGTAATATGGTGACTGACACTGAAACAGATTTCCTGTACCATCATTATCATCACCATCACCACCACCAATTAATCAATTATTCTCCCAGAGTTAGGAGAAAAAGCTGCCAGGAGCTTTCTAACATCAGAAGCTTGAATTAACTTTTGAGGACAAAGGGGAGGATTTTCTTTGTTTTTGAGAAAACACATTAATAGGCCTTTTTATAAAGCAAAATCAAAGCAAAGATAGTCTTCTAAATAAAAGAGGTTTGAGATGTCAGAATCTGAGCTTTTTGATAATAATGAAAAGAGTTTTAGTGAAATGCCTCTTTCAGGATGTGGTTTCAGAATGTACTGCTCCAGGAAAGTTACTATTTGCTTTTTAGATATGTACGGCTTTCTCAATCCATTAAACAATCAGGGGAGTTTGAAGCAGAGACCAGATGGTGACTAGATGGTGATATGAAATTGTTTTCCATTTACACTAGTAAAGTGAACTTCTATGAATTCTGAAACCTTAGATACAAATGTTTATCATACTTTCCAGAAACATACTATCAGACACTGGGGTCCTGCTCAAATATGGGGTCAAACCCAATCCTGAGTGGTGGAATACTGCAGATGTCCAAGAAAGAAGAGATTTCATTTGAATCACCTGCAAGAATTTCTGATATGCTTACGGACTTGACAAAAAGCTAAAATGACCTCAAAGAAACTTCCTATTGAATTTTCTTCTCTTAATTCAATCTCTTTTCCAACTAAAAATGGTTTATTCAAATACTCATTAGATGAGTTACACGTGTATTTTGTAATAATTCAAAATTCCTTTTAAGAGAAGTATGAGCAAGAATAGCATTTTACTTAAGGAAACATGAGATTTAGGGGAAAATGGCAAAACACTGGAAATCTTACAAATTCGGATTATTCCAAGTTTTTGTCCCAGGATTTGTAGGCATGAAACTGTTGAAAATTGATAATAATGCAAATAATTGTTTTCCATGGAAATGCAAACTATGTTCTACACAATGCAATGGATTTAATTCAATCTGACAGGTTTTTATCTCTTTGTAGCCCCCTCCCCAACTGGGAGCATCTATTTGTATCTCCAAAGAAATGTCTTTGGTAAAGACTGGTATATAGTAATTTTTGTTCTATCTCTTTAAAGACTGTCACTGGAATTTTTATAGGGATTGAATTGAATCTGTAGATTACTTTTGGTAGGATGGTCATTTTGATGATGCCAATTCTTCCAATCCACGAGCAGGGAATATCTTTCTATTTCTGCTCTAATCCATGAGCAGAAGAATGTCTTCTTCTATCTCTTTAAGCAGTGTTTTCAAGTTTTCTTTGTATAGTTCTTTCATGTGTTTTGTTAGGTTTATTCCCAGGTATTTGTTTGTTTGTTTTTTTGTTTGTTTGTTTGTTTGCTTGGTGTGATGGTAAATGGGGTGGTTTTATTTAATTTCTTCTTCTGCTGCTTGACTTTTTGCATATGGGAAAGCTACTGTCTTTTGTGTGTTAGTTTGTAACCGGATACCTTATTGAACTGGTTTATTGTCTCAAGAGTTTTTCTGTGGATTTTTTGGGGTTCTCTACATAAGGAATCATATCATCAGTCTTTTCTGCAACTCCATCCATTAGCTCAATGATGCCATTTATGTGCACATCATATATTATTATAACATACATGTACATATGTATCTATATCTATAGTATACTCATATTATCACACACACGCATGCACACTAGTGACTGCCCTACAGATTTACAGTCTTCTGGTGACCCAGCTATTTGTAAGTAGTATTTTTGGTGAAGAAATATGGTCACTTGGTATTTTTAATCTGAATATATTTAAATACAGGAGTAGACTAAAGGATAAATTCAAAAGAAGATGTTATTGTCCTTATTTTATTAATGTAGAGAAACTCAAAATCAGTGATGAAAATCAGCAATTAATAAATAAATGGGATATCAGGACTGCAACCAGATTTTCAGGAACCAAATTATTTTTCACTCTATTTAAGAGAATCTCTCTCTTTTTCTCTCTCAATTTTTACAGTAAAATTTCCACATAATGAAGATATATCTGGTATCCTCAAAATCACCACTTCAAAAAAAAAATCAGAGTAATGATACCTCAGAAATATAGGCTAAAAAATCACTGCAATTCCAATGCTATCATTTTACTTTTCTGTTACAGATAGTACATTTGAACCAATACAAAAGGAAATATATGAATATTCTAAAGCTCAGATGTGTTTTTATAGAGCTTAAAAACTAACTTATAAAATAAATTCTAAAGACCCAAAGTACCCTGACAGAAAGATGAGTGATATGTTTAGAAGTCCAACAGTATAGTTGTATCATCTAATAATAATAGTTATCATGGATCATGTATCAAGAGTTTAATATAAATCAGATATTACTATTCAGATAACTTCTTTCATATTCATAGGTCTTCTATGATATTGGCCCTATTTTCTCCAACCTAAAGATGCAGAAAGGAGACCCAGAGAGGTGAACTTCCCAGCAGCCTGCAGGCAATGTCTGAGGGCAGTAGTTCCTGTGAGTACTGAGATTTGGCTTTGCAGAGCCTCACCTTTGGCACACCAGGGAAAAGGCAAATCCCTAGAAGAAATACATTGTGCAGACATAGTGACAGGATCCAGGTGCTCAAGAAGAAAAGGACACTGGGTAGTTTGCTGCTGGGGATTGGAGCCTGGCTAAGCAACAGTAGGAAACACACAGAGAATGGAAGAGGAACCAAAAGGGGATCCACATAAGCAGACTAGGGGAAGATGCATAAATGGCTCATGTAAATCATATCATGAAAATATATTTGCCTTGACAGATTTTTATATTAATTAATTTATTTTACGTTGCTATCTATCCCTGGGTTCTCCCACCACCTCCTTATCACCATAATCTTTGTTGCCCTCCCCCACCCCTATTTTCCCCCCTGCACTTCTCATGCTCCATGTTTCAAACTTTTGAACATTAGCTTTAAATTTTCTTATCCAATTGTTTGCTTGTTTTCCCTTTCTCCCTTTCTCCCTCATATTAGTGAGACCATCCCATATTTCTCTTTTTCTTTCTGGCTTATTTCTGCTAGTATGATTCCTTCTAGCTCCATTCACATTGCCATGAATGACATGTTTGTCTATTTTGATTGATAAATAGTATTCTAGCATATACATCTAGCACAGCTTTCTGTACCATTCGTCTACTTGGGGGTATTTGGGTTTTTTCCATATCCTGGCTACTGTAAATAGCACTGCAATAAACATCCAGGTACAGGTGCTTGACAGATTTTTTTAAATGATTTGTGGCAAGTTTGTTTTACTCAGCAATCAAAAAAGATAAACTCATGGCATCTGCAGCAACCTGAATGGAGCTGGAAAGGAAATGATAAGTAAAATAAGTCACCATTGTGTGGGATGTAGAGTGACTCAACTAAGGGTCAGATAAAGACAAGCTTAAAAACTAACTCTTGAAAGCTGACTACAGACCTGAAGCATCCAGGGGGAGAAAAGGAGGGGTAAGAACAAAGAGGAAAGGAAGCACAATGGACAATGGTGGTGGGCCATGGAGCTGGTGGGGGTTGCACTTACCAACCTGATTTGTGGTGGAGGGATCCTAATATGAAATCAATTAAAAATAAATGAATAAACTAGAAACTAAAAATAATGTAATATTACAATAGAAGTATCCCTTTTATTGCATAATATTGGAGGCAGAGGAGATAAAAATTAGCAAGCCATTTCCTTCTGCATCCAAGCTCTCGATGAAATAGAAAATTAAAACAAAAATTAAGTCAGCTGGAAAATTAAAATATCAACTCTGTGATGCTGAGAGGCCAATTTGGAAGACCAAATTTAGTTTGAGAGCCAAATGGGCTGCCCTGCCAGTCAAATCCCAGGGCCAGATCTAGAACAGGGCTCCCCCAAAGGGGAGTTAAGAAGAACATGTCCATTGTATCCTTCCCGAATTCACCATTCACTCTACCATCCTTACAACATAATGAACCAAAGAGCAGAGTCGGGAAGTTATATGGAGTTTCCTTCATGGGGAAGAAAGCATCTGGAAGAAATAAGTCAACCTCACTAACACCCATCATGTTTTGAATTATTTCACACTAATGAGCCAAAGAATAGTATTTACAAAAGCTTGTAATTGAAATTCAATTCAGTGGTGAAATATTGAATACTTGTCTGTTGGTTGGTGACATGTCAAAGATGATCACCACTTCTAGGCAGCACTGAACTGGAGCACCTAACCAGTGGAAACAAATATTAGCACCGAGAGGCACCCAGAGACTCCCAAATTTGTGTGTTCTAAAGGAGTCCAGTCTTTGTCACATACAAGGCAAAGCAGACACTAAGTGTGAAAGAAACTTCATGGGATTAGAGTGCATAGAAAGAGCATAATATTTTCTCAATAAAACATTCAAAATTATCAATCCCCTCATGGGTAAAAGCCCGACCAAAGAGGGCCAGCTCAAAGTAGTGCCACTGAAGCCCAAAAGCTTATCAGAAGTCTAAGGCACCTTCTGGTGGGGAACCATAGGAAACAGGCAATGAAGCAGGTCCCAGAAGGGAGTGACACATCAGGAGAATGGCAGCCAATGTCAGTCTCCCCATGTCTTGCTCACCCACATGTCTCTTCCAAGTGTCTCTGTATGTCTCTCCTTCACCTGTCTTTTCTAGGTGCCCTTCCCAGCAGTGCCAAGGTGTGAGTGAGACTGCTGAAGCAAAGGCTCTTCTATATTCTGTAGCTTTATCTGGCCACTCAGCCCCATCCTGGGTCCCAGTTGCCAGTCCAAGGCAGTTCTGAGTAAATGGGGGTGGGGAACATGGGCCCCCACTCAACGCAATGAAGTGTAATCATCAGGAAAGAAGTGAAATACTCTAATGATTGACTATATATAACTTAATAATTGCAAAGAATCTACAACTGAAGTTGTCAGAGTTACTGGATACAAAGTCATTATATACAAATCAATTTTATTGCTACATATTATAACCAAACAACTAGAAAACAAAATTCAAAAAATTATACTATTCATAATAGTACCCAAAATTATCAAATACATGGGAATAAGTCTAATAAAAGATGTAAAAACCTCTAGACTGAAAATTATAAAATATTGCTAATAAAAGTTAAAGACCTAAACAGAGAGGCATTTTAGGTACTTGGAAGATTCAATATATTGTGATTTAAGTTCTTCCTAAATTGACCTATAGAACAAATGTTGTTATAATTAAAACCCTGTAGGTATTTTGTGTGTGGAAATTGGCAAACTGATTGTGAAACCTATCTAGTAATGCAAATTACCTAGAATAGCCAAGAGAGCTTTGAAGAAAATATACAAGTTATAAGCTTTAACCTATCAATTCTAATTTACTATAAAGTTAAGATCATCACAGCAATGTGGTCCAACAATAAAGCCAAATATATATGAGCAGTTGAGTAGCAACAAGAGTCCCAGTGGAAAAGCGATGTTATTCTTAAAAATAATGCTGGAACAATTGTATGAAAAATGAACATTTACTCCCTATATTGCACCATACATAAAAATTCATTTGAGATGGGCCATCCACCTAAATGTAAATAATAGAGCAATAAAGCTCCTGCAATAAAATGTAGGAGGATATCTTCATGATCTTAGATAGGCAAAGAAACATCATCTACAGGAAATAGTTGTGAAAGACATGACCATAAAAATGATAAATTGGTATGGTATTCATTTAAATGAAAAATCTCTGTTCATGAAAAGACACCATTGAAAGCTGGCCATGGTGGCACACAGCTTTAATTTCAAGCCTGGGACAGGAGGCTAAGACTGGGGATCGCTTGAGTCCTTGGGTTCAAGACTGGATTTTGAGACTGGCTTTTTGAGACGAGCAAGACCTAATCTCAAAAAATAGCTTGGCATGGTGCTGCAAGCCTTTAATCTCAGCTACCTGGGAGGTTGAGACTGGGAATCAGTTGAGTCCAGGGTACCCCGGGCAACAAGAGTCTGTGGTTTCCTGGACAACATAGTGAGACCTAGACTCCAAAAAAAAAAAAAAAGAAAGAAAGGAAGGAAGGAAGGAAGGAAGGAAGGAAGGAAGGAAGGAAGGAAGGAAGGAAGGAAGGAAGGAAGGAAGGAAAAGACACCATTAAGAAAATAAAAAATAAATAGAAAAGACACAGATATTTGGGAAGATATTTGCTACAATCTATGACAAAGAATTCACATCAATATGCAAAACACCTATAAATCAATAGAAAAGACAAGCCAGTCTAATTCTAAATGGGAAAAGGAATCAAATAGGGCTTCGAAAAAGAGAATATCTGTATCAGCCATAAGGATTTGAAAAGGTATCTGGAGTCACTAGTAATCCAGGAAATGAAAATTAAGACTATACTCACATACCATCACACATGGACAGCATTGCTAAAATTAAGATAACTGACAATGTGACGTGTTAGTGAAGATACGAAGGAGCTATAAATCTCAAAAATCACTGAGGGAACTGAAAAAATACAGTCAGTTTAGAAAATGGATTGGCAAAGTCCACTAGAGTTAAGCCCAGGCTTGTCTTATTAGCAACCATACTATTACCAGCACAGTCCTAAAACTGAGGTCACATATTAACAAAAAAAGACAAGCAGAAGAACATAAAAGCTTCATTCACAGTAGTTCTTATGAGTCAAAACAATTCAAATATCCGCCACCAGAATAGATAAATGATGGTACAGTCCTGCCCTGTAACACCAGTCTGAGGCAAACACTGATATGAATGAATGTGTGTCTCTCACAGTCATGTGGGATTGCATTTACATAATCTTCAGAATGGAGGAAACAATCTGTGGCACTAGAAGCCAGAAGAGAGGTAGGGGAGAGGAAGAACTGATGGAGAATGACAGAGTGAGGCTCATGGAAATCACCCAATCTGTTGTGACAGTTACATAGATTACAGACATCCATGAATGCTCATTAAACCATTTACGTAAGAGTTGCACAAATTGAGAAATAATCTAAAGAAGAAAAACACATCCATTGTCATGTCAATCCCACCCCCAGAAGACTAGTACCTATTTGGTGGGTACATTTTTACCTATGTCTCTGCATTTTTCCTTTCCTTCCTTCCTTCCTTCCTTCCTTCCTTCCTTCCTTCCTTCCTTCCTTCCTTCCTTCCTTCCTCTCTTTCTTTCAACCCACTTACCAGCCAGATTTCATCACATCTAAGTTTCTCTCAATTGTAAAATGCACTGTTAATGTTTGTATCAAGAATGGAAGAAAAAATCATTTAAAGTAAACTCTAACATACCTCATGACTTCATGTCATATATACACCCTGAATTCAGAGACACAAAAATATATGTCTTGGCATCAATGGAATATCACAATACACACCACACACATATATTTTTTTCACTTTTTTTTGAGACTAGGTCTCGCTATGTTGCCCAAGGTTGTCTTGAACCTGTGGACTCAGTGATCTCTAGCCTCACCCTCCCAGGTAGCTGAAATTTCAGGTGCATGCCACCATGCCAAGCTATATTTTCTTTTATTAATAATGCAATGCAGTCACACTATACGTATTGGTCCACAATTTATATTTTTGCTTAAGAATCTTTGTTGCTGATTCTTCATTCTTTTAAATGACAGCTTAATGTTCCTTTACAAAGGGGTTATTTTCAAACCATTGCTCCATTGATGAATAAATAGATTGCAGTCTTCGTTATTTCAACATTACTGCAATGAGAATCCCTAAAAATATATCTTTATGTACCTAAAGTTCAGGGGGAATTTTTCTTAGATTAGGTTTCTGAAAGTGGAATTGATTTAATGAATATGGAAATTAATGTTTCAACAGATGTTACAAATTAACCTCCATAAATTTTGAGTTCATTCACTATCCATTCAGTGGTGTATAGTATAACTCCCCTCCCATATTTCCCTGGTCATAGTTAACATAGCCAACCTTTACTACTTTTGTTAATCTAAGGGTGATTAGCTGTCACTGTGCAAACATTTTATTTGGCATTTAAAAATCACTTAATCACATATCTATGCCAGAAAGTGCCAAAACTAACATGAACTGAACTCTAGAAAGAAGGTAGTATTGATCAAATCGGTTTAAACATAAGTTACACACCATGCTACAAAAAGACTTCTGATTTGAAGAGCTTGGTTTTGATGAACAGTTTGGACAAGAATCCATTGCCCTAAAAGCACTGGTGTCCTATGCTCAGTCTCTGCTAAGACAATGTTCTACAGAGCAGTTTAAGCAATGGAAGCCACATTCTGCACCAAGTCATTACTCTGTGGCTTTAGGAGACTTGACTAGGGAGAGGTTATCTCTGAGCAAAACAAGAGGTAAGTCAGTTACCTACAAATGAGTCTATGTGCAAACTCAGCTCTGTGGGGACAAGCAAAGGGGAAGGAAGCACACAGCTCACAGTGATATGTTTATAACCAAATCGAACCCAATCCCTCCCTGTGCCAGCATCACCCTCTAGAAGCCCTGCTCTGCCTACTCTAGGGTCAGCATGAACTAGTAGCTCTTCTTAGAAAATCCCTTTTGTCATTGTATCTTAGTACAAATATGACTTCTCTCGACCCCTTTTCACCTACAACCTTCTCAAACCTCAAGTGAAAGATTCTTTTTTTTAAATAATTTATTTATATATAAATTTTACATCTTTGTGATCTCTTGGGTTTACCTCCCCCTCCCTGACGGTTCCCCCCTGTCCCACCTACCCCCCAATTTGTGTAATTTAATTTGATTGTTGACTTGTTTTGACTTTTCTTCATGGCTTTTTGTTTATCTTTCCCATGTCCCCTATAGTAGCAAAACCATTTGGTTTCTGTCTTTTTCTTTTTGACGTGTTTCTGCTAATATGAATTCTTCTAAGTCCATTCATGTTATCATAAAATCGTCCAATGTGTCATTTTTAATTGAAAAGTAATATTCCATTGTTTATAAACCAGATTTTTTTCATCCAGTCATCTGTTTTAAAGTGGAAGATTCTTTGTTCTCATTCCCCACAGGTCAGAGTCTTGAGATGGGGCAGGTGTCTGATTACTGCCTATTCTGTTTCCTCTCTCCTTTTCCCAGTGACTCTGGATATTTGTCTATGTGTATGTTTTTTAATGAAGTAAAAGGATACATTCAAAGCCCAAAGTAGAAGTGGTCACTATGGTAGGGGTAGTAGAATCAAACTAGAAGGGTGCGGCAGAGAAGAATTGGCTTCAAGCTTCACTCTCTATATTATAGTCTCTAATCTGGTTTCCAACCCCATCGGTCAAATCCAGTAATCTTGTTAAGATTATTCATCAAAAACCTCCTGTTTCTAACTCTACTGGCCATAACCTTATCCTCATCTCACTCAAACTCTCAGCATATGTCATAGTTGATCACTTCCTCCCTGATACATGGCTTCTCTCTCAGTTTCCATAATACCACGATGGCCTGGATTTTCCTCCCATCTCATTAGGACATCTTTCCCAGTCACCTAGCTGGTCTCCCTCACCTCCCTGAACTTAAGGATTTTTTTTGGAGGTTCATTCCCCTGCTCCCTCTTTACTCTTTCCCTCCATTTTCTGTTTCCTAAGCATGGCTGCAAGCATCGTCTATCCATGATAACTACCAAATTTATATCTTCATGTAACTCCTGAGCTCCACATATCCAAATTCAACTATTTAACATTTTCTTCATGATACTTCAAATTTAAAGTATACAAAACTTCTTAGTTTAACATCTTCTACCCTCTGCCCAGTCTCCCATTCACTAGACTTCCTCAGAGTATTGACCCACCAACTTGACTCTCAAATCAGATATCACCCTTTCACTAATATCTAATATTAGTAAGCAAATAGTAAGTGGTTTGTGTTGCCCCTAATAAGCTCTCACATTCTCCTTCTTTTGTGCATCTCTTTTATCAGTATTATAATCCAAACTGTCATTCTCCCCAAGGGTTACTGAAATCGACTCTTCCTCATCACATCTCTTCCATGCTACCTCTTCCCCACTCTGATGCATTTTTCTACCCAGGATAAAAAATCATCTTCAAATAAAAATTGAATCACACTGGTTTATCAGTACACACATGCACACACACACACACACACACACACACACACACACAAACACTCCTTGAGAACCACCATTTGCTCATTAAAGTTGGGATCCCCAAATCAACCTGCAAACTATTCTTACCTATTTTCCCCATAATTGCCACAACTAACTTTGAAGTATAAAGGGCAGGTATTGTCAGTAGTGGTAATTCTACATGAATCCAAGATGCTCAAGTATCGTAGCCATGAATATAAACTTCTAGCACAAATTAATTCAGTGATAGGAAGGAGGGTCAGGCAAATATAAAGACAAGAAGTATTATACCTCCCCTCTGTTTTGATTTGAAGTTATAGAAATTTGGATTATTTTTTATTCAAGACAATATTACTACATAAACTATGCTGGGCAGTGGGCCTCAAAGCTGAATAAGCCATCATCCCTGTTTTGTGACTCTCATCATCCCTGTTTTGTGGGTCTCAATTTTACTGATCCTCAAAACTGATGAGAAAAATAGTTTTTAATTACAGGTTCCTTCCATGTACACTCAGCAATCATAGGGCTAGGACCCAAAAGCTGTATATTTTATAGTTTCACAGTCCCAGATAGAATTGTAAACACTGACTACTGTAGTGAAACAGTAAACTATTGGCACACTTAGCAGTTCTCACAGTATTTTTGCTGTATCATCTCACTTCCGTCTCACAACAACACAGTGAGGGAGGAGGTGGTTATATTCACTTGGTAAATGTGAAAATTGAGAAGTAAAGTGGTTTTCCAAATCCACAGCAGTGACTGACAAGTAGACTTGAAATTCATTTCTCCAAGTTTTATACTCTCACTCTCCACCCCCACTTCATGAAACCAAAGGAAAGTACATGAATTACAGTACAGGAATGACAGAGGAGGAAGGAGGGAGATTCCTATTCTTATTACTAAGAGCTTGGCCTAGAGCCTGAGAGTATCCAGCTCATAATAAGAGCTGAACTGAACTTAACTGAATGGAACTGAACTGAACTGAACTAAATGTCTTCGCTTGTTCCCAGTTACTCCAGCACCCCAGGCCCAGAAACTGAGATGGTAACAGTCATTTAACTGACATTCCCAAAACACACAGGACTACTGTTAATATACTACATTAAATATAGAAACATGTAACCTATGTTTATGAAAAAAAAATTTTTTTTGAGACTAGGTCTCGCTATTTTTGCCTGGCTCATGTTGCCCAGGGTACCACAGACTCAAGCAATCCCCAACCTCAGCTTCCCATGTAGCTGGGATTATAGGTGCACATCACCACACCCAACTTTATTTTTTTGGAACTATGTCTCACCACATGCCCCTGGCGACACTTGAACTGCAATTCCTGGCCCCAGCAATGGTTTCCTATGCTGCTGCTTACAGGCATGTGCCACCACGCCCACCAGACTTATATTTATGCAAATCTATATATGTGCAAATCTTATATGTGCATATATACGTTGAGGTATGTGTGTTGGATCGAATACATGTATATAGACATGAATACACAAAATTAAATGTCATCTTCATGACAACTATATGAGGCAGGACACATTACTAATTCCGTTTTCTAAGAAAACTGAGGGAACAGAAGCTAATTTACTCAGGGTCACAAAGATAACAAGTGTTTGAGGCAGAACTTGAAGTTCCCTCTCTGGGCTTGGGGATTATGTCTTTAATCAGTTCACCATCCGGCAACCATTTTGGAATTAAACTATAATAGTCTAGGTGTCTACAAAATTTTTAGTTCCACCATATTCTCCCCAACCCCAGAACCATTACTAAGACAGTCATATTGGCTACATTCCCACACTGATTCAGTGCATGTCAGGCTGCTTCAAACTCTGGCCAGAATGTCATCTATGGCTGTTATGGCATCTCTCTGCTTTTCAGGGACTTGACTAAAACTACAAAAACCTGCCCAGACCTAAATGAAGTACAGCCTCATAACTCGAGGATGTTCATACTTATAGGCAAAGCCTTGATCCAGAGATGTGGAGTTGATGAACATATGTTCCAAGAAGGAGAATTTCAAGACAGTATTCTCAATATTACCACTACTGACATTTTGGACCAGATAATGCTTTGTTGGGTTGTAGGACTGCCATGAATGAGATGTAGGATGCTTAACAGCACTCCATCCAAATGTATACTGCCAGGGGAGAAAAAACACTCTAAGTTGTGAGTAACTGAATGACTCAGACTGACAAATGGTCCCCAAAGAATGGCGTTCCAAATGCCCACCAAAATGAATAAGTCAATGGCATACATTTTATCAACTTGTCTCCCTGCCCCCCATCTACTTCCTGAGTCACCTGCCAAATAAACTTCCCAGCTAAATCCTTGCCATAGGCTTTATATTCAGGGGAACCCAAAGTCAGATATTAGATTATTGGCAAGTTGTTCTTAATCATCCAAAATATATCAATCTATGGAAATTCATAACATGAGGATCCAAATTCCTAACAGTAATGAAAGTACTCACACGGGATTCAGGCCTTAATCAGAATCTCATGGCTCATGGAGATCTACAGCTTATACTTCCAGAACCATAGCCTGGATGACAATCCAGAAACTTGCTCTCACACAAGCCATTGGTTGAGTGAGTCATGCCACATATGGAAGAAGAAAGAGGTCCAGCATTGAATGTGCAGTGACTGAATATAGGAGCCGAGACTCACAACTCATCTGATTCTCCCAGACCAGGATCTCCACAGGTGAGGTCTGGACTTGTGCATTTTCAATAACCTATCCCGGGTGCTGCTGCTATCCATTCCAAGCTGCCACTCACAAGCACAAATTCTAGAGGAGGTTGCTGGGACAAATGACCACCCAAAGGCTCAGGGAAGATAAGAAGTCAAAGAACTGGAACTAAATCCCAGGCCTGAACCCCAGGTCTGCCATGTGGCAGCTGCTATACTATGATTGCCTCACTGTCCTTGCTCCATTCCAAGAGTTGGGGCTGGTGTGGCAGAAAGCAAAAAAAAAAAGGAGAGGCTGTTTCCCTTCTCTGTGAGGCCAAACTCCCCTCACCCTTGGAGAACCCGAATGCCTTTTGACTCATGCCAATGAATTACATAGAAAGTTCTTACTCAGAAATGGAGTTCAAAAAGCACAGCCCTGGAGGCTGATTCCTCATTCAGAGACTGGCTTCTTTCCAAGATCTTGAACTCCTGCCTCCATTTGACTGCATGAAATATGGGTGATTTTTCACCAGCTGTGTATTTTGTCATCCAGATATACTTTATGTTCTTTAAATTTTGGCTTGATAAACACATTTCCTAGCCACTTTTCCCTTAGGTCAAAATAATTAGAGAACAGAAAGATAATGAACCTTTATTCCTCTTAAATAAATTTGTAATAATATTATTATATTAAATTATTAGTTAATCAAATAATATAATACAATATAAATATATAATACAACACATTATGTATATTATATTAAATATCTAAGGCATATATTAAATATATATATAAGTTAATACAGTATATAGTATATATTTATTTTGTTATATATTATATAATATATCTTAATATATATTATATGATTACTTGTCATGATAACTATATTTATGTCATTTATGTCATATATTATATTTATTACTATATAAATATTATATTTCTAATATATACATACTATATTTATACTATATAATATATTTTTGTAAAGATATCTAAATAATCCTTATTTTTACAAAACTAAATTAGAATAGCACCAAGGAACACATCAAGGAAAGAAGAAAACATCCTTTAGGACCAAAAGGAAAAAATGAGAATTAATTTATATTGACATGTTCGTTGCATTTTTTTATCTACTTATTAGAATAACTTCAAAAAACAGACATTATTATTCCCATTTTACAAATAAAGAACATTAAGCCCATAGAGATGAATTCATAAGCTCAAGACCATATAACCCAGGAGGGTGTTGAATCAAGGAAAGGAGCCTCAGACCCTCTTTCCTTCAGAACATCAGACATTCCCTGAATTCTAACACTATTTTCCAGTCCCTGACCAGATCCTATACAGTTTGGTGACAGAAAATGTACAGCTGTTTCTAGATGAAGTTCAACATTTGGCCTACACAAATTTTCGTAGGGGGGTGACAAAACAAAGGCATGATTGCATCTTACATTTTTGCAAAGCTCCAGCCAGAAGGGCTCAAAAGATCCAAGCACAAATTTCTTTGCATAAGGCAGCTGAGGTGCCAAGAGAGCATGAAGCTCCCCCAAGGTTACACAGAAGAAGCCCAAAGTTCATGTCTCTTGGTACTTACTCCAGGTTACTTTAAGGGAAACAGAGAACACAAATAGAAAAACCAAGTGTTCTCTCACTACCCTCTGTCTCTGTGGCCTCCCATATCTTGGAGACTATGATTTATTAAAAAACAAAATAGACTTTGAAAAAACTATACTTTGCCCAGTATAAACTGAAAAATTGATTGCCTGGGATCATAAAGCACATACTTCACATTTCACTGACAAAGGTCTCAGAGAAGTTCTCAGGAGCAATGACGTGGCTCCGTTGCTCTGCTTGCTGCCAATATTTGCAACTAAAGGAAGCCAGGAAGAATAGTTCCCACTTGGCTACAGTGGGATGCCTTTAATATTGCCTGTGACCTGAACGCTGACAAGTTCAAAACAATCATAGACATCCTTTTAGTGTTCTAAAAAGCAAGCTATATCACTCTCCACCTCCACCACTACCAATACCCACACTTCTAGTGCCTGAAACTAGAAACATCCTGTTAATAGTCAGGTGTGATTTCCCTAGCTGCTTCTAGGGCTGCTGTAAATACTATGCAACTGAAGAAATAATTATACACCAGAAATTCTTGATTTAATTCTAATGATTGGTACTTTGTCTTCATTCTTATCATTTTGTTATCATTGTTCATATCTCATCATTTTGTTGTTCTTAAATTACATCACTGCAAGTAGGACCTGCTTTTCTTAAATTTCCCAAGGTTGGAAACCCTGAGGTTTCCAAGCTTCAGGGTTAGAACCACTGGTTGTAGGTTGAATTACATTCCCCAAAAGTGGCTATAATTTTTTTAAAAATCACCTGGCATGACTGGTAGAAGTATAGAACCTCTGCACATCAGTACATCTTCAGTGGAATGCTGGAATCTGTCAGGGAGGACATTCTGTCTTCCTCCCCTTCACCTGGCACCCAGCAAATAAATGCCCACTGCATACATGAATAAATAAGTGAATTCATTGTAAGCTGTAAATATTTGAGCACAGACACAGACTTCAAACTATAACCTTACGAGTCAAACTACATACAAGTCATGGCTTAGATTTGTTCTAATGGCTCTACATCAGTTATCAACTTTCTGTTCTCAGAATCCATTTTCACTCTTAAAAATTTCAAAGATTCCATAAGAATTATAAACTTATACTTATTAACATGAACGCTATTGAGAATTAAAATTTTATTTTAAATAACAGTAATAAACCTCTTACATGTTAATTGGTTAGCAGAAATTACATTTTTATGAAAAATTTTGTTTTATGAAAATTTTCTCAAATAAAAAATAATGTAACAAGGATATGGTCTAGTCTCCCCTATGTTACATTCTGCAAATATCTCTTAACAATTGTCTTAGTGGAAGTCAAGTGGATACAGTTAATGCTTAGATATATGCCCCCCCCCAAAAAAAAAAAGGCTTTTGTTTTCCTCAAAGCTTAAAGATTGTCAAGAAGTAATTTACATTGAATGTCCACTTATCATCTTGGTGGTTAGTGTTGGGGGGATAGGCTTTTTACTAAAAATCCTTTTGCCAGCTTTTCCTACATCAGTGAATAAACTTTACCTTTCAATCTGACACAAAAGGGATAAAAGCTTATATTAATTAACACTTTCCATACTCAAGTTACCTTCTTCATTTAGACACCTGCTGCATGCCTGCCCCAGGGGCTCTCTCACACAATAAAGAAAAAAAATTCAGGATTCTTTTACCACCAGCTGCCTTTGCTCTGTAATTTCAAAGCCAGACTAAACTCTTAAAGTGATCAAACTATTTATGACTAAACAAGGAAGTAAGTGATTACCTAAACACGTACTATAATATAAGCATGCAAAAACCCAACTACCCCATTTACATGTGCTGAAATCAGGTGAGAAAACAAACAAAACAGGGTGCTTAACCAAACTTACAAATAGGAGCAGCTGGCCCTTTAAAGCCAGGTACACACCAGGTTTTTCCCAGCCCACGCATGCAGTAGCAAGACCACATAAACCTTAAAAGGGAGGCAAAAAACAAATTTACTTAATAAAAGACAAATGAGACAAGAGTCACTGAGGGGTACAAGGGAACCCCTTTGGTAATCTTACCACACAGTCCAGTCTCTAGTCTAAAGCGCACATGGGTTCAGCAGCCCTGTGTGTCTGATAGGGTGCACCTACCCCCCTGGGTGTCATTGTCTACTGCTTAAAATTGCAGATTTCAAGGAAGATATGCTAAAATGTGAGACTGGCCTTAATTAGAATTTCCTTTCAGAAAGACACAAGGGGAAGGAAGAAGTAAAACAGGTTTTTTTCTTTGTAATGTAATAATTCAGGAGCTGTTCCTGGAAGGTGGGAAAACAGAGAGACTATATAAAAGGTTTGAAACAAAGAAAGAGATTGGAATTCTGATTTTGATACTGATTCAAGTTTGGTTTCTGCCATTTTGTGGGATGAAGATGTGAGCCATGTGAGCTTGGCCATGTGGCCAAGGCCTGGGGCCTACAGCCTTTGGTAGGCCCAGGCTAGCAGCATTAACTTACAGGAAGTTAAGGAGTTTGCAGATTTGAACTCCATGTTGGAGTTTGTTTTGCTGAGTTTGATTGTATCTGGAAAAGGCCGTGCAAAAGTTAGGCCTGAAAAGAAAGCGAACTTTGCTGGGTCCGGCACCATGAAGTTTCTTTTACTACCTGGAGGAGGACGACAAGGAGAAGATGGCATGGAAGAGCTGGAGCACACCAAAGGAAGATGTCTTCGAGCATCTAGAGATGAACTCTGACTGACTGATGTTGGTGAGATGATCAGGACTGAGAGACTGAGGATTTTTAGGCAATCTGGGAAAGGACTTTGGACAATGTTGAGAAAGGTTTTGGACAATGTTAAAGTAATTGGAGCTTTACTTACATGTTTCTTTTGTAGTAATTAGGAAATCACTTTGTTAGAAATAAACTAATCTGCACTCTGAGAGTCTTGCTTTGACTTGGGATTTTGGTGAGAAAGCTGGGGATGGTGGAAAGAACCCACAGAAGTTTAGAAGAGGGTAAATTGAGTCAAACTAGTGTAAAGTTTAAACTGTGTTTCTAAGTATTTCTTTTTAGGTCTGAAAGAAGGGGAGAAAGTTGAGAGAAGTTGGAAGCTGATTTTTGAATACCAATAGTAGGTGAACAGTGAAAATGTTAATGAACTGCTTGTAGCCTACTTCCTAGGGAGAGGCAGGCTTAGGTGTTTAGGGTCAAGGTAAAAAGTCTTTTTTCTTTTCACCCAATTTCATGTCCACAAAATCGTGACTGCCCCACCTTAAGCTGGATGAAGGAGTTAAGATGGCATCACCACTTCTTCAAAAGACACAGCTACACTCCTTCCAAGCCAGAAGAAGCCAAGAGAGCATTGACAATCCTTCTCCTTCTCTTGCTTCTCTTGAAGCAAGAGATTCAAATCCAACAAGGAAAACCAAGATGGTGTCATCAATTCTTCTCCAAAAGGCACTGCTCCAGAATTCTTTCAGCTCCAACTCCAAAGTGGTCCGGCATCAACAAAACTCACTTGATACAGCAACACAGCAGGCACTTCAAACATCTCACGCTGAAAACAGCAACACAGCAAACTCTCTTCAGTTCTCCAGAAGACTTCAAAGCTTTGCAGTTTCAAAATTAAACCAAGTTCTCAAGTACCATGTTTCCAAGACAGCTCACACAGGTCACAAGTTTCTCCAACATGTTTCCCCGGGCTCCTCACCAGCCCAGGCTGGAGATGGAAGCCCACAACTTGGCTTCCTTTCCTGCCCTGCTGCCCCACATGGCAGCGGCAGCTCTGAGGCCTCCAGCCTCCCTGCTGCTTCTCTCTGCTCCTTCCTTCTCCATTCTCTTCGCTCTGTTCTCTTCTCTCCTGTTCTGTCTTTCCCTGTCTTTTTCTCTGTCCCTTCCCTGATCCTTTAATCCTCTTTTCTCGAGAAGGCTTAACTTCCTTTATCCAAGTCTTCACCCACCAATGCTAACAATAGCTATTTTAATGCATCAACACCAGTACTGGGGGCCACAGACCCCTAAGAGTGCCCATTTACCCCACCACATGTCCAAAACTGTCCTTTACTCTCTGGCCACCTCATCACATGACCAATCAGTCTGAGTTCACCAGCACCTGTTTCAAAAGCAGAGCATTCCTCTTTCCCTCCTTTGGCATCTATTCCAGCTTCCTCCAAACACATGGTCCAAGACTTGGTGTTCTTCTTTTCTTTTGGTGTTCCTCTCAACTTTAGACAGTAGAAAAGCTGAACATGCAGGAACCAACATCAGGTCCAAGCTGCATTCAGAGCCTCTCCATAAACATTTAAATTAAACTATATAAAACAAGCTCCCACATGAAATTCAAATCTATAAACTCTTTAGACTCCTTGAGCACACACCATCAGCTTATGCATGCTAAGACTCAAGAGTCCAGGCCAGGCTTAAGTCCACAGGCCCCATCCCACCTCAGCCTTCACAGCCAGGCCTTCATGCTCTTCCAAAAAATGGCTGATCCTCTGATTCTCCCCTACATCCCTTTTTATATCTTACATCCTTGTTTTCCCTCTCTTCCCAGAGCAGCGCCTTGTCAATCATCTCAGATCACAAAAGTCTTGTTTTTCTTTTCTCCTCCCCTTCTATCCTTCTGAACAAAAACTATGAATTAGGGTCAACCTAAGCTTTTTTTCACCTGGGCTCTGAAACACTCAAGTCAGAAAGCCAAATTGATAGGGGTGCTGTGGCAAAACTGGGGGACCGTGGCCCCAGCATGGTAATGCTGCATTAAGAGAACACCCATTACTGGGTCCCCTCTGCTTTCATCCCAGCAGGCAAGAGGGGTGCAGGCACTGGCTTAGGAAGCTCCAGCCAGCTTAGCTCGTGGGAACTGCATGTGTCCCAAACAGCATGCACTACAGCTGTCAGCCAACCTCAGCTGGCAGCTGTACTCATTCTGCACCCACCGGGCATCATCTGCCAACAGTATGGCTGGTAGGAGAGACTTGGGGGCCGGCCTGGGAGCTCTGGATAAGACTGTCGCACGGGCAAGACTGGGTCCACCTAGGAACCAGGAAGAGTGGGGTCTGGACGCTCTTTCTGTTTCACTCTCACTCCACTTAGTCCTCAGGAAATAAGAAGAGCACAAACATTGCAAACAGTGACATAGAACGAGTGAGGGACCAGATGCAAATCTTGCCCACACATCTCTGTGAGACACAGGAGAAGGAACATTGAGAAAAATATATATACTGGATTGGAGAAATGACCCTGGTAAAGATCCATCACAAAACCGTACCTACGGGTTCACCGGGAGTGGATGAACCAAGACCCTATTTTGGGATATGCCACCCAAGAAAACAAGGCACCTCTCCCCATGCCTTGGGAGAGGAGGGCCACAGATTTGGGCATCGGTTTCACAGCAAATCTGCAAACCAAGGGAGAGGAGATGACCCGCAAAGTCCATCAGTGAATGTCTGTCCACACTGAGAAACTTCTTTACTGACAATGGCTGGGGGCAAGGCCCCTTAAGCCAGAGGGCAGAGCTATGGGGTGAAGAGGCAGCAGATTGGCAAAGAGAATGGACTGGAGAGGTCAGCCAGCAACAAGAAGACATTGATAAACCTCAAATGAGCATGGACTGGCTGCCCAATGCAAAGCTAAGACTGCAAACCTACAAGCATGGTTTGCCATGTCCCAGGAACACAGTCCCTCACCCAGCAAAGGACACTGTCACAGAAAAAGAAGAGACCAATGGACTTAACATAAATCAACAATCAACAAGGACAGAGGAATCTGAGTAAATGCAGAGGATGTCAGAGAGTAGGGAAGGCATTTCAGCAACCAATTACCTATGTAAGAAATTAAAAGAATGAATAAAATATTTTTAAAAGCTCTAAACAACTCTGCAATACTACATGTTAACTATGTACTTCAGATTAACATTAAACTTAAAAGTCGGGGGGGAAAAAGATAGCTGCCACTATGCTCTGACTGGTAGAGACTTGGAGAAGGGAAGCCATGCCTTCTCGCAAGAGAGGGGATTTAAGACGGAGAGAGAAAGCTAGAGAGAAAAGAGAGCAGAGGAGCAGCTGGGAGGCTGGAGGCCTTGGGGCTGCTGCTACCATGTATGGCAGCAGCCAGGGAAAGAAAGCATGCTGTGGGTTTCCATCCCTAGTCTAGGCTAGTGAGGAGCCTGGGGAAGCATGCTGAAGAAACTTGTGACCTATGAAAGCTGAATTGGAAAACTTGAAAACTTGCATTAACTCTGAAACTACAAAGCTTGGGAAATGCTTAGAGACTTGAAGAGAACTTGCAATGTTTTGTTTTGTTTTGTTTTTTTTTAGAATTTTACCATTTTATTTTTTTTCTTTTTTTTTCTTTTTTTTTAATTTTTTAATTTTTTTTAAATTTTTTTATAATCAAATAGTTTATATATATATATACATTTCATATCTTTGTAATACCGGGATTCACCCCCCCCCCCCCCCCCACCCTTTCCCCCCC
>PVHY01000388.1:0-101315 GCA_004024945.1 Uropsilus gracilis
TGAATGGGAAATTAACAGTGAGAGATTCTGGCTAAACTAACCCAGGAGGATTCTTGCTAAAGACAATGTGATAAAGAAAAGGAGGTGGGAGAACAGGAATGTTATCAGATATTGGGGGTGATCAGATATTGGGGGTGATCAGATACCAGGATTAGAGGATCTGATTAAACCACCTTAGCAGGATTTATGCTAAAACTGAAAAATGAAGAGACAAAAGTAGACATTCAAAAGTCAGACCCAGTTGAAAAAACTCCAGAGTTTCTGAGTAGAGTTTGGCAAATGGGGGAATTTCTATCAAGAGAAATATGTAACCTGAATTCCAGACTACAGAATACTTAGAGATAGCTAGATAATTAATGAAGTTAAGTCATGTAGAGGGACTTTAGAAGTCCTACTGAGTCTGGTAAAAAAAAAAAAAAATTGAGAATGTTTGACTTTAATTAAATTGAAAAATGTAGCTATGTTCCAGAAAACAAAGGAAAGAGGCAGGGATAGAACACATGTAAAATCTCAGGTGAATAGCAGATAAAAACACCAGCCTAATTAGTTTGATTATTATACAAGCACTGATGTCATATGTTTATAAATTTTTAAGGAGGGAAAAAAATACCTGTTGTAGCTACAAATTCTAAATTATTGTAAGTGAAATGATAAGCTAAATGTGATTTCATTCACTGCTGATAGAACTAAATTTATGTTCTCAAATATAATTTTTCTTCCAATACATATATATGATTTGAATATGACAATTTACCTATTTTTCTTTTAAGTTTTATTTCATAGTTTTTATTATTTCAGAAAAAGTTGAATTGTTTTATCTTTATATTATCATTTAAAGAAGAACGGGTCTATGTCCTTGCCATTCAAAGTGTGGTTCATGGATCAGCAGCTCAGCTTCACTTAGGTGCTTGAGACTCAAGTTCTATCCCAGGCCTGATGGATCACAAACTTCAATAAGATTCTCATAAATTGAAAAGCCAATGAGCGTACTCAACTCAAAAGTTTTTGCTGCATTATATTCTATAGAATAAATTTGTCCTTTCCCTCAGGGAAGTGAAATATTTTAATGCCTAAACATTTGTAGGTTAATGCAAATTTCCTATCAGTACTCATGAATCAGAAGTAAATTTAATTTTTATTTATCATCTGGTATTTAAATTCAGTTTTCCAGGTGAAAGTGTATCAGTCTGTTACTCTTTCAGGTAACAGAAATGAATACTAGTTGCATATTTCTAAATTCCCATCTTGTCACACTTTTTCTTCATTAATTGCCTTTTCATCCTATATGACTACGTTTTGATCCTGTGTTGTGCACTGTGTTGACACTAGCTTCTACTATTTCATAAACACAAATAGAAAATACTAAATGGAACTAAGCCACAGTTCTGTCAAAAAGCCAAACTTATATATAAATACCTAAGTTTATAAAATAATGAAAATTCTTTGTGTTACTATAATTTCAAGAGAAATCTGTGTCAGGCTGTACATATTATCAGGATGCATCTATAAATCATGTGAAAATCATGTGAAGGTGACCTTAATGTGTGCTCACCTCGGTGCTTTCTGGTAGGTTCCTGGGTATTTAGACTGGTTCTTATAAAAAATTAAGATGTATTTGTTGGTTTGATGGAACACCTTCCTTATGGCTTTCCTTTTTCCAGAAAGAATTTATTCTTCCTGAGAGAACTTCAGCTGTAGTTTTGATTGAGGCATTCACTCTACAGCTGGGACAAGCTTTTCTGAAAGGCAGCTGGATCGGCATTTCAAAAGTGCATACTGTTATACAAATACTTCTATTCTCCATATTAGAGACAGAAACCCAGTTAAGTGTCCAGACACATAGGTTCTTAGAATGGAAGAGAAATGAATTTCTCAATCTATCATCATTTTTTAGTTCATCTTTCATCTGGGAAATTTCAGCAGAAACACATAGAACAACCTATTCATTGGACGTTATAGCTCAATTGTCAAATTGAAGGTATTATTCACATTTCTCCAACTCACACCATGATTACACTGAATGGTACACAAGGAATTGCCTTTGGCAGATGATGATTGAACAAGATAGAAGGAGCACAATCTCAACTGCTGGTTTGCTCAGTAAAATCCTAACTATTTTAGAGAATGAAAACTTCAGGTTATGTTAACCTGTTCTCTATAAATATTAAAGTCATAGAAGTACTTCCATATGCAAATTTCCTGTTCACCAGACAACCTGGATAATTCTACTTTCCAGGTATTTGCCCGATGATGAGTCTTACAGGGCTGACAAATAAGCTAAATAACTATAAAGGGAGGGCCTTATGATTTACGAAGGATAAAGTGGGCACTCAATAATTACTACTTGAACAAAAATGGAATGGTTGTATTTGCATTTTAGTTTGGATAGGTTAATCTCTAGCAATGTCTTTCAGGGGGAAATGACCTTGTCAGATTCAGCCAACCCTAGAACAATGAGAAGACTGGATTTCCACCTAAAAGATAAAAGGCCAGTGATCTGACCTCTAATGTAAGGTCATTTAACATGACTTCTTGACCTAAATCCACTTTAAAATATGATAAAAGAATTTAAAAAGCTAGATTTCACACTGTCTAGTGTATTACAAATCACATCTCCCTTAGCCAGGAGGATTTGAATAAATGGAGCATAGCATACATGAATTATGTTTAACTGTTACAGAGACAGAATTATTATCAATTGATGTCCTCAAATGCCACTGGCCAGTGTATTTATCACTTTTATATGTGAGATGTATCTTATCTGTCATAATTTAAGTTAACTTAGAAGACGTCTCTGTCTTATCTCTCTAATCAGCACAGCACTGACAGAACTTCATTGATTCTCAAAACCTAACTCTAAACTTTAATAGCATTATATTTTGCTTACTGATTGTTCCCATGGTGATTCTCTGAATAAATGAACAATGTTCTTGATCAGAAGATCCTAGAAGGTTAACTTAATGGTGTTAGACACTACATTGAAACCCATTTGATTTGAGAGGCACAGCCTGACTTGTAACCACAAAACTTGAAAATGAAAAGGCTTTTTGGGTTACATTTGATCATTTCTAAGGAATCTGATATCATGCTTTTGGAAGATTCATACAATATTCTCTTTATCTAGTCCAACTTGCTTTACCCAAGGGTCTAAATGTGACCAAAAGCAGTTTTTAACTTCCCTGTGTCATTCAAAGCATCACTAGGATAGAGAGGAGAGTATGGACTGGGAGTAAGAGGAGCTTTAAAAACCCAGACTGGCAGAGACATATATGCCATCTGTTTCAATAGTTAATGATACAGGCATTGTTCATAACATCATTCCTATTAACGAGTCATCAATATTAGGGCTTTAAAAATTGTGCATTCCAAAAAAAATATTAAAAACCGAAACAACAAAAAAAAATAAATGAGGAATAGTAGTAAGGAAGGGAATAGAAAAGAATGATAAAGGGAAGAAGAGGAAGACTAGAAAGAAGGAGTGGAGGAAAGAAAGAAGGTGGGAAGAAAGAAACAACTATTCTTATTTCCCATTTATCAAGAAGTAATGGATCAAAGTTTTGTGGTATATTTTCACAATAGAATGTTATTCTACAATCAAAAAAGACATTCATCTCATTCACGGCAACATGAATGGAGTTAGGAGGAATCATTCTGGCCAAAATAAGACAGAAAGAAATAAGTTCTGGATGTTCTCACTTGTATATAGGATATAGGAAAAACAAACAAAAAGGGCAAGAAAAATTTAAAATTAACAAACAGAACCAAATAAAACTAAAAGAACTAAAAAAAAAAAAACTAATAGCAGAACTAAAGCATGCAGGGAGGGAAGAATAATGGAGGGTGAAATCAGGATGGTGGGGATGAGCACATGGGATCAGAATGATGGTTCATGAGTGACGTTGAGGTGGGAAAACTTTGGGGTATACAATGATGAAGAAAATAAAACATAGATAATAAAATTTAAAAAAAATTAAAAGGAAGTACCATTTTTATCTGAGACCTTGCTGGAGCCTCATAGAAATGAGTTCAGTTTCTAAACAGTCTGTTCTGTATGTTGGGTTCTGATTCTTTTTATTCTCTTAACCATTATTTTAGATCCTTGCTCATGTTTGACAGTACAGGATTTCCCTCTCAAATTAGTCACTATACACTGCCATCACCATAGTACTCACAGTTCCTCACCATAGTACTCAGAGTTCCTCACCATAGCTCACTGTGTTCTCCCCAAAAGCCCTTGGTTTTCATGCCTCTGTCTATGCCTCCTCCTTTGAAAGCCGAAGATCTATGGTTAGTTTTGTCTGATTCTTTGTTTGGTTTTTCTATAGTCTATGAGTGACACCATCAGGTATTTATTTGCCTCCTTCTAGCTTATTTCACTTAGTATAAGTCCTTCTGGTTCTACCCATGTTGCTGCAAATGACATGAATTGCTTTTTCATTGCTGTACCACATGCACATCTTGAACCACTCATCTGTTTGGAGACACATAGGTTGTTTTCATAATCTGTTTGGCTACTGTAAATAGTACTGCTATAAACATAGTTTTATATGAATCCCTATTTTTTTTATTTAAATTCATAGTACTTCAGAATATTTTAACTAATCAAGATCTATGTGTTCCATGGTACTTTCTATTTAATTTTTAAACTCTATGAATCATAAGAGCATTATACATAATTTATCTTTTACTGATAGCGGTTCAAGAAAAAACACTGTCATGGATAATATGATTAAAAGTAATTTATATTCATTTCATCTTCCTCATTTCTTTTAAACCATACCTCCTAGACAATCCTTTGTTTTTTCCTCCTTATTTATTTCAGCACATATAACAAAATTAGAATTGTACAGAAATAAGTCTCATTAATGTTTTTATGAGAAAATGTGGGGGATTCAAGTCATCAAAAGTCTAAGAATTTTGGTATGATTATAGAGTTATGATATTGTGCCAGAGACATAGCACATCATGAGGACAAGTTCATCATTAATTAGGGTACCTTCTTTACAGATTCATTCCATCTGTAAACATAATATTTTTTTATTAGATCGTAGCATCATAATCACTGAATTAGATTTTTATATAGTTTTCTGGTCCCACTTTGCAGAATAGATGAGACAGTAGTTTGTCTTGGGATATGGATAGATGGATAAATGGTAGGGCAGCAGTCTTTTAATGTCTCTTCAGGTAATTCTGATTCTTCAGAATAGATTATACCTGAAATTACTGTTCTTCTATGCATCTGAAAGCTTTTTATAGTGATTCTGAATAACAAACAAGGAGGCCATTAGAGTGAGATGGTTTTAATACCTTAGCAGTCCACATAAACAAAACACTTGAGCTTGTAACAGTCTCAAAGTTAAAAAATCAAATTCCCAATGACACACACACACACATATCAATCAGGCTTTTCCAAATAAGTCAGATACATAATTTATAGATAATCAAATCCTTCCCTTGCTTTGCTTTCCTAGCTCTGTTCTACGGAGCCCTGACATCTCAGTACCATCAACTTGAAAGTTTTTTTCAAATAATCTCTTGATACATTTACTGTGCTTTGGTTTATCTTTGAACAATGGTGATGGCATGATTCAGGGCTCAATCACCATTATCTAATGGTCAACAACAACAACAACAAAAAAGTGTAATCTGACAAGAAAGGAGAGGCTGTGATTCTCCTGGTAAAGTGTAATCCTCAGCCCCCTTTTCTTAGGCATTTTCCCATATGAATTTGGCCAGCAATTCCCAGTTCCTGTTTTTCATCTAAGCCTTTTCCATAGCCTATTTTTCTTTGACTCTCTCTGCACAATAGGGGAAAGGCAAATTACTGGAAAACCATAAGCATCTTCTAATCTGAAGTAGGAATTCAGGGCACAGGTTGGTAGGGTTTACACATGACCTCCCTTCACATAGAAGTCTCCTTGAGTGAGGGCATGGGGGTCCCTCTAATCCTGATACAGTGAACCACAGACTCTGGTCATAAATAAAAAGCAGCTTTGTGTCTCCAGATGGAGTATGTTTCTAGAGATTAAATGAGCTGTGTTTCAAATCTGTGTACCCTGCACAGTTGTTTATATAACTAGGTTGTTTCTTAAAAGACCTACTGAGTGTAAATATACCAAGGTTATAAAGCAAGTATTCCCTCTCAAGCACCAATATCCTGGCTTCTAGCATTGTCTCTGAAGGACAAAACAATGCATTGTCTCAAAAGACTGGAAACTGCTCTTAATTGAGCAGTGTTGAGTTCCTAGTGGTAGAATCTGGAAAAGGATGTGTACAAGAAGAAAAAGAACAGAAGCTGGTATTCCTGAGGAATTTCATCTTTAACTCTGCTTTGCTTTTCCCTAATCTCCGTAGGATGTTTTTCTTCATTGTAGAAGTTAATGTGAGCATCCAATTTAACTGGTACAAAAATATTTTTTTGAACAATTTTTGTTCCTGGGGCTTAGTTTGATTCAGTAGTTCGCAGGTAGCATATCAAGCATTGCTGTTGTTTAAAACAAACTCCTGTACAATACACTTGAGGTCAGCATAGAAAGCTAATTTTTGAGGAATACAGTACTAAAGACTGAAGGGGGAAAGGCAATGTTGATTAATTATTCACTCACTAAATAAGCTTATCATTTTGTTTGAAATGTTATCTTGATCCCAGGACAATACTTAAAGACTACCTCATTTTCTAAAATTTGGTGTCTAAAAAGAAATACGTTGAGTTCAGAAAAAGGGAAACAAAGAATGCATCCAGGACTCAAAGCAAGTCACTTGAAAAAAGAAAGGCCAGGGGCGAACACATTTGGTAGGGATTTATAATTACTATAAATTAATATTGAATTAATTAATTTTCTTTCTCATATAATTCTAATAGTGTAGAAAGGAGAAAAGCACCATTAGCATCCTTTACACATTTAAGAAAACCAAAGCTCAAAGAGGTTAAGGAATCTGCTTCAAGTAATATAGCTGGTGACCACATAAGCATGTTAAGATTGAAGATTCTTTTCCATGAAAATTTAGCAAAAGTGTAATTTTGCATAAAGGGCTGATACTGTTTACATCTTCTCTTGTCTTGGCTTACTATACTATCTCAAATTCTTTAACTACTAACTCATTTAGAAAGCCAAATACAGTGTCTCTTATTCAGCAGCAAGCAATAAGTATGAATTACAGTATGTTTCCGAATGTGGTTGAACAGAATACTACTATGATATTCATCCTCAACCTCAGAGAAAGCCACAACTTCTGTATTAATTGTTCAGATGCTTGAGAGAAAAGAACTTACTTTGCTTAGAGCAGGAGGAGGGAGGGAAGCAGAAGAGAAAGAGTCCTAAAACTATGATAATTAAGCCTAACACTGATAAGTCAAGACAAAAAAAATAGATAATTTGAAGCCATATTCTAAAATAATACTGCTATCTCTTTCATTGCAATGATCAGCTAAAATCTAGGCAGGATTTGGGATGAAGTTTATCATTAATTTAACTACTGTTGCATATGGTGATAACAGTACAGAACAGGAAAATAGGTAAAATGCATCAAGTTTATAGAAAGGAAAATAAAGGTAGATCTATTTTCAAACATAAATGTTCCTCTTTTACTATGAGCTTGTTATTTAAAGAGGCATTGAATAATGCTTTTTATTCTTATCTTTTTTCCTTCTTTCAACTCTTCCTTTTTTTTTCTTTTCTTTTCTGCCCTTTTATCTACTTCCTTTCTTCCTTCCATTTTCTCCCTTCATTTATTAAGGTTCTTTCCTAGAAAATTCCATGTCAATGTCCCTTCTGCTCACTGATTTTTCTCAAGTTTGTATTTGGTGAAGAAATATAAAAGTTCTTGGAACCTGTACCCAATCTGCTGAGTTAGTTGAGTAATTTTCTAATATACTGCCCAAGCTTAAGAAGTAGCAGGTTGTGTGGACTTGTCACTTAACTACTCAAAATCAAAAATATATTTCACTCTCACCAGGAAAGACTCTATTCTTACAAGAGACTGGGAATTCAAATGTACTTTTAAAAAATATCAGCCAAATTTTACACTGAAAATGAACCAATGTCAAATGTACATATTGACTTTGAGACAAATTCTCACTTTAGAGACATAAAAATCTAGTTCTCTGCATTTTGTATTCAAGAAAATGTTGAAATAGAACCCACAGAGATATGAGATAGTTATTATTTTTAATCATAAACTTTTTTATGTTTCCCACAAAGGCTATTACATACTGAACAGCTAATGTTAGTTATGTGGAAAGAACACTGAAGTATTATATAAAGTATTGATAATATATCAAATTATAAGGGGCAGATTTGTAGCAAAATGTGACTGCTGTCAGGATTAGTCAAGACCCTGCATTTCAGTTATTGCATTACAAAAACCCAGCAAACATTTTGACTACTGAATAGCTGGGATCTCTCTCAGGATCATGGGAAGGCTATGGCACATAATTTCACAGCAAACCATTTTTGGTCTCAAAAATGGCTGAGGGACTCGTGACTCTTGATTAGGCCTAAACTCCAAACTTCAACTTAAGAGATGCATTCAGTCCTACAGTGAGTGTAGGAGACATGCTGCTGTTGACTCTCATGTCACCAATGACTGCCATCCAGTTTGGGCATTTGGGGTTGAGAAGAGTATAATTTATAATGCAAAACACAGCAAAAACAATCAGAGGCAGACCAGATCTCACCAGCCTGCTCTGTGTGACATGAGAACATGTGGAGGAATGAAGTGTTCATAATTATGAATAGCGGCTATATTACCATAACTACATTATTCATGGCTTCAAATGGAAATGCTGTCTTGAAATTCCATGCCACTGATTTCCTTTTCCTTTGTTTTTTCCCCATTTTTAACAGCAATAATTTCTCTTCTTCATTGTGCAACCTCTCAGGAAAGCTTGAAAATATCGGGGGAGGGGGGTTAGGACTTCTCTGAAAATTTCTAAATAGGACATGTTGGTTTGGTCATAAACAACAGGTATAATGAAAAGAACCCTTGGAGAAAGGATCTAGGCAGAGTGGGAGGGACTAACAGGCAATTAGCATCTCCAGTCCACTGAGAAGTGAGGAAATGGGCTGCTGATTAGAGTTCTCAAGTGCTCTCTCTCCTCCCAGGTGCCAGGGCAAGGATGGGTCAGCAGAAATTCTGTCAACAAGATTTTGCCTCATTGTCTAGATTGTGGTTTCAACTTCTTGTTTTAAAATAACATAGGGAAAGTAGGACTTTAAAGATCCTTAAAACATCAATGCACACACATACTACTTAAAACAAAACTTAAAAGCTTAAAAGAAAACAAAAGAAGAAAACAGAAAAAAAAAAGTTACCCCTTCTTTACTGGAGTTTAACCATAGCCCAATTCACAGTGTTATTTCATTCCATGCTAAACATAGCAATGGTAACAAATGGATAAGGCAGGCACAATTATGGCCATAAAAATAAAATGGGATAGTCAGAGTCAGTTTATAGTGTTGCTCAAGGGCAGTTAGTTAAAAACAAACAAACAAAAAAAAAACCAAAAAAAAAAAAAAACAAAAAAACCGAAAGAAAAAAGGCTGAGGACCATCATTCAAAGCCAGGCCAGAAAGACAAGAGTTCTCCATTTCAAGCTTTTTCTTTTTTATTTTAGAAGACCTTATGATGAATCACGTGTGTTATTAGTAAATTCCCTGGTAGAAAAAGATACTTTATAAGCTATGCAACCAGGAAAAGTTATCTGTTAAGCATCTTATACAATACAGAGAGATATGCACCAACATCAATCTTATAGGGGAGTTGATGGAAGTAAGATGTCAGTAGAACAGTTAAATACAGCTCAACACAGGGACTGTTTAAAAGTCATTACATATGGTCACAGCTCTCTATCTATCTATCTATCTATCTATCTATCTATCTATCTATCATCTATCTATCTATCTATCTATCTATCTATCTATCTATCTATCTATCTATCTATCTATCTATCTATCTATCTATCTATCTATCTATCTATCTATCTATCTATCTATCTATCTATCTATCTATCTATCTATCCTTCTGCCTGCTTGCCAACCTACTGATCTACCTACTTACCAGCCTATCTATATAGAAAAGACAAATTTATGGATGATGTAACTTTTCACATTTTATTTGAACAAACATCAAACTGAGCCAGTTGACCCCAAGTCAAAAATGACTGCACTCTACTGGCAGTTGCTGAGGAGGTTTTATGAAACAGACCTGAAACAACAACAACAACAACAAATAAATAAGGGAATAATTTGATTGTTTATAATTTATATGTTTGACCTATGGGCGTGGATGGACAAACTTGAAAGATATATGGGTGAGTGACCATGGGGAGGTTGATAATGGCAGCCTTTATCATAACTCGAATTTTGATTTCACTTCTTTTTTCCAGACTTGACTGGTCCCTTCAGGCCCTTCCTTACGGGTCCCCATGAGAGGGTGCCTTAGACCTGTGGCAAGCTTTTGGGACTTAACAGTCATGCTTTGGGCCAACTCTGGCTGGGTATCTGTCTACAAGGGGATGGATAGCTTTGGGTATTTCATCGGGAAACTCTAAACTATGATCTCTTTTTCTTCTCTCTATACTATGCTCACTAATTCTATTAAAGCTCCTTTCAATTGATGGTCTTGCACACAGTATGATTTTCTGCAGCAGATGGCAGAACCTATTTAGAGCATGCAATATTTAGGGGTCCTAGGGTGCCTCTCAGTCTGCCTGCAAACAAAAATAGTATTTAGAACACTCATAAGCCAAATAATAATGATCCTCATTGGTTGAGAGATCTGGAATAATCTCACTGGGTTAAGACAGCTATTGTTTTGCTTACCAAAATACCTGGGAAGGTATAAGTAAATTACTACTTCCTACAACCGAACGATTCTTATGCACCATCAAATAATACTGTTAGCATCATAGAATGAGGGTTTCTCTATATCCAACACTTATTACATAAGATTCCTTTTTGAAAGGATAGAAGTATTCATCTAATATATAAATTGGAGACAATTTTTTCTAATAAAATATAAAATATGGGGCACCACGGAAAAGCAGAAAATAAGGATAAGCTGACAACAGTAATAAAAGTAATAATAATAATAGCAATGCTTCAAGATGTCTCATTCAGAGATAACTATATTCATTTCCTTTCAGAGAATTTCCTATACAAATAAATAAATGTGGAGGTAAAAGTAAAGATGTTACACAAGAGATAAGAAGATAAAGTTATCCACACCACTTCTTAGACCTTTACATAAAAGAGTTCACCAGATCATCTGTGAAGTGGCAGACTGAGAAACTCACCCTGCAGCATCTTTTCAGAGTCCTAGTTTTATAGATTTATGCCACACAGACCACTGCCTTAGAGGAAACATAAAAGGGAAACTTTTGTTCTGCGCATTCAAGTCTAGCCAGCCCTCTCTGTGCTATACTGAAAATGCAGAAGACATTTTGCAGAGACAATACCAAGTGTTGTTCCATAGCTTATCTTCACCCTTCTGCCAGGTAACAATTTAGATCAAGAAGGGTGAGTTTAATCTCAAACAAGGATATAAACTCCTGAAATGGTCACCGCTGGTGTAGAGAACCGAATGGGCTTCTTGGGTATGTGAACAGTGCAGTCACGTGGGGCCCCACAGTTGTTTGAATGCGCTGCTAGCATCTGCTTCAAATTCTTCATTTCTAAAGGTGGAGGTTGCCTTTTTATTTACTCAGGTCACTGCAAATTCCTTGGATGATCTTGGTAGTAACAGATGGGTCAGTAGACTGGTACCACCACTGAGAAGGAAAGACGTGAAAAAGGCTGTGCTATTCTAAGTCTAAGATAGAAGAATGGAAAGCACAACTTGTCTGCTTGGAGGTGACTGTGTGTGTGGTGTCGGTGCGTGCATGTGTCTCTGTGTGTGTTTATATGTAGGTGCATGTGTGGGTGCTTATGTCAGTAATAAAAAGACTGCTTTTTAATAGAAGCCATGCGTACATACAAAGGAAGTATATCTATAAATACACAGTACCTTGACTGAATGTAACACATTGAGCTACCTGTTTTCTATGAAAAACTGAAGTGAGAGGAAAGCTTATGCTCTTGTCCTAGAACCTGAGATACCTGAACCAGTAAATTCTATGGTAAACAGCAATATAATCAGATCATGGTACTTTCTAAACTTCTGCTTTTTCTTATAGATGCCAATATATAAATCTGCCTGAAGTCTAGGATCTAGCTTTTCTTTGCAAAATTTTCATAAAGTTCCAAACCTTTAAGTCTATGGTAGTCACAAGAGTATACTTGGGACCCAGGGCAATAAGATAGACAAGAGAGGGGAAGGAGGAGGGCAAACAGAAATATCTGTCCTATGTGAAGACTCAAGTAACTACACAAGAATTCTAGTGAAATCACAAGAAAGGTTTGAAAACATGTGTAGGGGTCAATATTTTCAGTTTTAATTTGAAGATGAATCGTGGCCTCTGTACTCCGGGTTTGCCCAGAGTACATTATATTCCACACTTTTCAAACACTAATGACAGACTCCCTAATGCATAAGTATAATCTATATGAAGGAAAATAACAAGAACCTTGCAAAAGATAGAGTTCTATAATGTGGTAGTGAGGGGGAAAAAAGCACTTGAGACTATATTATGGATTCCTTTTCTCATTCCAGTCCTAAGACAAAATGTGTTTGTTCCGTTTGCTCAGACAGAGAGCACCAAGGACAGGTAGCAACTTCATTTGCTGGCCATATATTTTAGGCTAAGGAAAATGCACAATGAGTAAGACAGCACATGAATTTGAGGAATTTCTTCTTCATTTCATTGAATCACAGTTTGCTCATCAGTTTTAGTGGTGATACTAACACATACTTGACAGTTCTAAATGATTCAGTACATACAGACTAACTGCACAATACCTGAAATGCAATTTAATTGTTACTATGGTTCTCTAGTTTTATTTTCAATATTATAATTGATGAACTGTCCTTATAGTAAATCTCTTTCATACTCAATTTGGCTTCTGTTTCTGTTTATGTGCAATCAAGGAACACAGGCCAGATGCACGCCCTCCCTTACTGTTTTAGTGTTGAAAACCAAACCATCTTTGCAATGGCTTAGTATACTTTTCCTTTCTCTTTTAGATGTAATCATAAAGTTTCTATACGTGTTTGTTTTAGGACTTAATTCAAATGTCCATTTCAGTAACTTGAACACTTTGTTGTACCCTGTTTATTTATATGATTGCTCCCTCTCTGAGTTCTTTGATGGCAGAAACTCTTTCTGATCTATTTTTATATCCTCCACGCTTAGCTCAGAGGTTGACAAATTAAGAGTCAATAATTGTTTGGTGAACCAATACCAGTCTACAGATTTCTATGTCACCAGAGCCTAATAAGATCCTTGGTACCTTGAAGATCTCAATGACTGACCCCTGAAATAAATGGGAGAAATTCTGCTTAGCTGAGCTGAAAGTTGTTTTCATCTTTCTGCATGGAACACGTATAGATATGTGCAAGGCATTTCTTTATCAAATTGTCTATAATATCTATTTATTTTCCATGCCCATAATATCACATATTTCTTGAAGACAGAGACTACACTTGAAACCATGGCTCCTCCCTGAAAAGCATAACACATCCTGTGGGGTTATTATAAATGTTAATTGAATCTAATTTGATAACTGTCAGCTTTTGAACATCATGTATATTCTATGTTAGGGAATTAAACATACACCACAGAAGAAATTAAAACATCTCCATTGTGATCCCATAGTTCCTGTTTTGTGCTATAAATGTAAGATTTGGCAATTACAAGGTACTCATTGTTGCAGGGTTTTTTTTTAAATTAATGCAAATGTCTTTATCACTATTGAAATGCTAAAAAGTACCTTGTAAAGGAACACCTGCAAAAAATAACAAGGTAGGAGAAAAAAAAAAGTAATAGATATGTATAGCTTTTTACAAATATGTTCAACATAATTTTAACCAGACATTTAAAGTAATTGAGAGGTGAAATTTTGTTATTTTCCTTATCAAACCCATAGTCCAGAAAATAAATTACCAAATTTAAAAAGCCACTTTTCTGAATAATATGGAGATAACATGCTTATATATCCTAAGAAAGTTTCAACAATTGGAAGCTAAAAAGAAATTGTTTCTTTCAAAAATAATTTTTAAAAATTGCTTTAGGCTCACATTGTTAAGCATATAAAGAAGAATGAAGTCATCTAATACATTCAGACTTCAAAGGTGGATACTTGGGTTTCACCAACAAGCAGTTCATTTAGAATTAATCCAAAATCATTACATAGATATCATATTTGATGTTTCAATTGTTCCCTTAAAATATGAATTGAAAAATACAATAATCCTCTGATTTAAGTTCACCCCTGCTGTTATAGGGTGACATTTCAAATTATATATTTGTCATTCTGTTTGTGCCTTTTTGTAGCACAAAGAGATTGAGCAAAATAAAGAGAATACATTTTAAACCTTAGATATTCCCTTTGAGGTGATTTTCATAATATTTATCATTACATTTTAATTTGTAGCAATAACGGTTATGAATAAAACATTTACAATTGTAAGACATACATTTTCAATTGTTTAGTTTTCTCTCTTGCTCTACCCCTCCCATTGCCTCCTCCCCTCCCTCCTTCCCTCCCTCCCTCCTCCTTCCCAATATAGTCATTTTCCAAGTTGTTAGAAGACGGATGGTCTCCAGGGCTAGTTTGTCATAAAAGCTAAGATCAAACCTATAGAAAAAAAAAAAAATAATAAAATGGACTTGTGCACTGAGCCAGGCAATGCAAGAGTCAGTGGCAGTTTCTCCAAAGTAATCTGACAGCTTTCATTTGTCTCCTCATTGACCTAGTCACAGCATCAGATGTCAGGATTTCCTACCTCACCCCCACCTTGTACCTGCCTTGCTCCCACTTCTGCTCTAGGTGTTACCCGCTGAAGGCACCACTGAGGCAAGAGACCATTCGGTGAATTTCCAAAATGAATTCAACTTTTAGGAGCTTCTAAAAAGGGATGCTTCTCTGCTCATCTCTCTTCCAAAGAGCTGTCACTTTCTTGGAAAGTTAAATTTGTCACAAGGCAAGAAAATTTCACCATAGCGTGTTTAAATAAGTTAGGGAGTAGAATCTTCTCCCCAATGCTTTTTCCACAGCAAGCAAATGTATCAATCATTTTATTCTCTGAAATAACAATTTATTATCCATGCAGGAGGCCTTAGATTCAATCTGCACAGAGTTCTGAGTGTCGCATCAGATACGAAGACCTGTCATCAGTCTTTATCAGGGTAATCACTCTGCTCTTGTCATCAGTTTTTAATAATAAAACTATTTATTACCTCAATAATTATTTATGACAAGAAGTCTGCCACCGGCATCATGAATAAATATTGATAAATTGCTTGGTTAATAAACTGGTACTGTTTAAGTGGCTCAGAGAATGCGGAAATGAGGGTGGCATTATTACAAAGAGTTATTACAAAGAATTCTGAAATGTTTACCTCCTATTGAAAAGATTCTATTTGTCCAACAGAAATCCCATGAAAAGAAAGTGATAAGTCTAATTTATGAAAGTACAGAGACTAACTAAGCATGAAAGATTAAAGAAGCAATATTAAATCTAAAAAATAAAAAAAATTCAGGCATTTTATCAAGCTACCACATTAAACTAAATGAATTGGACTCAACTAGAGGTGTTGTTTATATATAGATAGAAAATACACACACATATATGTATATATATGTGGGTTTTTATTTTACAGTGAAAATGAGAGATTCGGAAACAAAGCGTTGAAACTTTCTTTTTTTTTTTTTTAGTTGAGATCAGCCCCCAAGAGCCAAAGATTTTTTTTAAAAAATGCCTTTTATGACAGGCTGGAATGACAAATTTGAAACGGGAGTCTGAAATAGCATTAAATCTCATCCTCTGATGAGTTGCTGGGAACACCAGATATAATCTTTACTTACAGACACTATTTCCCTTGGGCCAATTTTCTGGAAATCACAAAGAACTCAAAGCATGAGTAACAGTTACCTGGTCAGTGATGCTGGATAATAGGATATTCAACTTAAAAGTCAGAGTGGCACCAAAGCCACCTGCACAAGAGTGCTGGCACAAACCTCTTGGCTCTCAGTACATAGTTGGGGTGAAGGAAAAATAGTAGTTAGGGGAGAGGCAAGCTGAATCAGTTCAGAGGTACTCTATTTAGAATATGCAAGTAAGCTTGAGCCCACTATGACAACTTACTGAACAAAAACTGTAAATTCTATCCAAGGCATGTTCAAGTTAAGCCTCTGCTTAAAGGAAAAACATACAAATGGGACCCCAAGAATGCAAGCAGTACTTAAGGAAAGTTTCCTCAAAGCCTACTCTGAAACTAGGACCTGAATGTAAATAGTTGGCAAGGGAGACAATCCTACAGAGCTCCAGGAAGGGAAAGGGAAATAAGAGGTGAGAGGTAGGGAATTGAGGTCATTCCCAAAGGAGGATTCTGGGGGCAGTCTGGAAGATGAAAAGTGTTGATCCAGTGAGAGGAAGGGAAGTGCAATGTGCACCATCAAAATCCCAGTCACATATACCAAGGAAAAGCATGCAGTGTAGCAACAGCTTCTTTTACAATAGAAACAGCTGAAACGTAAAATATTGGAATTTTTAAAGAGTTTGGTGATTCGAGAAAAAGTTTTATACAAATTTGGTGAGATTTGTGTGTGTATGAATGTAATAAAGGAAGAGGCTTTCAAATTACAGGGTTTTCTCTTGAATGCTTCATCTTTAGGACAAAGATGAAGAATTTCAAGCACATGTGTCAGTAAAATGTATGTATGGAGAATGGCTATATTCTCAATCTGCCTGGGTTTTGAATCTCAGCTTAACATTTACTTTCTATAACCTTAGGGAAGTTATCACTTCTCTTTGAGTCATCACTTCTCATTACTTCAGGAGAATTTTAAATGTGGTAAATCACAGACAATTATTAATGCATGGTCATGAGTAGGTACTCAATAATGCTATTGTGTGTCTTTTTCATGGAGCATATTCATATAAATGCAAACATAAACACAAGAGAGATTTGATTAATCAGCAACATTGGACTCTGAAGTTTCCTAGATATCCACCAGCACAATGGATGATTGGCAAGAATATTTTCCAGGAAAGAATCAATATATTCTGCGGTCTCTGCTGATATTTGAGATGAGCAGGGAAAGTTTTGAAAGTGAAAATCACTGACTTAACCAGAGGAATTAAATGCTTTTATTTCTAAAGCTGGACTAATATAAAAAATGCAGGTGAGTAATGTACTTTTTAATCAGATATAGTTATTTCAACTTAGCTTCTGTTTAAAGTGTCTCCATGCACCAAGGATTGTATAGAGTACTTTGGATACAAAAGACAAGTGCTTTGCCCTCAAAAGTTACATTATAGTGGTTTAGACAAGTAATGAGCCAATGATTATAATAATGAAAACAGTAAGACAAAGTGTTGAGCAGTCTAGAAAAAGACATTAAACTAGACCCATCACCAAAAAAAAAAAAAAAAAAGCTTGTGGGGAGGGTAGGCACAATAAATAAATAGACAAACAAATGAACTAGACCCAAGGAAATGGCTACTTTATTAGTTCTATCCATAAATATTTATTCTGTATTTAATATGTACCAGGAACTCTGCTAGGCAATGGACTATATTGGTGGGGAAATTACTAAATTTAAGATTGAATAAATGTTAATATGCGGTTAACTTAGAAAGAGACTCAGGGGGAGAAAAAACTCTCTGCAGAAAACACAAAGGAACAGAGGAGGGAGTGTGTGCAAATACCTTACAGAAGAAGCAAATCTTGAAAAGAAGGCCATGTAGCTGGAACATGGACAGCGATCCTACAGTGCACCCTGTTTCTGGGAACAGACTACTGTTCCCTCATGCAGTAACTGTATTACTGTGACTTGGAGTAGAGTTCAGAGATTATCCAGCACGATTAGAGAAGATGTGACCTTCAGTTGTGGCAATCATCCATGTGCAGGTTCGAAGGAAGAGATGAATGCAGAACAGTGGAAATATTCTAGGCAGAAGGAATGGGGTTAAGTAAGAGAATATGATCATTTTGAGAAACGTAAATGTAAGATGGTATTGAGAACTGACACAAGCAAGAGAGAGTTTTGTGGAGGATGAAGTCTCTTCCAGACCTGGAGGGTGCTCTGAAAATATTTTAAAGACATGGGTCTTCATTCTAGAAACAAATTATTTTAAGAAAAAAAATTTGAAAGATCACTGGATGAAGGAATCAAAGATCAAAACAAAAAAATCTCATGGGCTGGTGATGAAACAGCTGTTCCATGGGGGGGAAATGCCTTAATCATTTTTATATTTCCAAAGTCCTTTGGAAAAATCCTCTCCACCAGGCAGTTAGTAGGAATCAACAAGCCATCTTAGATCACAGTGTCTGACAGAGCAAGTTCTTTGGAAAAAAATATTTGTGAGGTCTACACTGACAGATGCAGATCTGACAATGTCTAAATTAACTCTGTCAACGCGTTATGGTTCATTGCATTCACCCATTTTTGAGGTCCAAGACTAGACTATGATTAATTACAGTTGATCAATGTAAGGACAAGGTTAGAGACTGGTTCTATCATACTTGGAGCTGTTATTTTAAGAATTCTAAATTACATGGAATAAATGTTTTACTCATGGAGCACTTGAAAACATCAGCTAATTAATCATCTATAGAAATCATGGTATTGTACTTTGTTTCTTTTCAGTAAGGAGGTCCTACTTCTCTCTCAATCACTCTCAAGATTCTGATTTTGGAAGCATGGGAATGGCTTAAGGACCCCCATATAACAGTGGATGCACAAGCTCATTCACTATAACTTAAGCATCCGATTAAATTGAAAAAACATGAGGAAGGTATCTTAGCTTGTTCATTTAACTAGCATGTATTAAATATTTGCTCTCTTCCTATCTGTAACTATAAGGGGTGAGAGGAATCAAAAATAATTTGTGTAAGGAAAAGAAGAAAATGGAATGTAGAACCCAGAGGAAGACAGCCCTTTTCTGAGTGGACAGAGGAGGAAATGGGGGAGCAGGGGAAAATTCGAGAGATGGGAGGACTACCAGGCAAGAATGAATCTGTCAAATACTTCATAATAATTACAGTGCTTTAATAATTCTTCATTTCTTTTTTTATCACTGTTCAGCCAAAATGTTCATAAACATTGTGAGATGGGGCCTAATTTACATATTCTGCCAATTATCTGTATTTATGGATAACCACTTGGAGGTTTTCCCCCATTACCCCGAATAATTGAGAATTGGCTATAGAAGCAGTTTCCCTTCCTTACTGAATAAATGTGCTGTATTTATATTATCCATTACCAGGTGGCAGACGTAATGTTCAGTGATGTGTGTTACTTATCTCAAACTTGAAACTCCTTTCAAGGTTCAAGCGCACCAGTTAATAGAAGATAATCTGTATGGAGCATAAATTTCAAGGAGATGTCTACAATATATCTTTCGTGAGCCTCCAGTTTGCCAAGATAGCTCTTGATGGAGTTGACTTTATTAGTAGTAACCATTTGCACTAGGACGCCTGCGACAATGATAAAGCTTTTACATTATAAGAATTATATTGGACATATTCTATTTTTTCACATTCATTTGTTTACTAACAGACCTTAAGATAGAAAGCTTTCAAATCATTTGGCAAAATATAATTAAGAATCACTCAGACATGTAATTTAATCAGGAGAATAGGAAATACATAAAGGTTATAAATGACTTCACAAATGACTTTAGAATTCTTATTCATACTAATTCTTTTATGATGCAGATTAGGGAAGTGAGTTAGATGGATTTTAAATGTTTGGTCTTCATAATATTTTAATTAATTAAAACAAAATCCATGTGGTTAACCTAAGTATACAAAGAAAACAATTATAATTTAATCTCTTTAATGTCCAAGCTTCTAAATTATGTTTTAGTATTTTGAACATAAGGCAGTTTCACACTGAGATGATAATAACATTAGTGAATAAAGAATGTCACTTATGGGAGTATGCTTTAATACTATCTTTTACTCCTCAAATCTCATTTTGAATGACTCTTCTATTATGTAGATTTTAGATTATGGACATTCTTGTTTATTTCTTTGACATGCTTTCAAAGCATACGAAACTACATATCATCTTATATTAATCCAGATGCCATTTTTGAAAGAAAAATAAACTATATTTCTGTTTCCGCCTTCTTATGATAGAAAATCACTTTTGAGAGCCAATTCTTCGTTAAATCATTTTGAATAAGCAGGAAAAAAGACATGTAGTCCAAATTTTTATTGAAAACATAATCTTTTTAAATTTTGAACATGAAATCAGAAGAGGAACAATAGCTTGAGATGGGTTATGAATACCGTTGTGATGGGAATACACTTAGCATCAGAATGCATCAGTTCCAAGTCTAACATATCCATACTATCTGTCTACCTAGGTTGATGGAGGCAATTCAATATGAGTAAGAGAACTGCCTACATACCCCAATGTTCAGTATGACCTACGTTTTTGGTTGAAGACATTCTACAATGACTCTGTTGCAATTTACTGTAGTTCAGAGTTTGGATCTCTTTAATGACATACTTCTTTTCCCTTTTCTTATTGTTTAAAGTATATGTCTTTGTCCAAGAACTAAAAAAAATGTATGGTAAATTAATGAAAAACACATTTTCTTTGGAAGAAAGCATGCTAAGTTTGATTATAAACCCTGTCATTGCTAGACATGAGATCTTAGCCATTTTTTCAATAATTTCACTTAGCCATCTATCATTTGTAAAATCTAAAAAAAAAAAGTTGGAAGCTACAGGTTTAAGAGACTATTGTATAGAGTGGCTAAGATAACTTTGGATCTATACTCTATTGTTGAAAGCTTCAATTTTCCATCTAAACACTGCCACTATGGATTAATTTCTGCAAATCAATCTGACTTGAGCTTCATTGAAATCTATCAACTTCAGCTGTGATGAGGATTCAATAACACATGCTACAGCATGCCTGATAATATGTCTAGAATGTAAACATTTAGTAAATGTTTTAAAATACCACGATTTCAGAGATGTCATAAATTACACAGCTAATAAGTTTATCAATTTTCCTCCCTTGGAAATATTGTTCTCAACTTCCTGACAACAGAAGTTAGGAAGATATTTTGCAGTAAAGTGTGTAAAAAGAAAACAAAAATAAATAAACCAGAGGATTTTTCAAAATGTATCTTTAAGTGAGCTATCACTTAACCTGAAGATTTACAAGAATATTACCGACTAGATATTGTACTGTGCCTTTTGTCTATGCTTCTCCATTGAAGGCTCCCTTGCTTCAATTAATTAGCTTCTGACCATGCTAGAAAATCATTATACCCTCTAAGTTCATTTGTATTTCTTATACACGCTATTCAGGTAAATGAAATATACTATAATGCAAGTAAAAGAGCAAACTAAATCACCTAGTTAATAGAGTACAGATAATAACATACATGTAAACAGTTGACACAGAGAATATGTAGTTGATTCTAAAGCAAAATATTAGTCACTCCAAACACAATTTGAATGCTATCCATTTAACAGTAACTGAAAATAGTAACTGAACAAACAGTAACTGAAAATAAGTAACAGCTGATTGTACAAAGATTACTCAATTTTTAAGAACAAATTATGTAGAAGAGATTGATAACTTCTTTTGAGTTTTTCCAAAAAAAAAAAAAGCTCAATACAAAATTAGTGTATTTAAAAACCATTATCTCAGATAATTTTGGATCTTTCAGATAGTACAATAATTTCAAATATATTTTTTGCAAGATGATTAAACACATGCAATAATTTTCTATTTTAGTCCTTCAAAATTATTTTCTTGGTAGACAGAATAACAGTTTCCTAAAGATGTCCACTCCTGGATTTCTGAAATTGTGACTTTGTCACTTTGTATGACAAAAAGGAATTATTGTTGCAGATGGAGTTTAGATTACTAGTCAGTTGATGTTACCCTAGGTTCAGGTACTAGTTCAAACTGTACCTCTTCCCAGATGACCTTATCCAATCTATTTAAACTCTCTGAGCATCAATTTTCCTGTCTGTTATGTGAGAGTAAGTAATACCTACTTCAGGAAGTTGTTACAAAATTTAAGTGAATAATTTTTAAAAAGTGATTTATGGAATAATTGGTATGTCTTATAAATTCAATAAATACTTATGATGCTAATGATTATTAAGACTTTCATTTTACAAAAAAAAAGCACTGCTTACATTTGGTTGGGCTTTGTCTGAAACATGGAAAATGTAACAAACTGAACCTTAATTTTTATAAATACAGACAGGTATGTAAGCAAAGTGGACATGTCTTTTTAGAGTCTGTCCCTTTCTTTAAGCAATCTGAACTGAACTCTCTGCTTGGCTAAATTGCTAATCTCTCCTGTAAGTTCCATGTTCATAAAGGTGTCATTTTTTGGTCCACTGTTCTTTTCTTTGTGTAATTCTTTATGTTCTAGGGTTCCCATCTTTTTTAGGAAATAATGACATCAAGTTAAAGGTGGAGTTCAACTGCATATATTTAAGTCTAAGGATAATCAGGACATTAAGAAAACGCACAAGAACTACTGGAAAAATAGAGAAAACATTAGCAATCTCTGGTTAAATCTGGAAATATTTCAGTAAATCACAAACGTGTGTTGAGTCTTGCATGCTGGATGAATGGAAGACAGACACAGAGAACATAGGATACGAAGTAGAGGAACAGCACAGTCCTAAGAAGAATGAAGCTTTAGTGAAATAAATGTAACACACAGAATATGCACATAAAGTTCTCAAGGATCTGCAGAGTTTGGACTTTATTCTCTATGCCCATGAAAACCTTCTGGGGTGGAATAGTCAGATTGCTATTTAAAAATAACACTTTTTAAAACATTTTGAAGAAGAAATCAATGAGAGAGAAAATGCAGGTGCAGAGAATAGCTAAGAGGCTGTTGAGAGAGAGACCAGGAATGAAGAGGGCTTGAGTACACAGTCTATCTGATTAGCATTACAAATTTCATTTTTGGTGAACTCATTTTATAACCTTAGGATTCTTTCAGAGAAATGTGTTTCTTTATCTGTCTTAAGTCATTTTTTTTATTTCTTCTCCTTCTTTCACTCCCATTCACAAACCATTTTTATCTTAAATCCTTGCCAGTGATATAAGAGGACAATGATGCTAATTCATCTTGGTCTGTTGTTCATCCATGTTATTTCATGGTGCAAAACCCATTTTCAGTCTTTACGACCATGAGCATGAGGTGATATGTATAAACCTTACAGATTTGCTTTTTCTTCTATTCACCCCAAAACACTTTCCTCTGAAGCTGGCACTGCACTGTTAATGTAATCACTCAAATCCTGTCCTGTCCAGAATTCCAGATGGTACAAATACCTTTTTATCTCTTATTGGAAAATGGCATATCCAGGACTAGTTTACGCCTACATAAAATTTCATTGGCAAATTATTTGACACTCAGATAACTGATTAAATTAATTGAGCTTTAAATCTTCATTGTTTTATGCAAAACAGTCTGTTTGATCGCTTCCCATAGTTGGGTATTTAAAAGTAAAGCACTTTTGCTTTTCCTCATGAAAAAATCATTAATTTCTGAGACATAACTAATTAGCCCAAAAGGCATAAGAAACAAATGCACACATGTAGGTAGGAATTGCTTTGACATTTATTATGCCCAATAAGCTGCACATTTTGGATGTTAGGCCAATAGTGTAATGTTTATGGTGTATATATTTTTTAAGATTTTATGAAATAATATTGGTCTTACCCATGGTACTTATTTATAAAGCAAAAAATCATATTTGAGTTCATACATTACAAGAGTAAAGATTCCATTAGTTTCTGAGACTCTGGAGATAAATCTATGTTCCCCAAACAATTTAAAAATATTGATAATCACTCACAATTGGTGATTTAGACATCTGGTAAACCTCCACCCAGATTTAGAAAAAAAAAATTCCTCTCAACATCTGTGGTACTTTGCTCTAATTATGTCAAAGTATTATAGAAATAGTATATGAAAATGAAAGTCTCCTAGGAATTGTGATCTTAAGGGAAAGAATTTGAATGTGTTTAGAATTTTTTTTTTAATTAAAAGTATTTGATTGCTTTCACAACAGTTGCTCTCCTGGTAGGCAGTCTTTCCTAAGAGGATATCTTCCTCGAAAGGCGATTTTGTAAAGTAACACTCTAAGGAAAAATAACAGCTGTGCATAAACCTGAAACTTCCCTCCTCTACCAAATACTAATTTTTTATAACGTGCTGGGTAGAAAAGGGTCAAAGCAAGATTTATTAAAAAAATAAAATAGAAAACTGGTGTTGCATGATCAGATCTCTTAAGTCACAGAACAAGGTTTAAAAGATAGCGGGGCTTTCAAATACTGAAGAAGATGAATAAAGTATGAACCTCAGAGACGGAATTTCTGCATTGGGAGGAGTCTTAAGTTCGAGTAGTTTGAATCTGTGCATGGACCACTGTGCGGATATGAGGAAACACAAATTAAATCACTTTAGGGAAACTATATTTGCTATCGTGTTTTTAAAACACTGAATTTAAGCTTGGTTGGTAGAAGTGCCAAAGCACATTCAATCAAGTTAAGTTCTAGGCCCTGTAAGTATGTACATAGATGATGTGGTATGAGCCAGCAATTACGAGCCACTAATCACTTCAGTATTAAGATAGTAAGTCTTATCATAATTACATCATAAGTTCTATGTTGCTGCTTGCATGTTCTTTTTTTTCCTCTCTAATGCAACAGTTTTAAATATGACACATTAAATGGTCCCTCAGCTTTATTTTTTAAGATTTTTCAGAATCTTTACTAAGTACAAAATATCTACTTTGCTTATAAATTACCATCTTACATATACTTAATAATTGGTTTTATTCACCATCTCACCAGATTTATAATTCTGCAATGTTCCTTGTAAAAGTATACTTTATTCCATAAAATATAAATCAGTTATTTAACAAATAGCTTTACAACAGAAATTACTGTATAAAGTTTATAGACTTTGCATTATGCCTCACTGAGAACTCAATACTTTTAATAGTAAGAATGAAATCTGCAGGCCACTGGGAATATTTTAATAATCAGTGAGGTCAAATGATATGTCTCAGGGATCCACTTTTTGAAATGAAAGAAAATTAAATGGCTACATTTATTATTTTCTGATAAAAGCCACTTTCATATAGCAGTAGTTTTCCCAGAGTTCATTACACTTAAGCAATCATGAGTCAAAGATGTATTAACATCAGTTTTTAGCTATGGAACCCAAAACGTATTTGGAGAAACCCAGTAGTTCTTAGAATATGAAACTTCCTAGGAAAACATTCTAATATATTTCTAAGGAACAACTTCTAAAATATGGATCCAAAATACATATTGTAATATATGCAATAGGGATCCAATTCTATATTCATTAAAGTAGCCTTGCATTCTTTCTTTCCCCAAAGTCAATCTCTGCTAATTTATTTATAATGTATACCACTGCTGTTTGAAAAAAATGGAGATTTTTTTCTTTCTTTTTTTTTTTAGAGACTAGGTCTCACTATGTTGCCTAGGATAGTCCCTATCCTGCAGACTCAAGTGATCTCTAGCCTCAGTCTCCCAAGGGTGGGATTACAGACACACACAACCACACCCGGCTATTTTTTTGAGACTAGGTCTCACTACGTTGCTGGGGGTCATCTCAAACCTGTGGACTCAAGCGATTCCTAGCCTCAGCCTCCCAAAGCTGTGATTAAAGGTGTATTCCACTGCACCCAGCTTGAAAATGGAGATGATTTTAAAAATACATGTTAAATAACATTATTAAAATTAAAATAGAATAATCACATTGAAAGAAAACAACTAAACCAATCACTCTAACAAAGTTTTTATACTTCTACAAAAGTTTATTTCAGAAATTTTTAGAAGTCAGGATAAACTAAACTTGATAGATAACTAAACATATCAGTTAAGAGAAGCATGACTTGCCCTGTCTAGCTGCAGTTGGTAAAACAGGTTGGCCAAGTACATACATGGTGGCTGGTTTTTCATATATAAACTGAGGATAAGAACAATACCAGACCTAGTAGGGGTTTTGCTAAATTGGATTAGTAACATATATGCTGTTTCCAATAGTTCTTGGTATATGTATAATCCCAGTAAGTGTTAGTGGTTAATAATAATCCATACTTGCCTATCATTGTCTAATCTAGCAACTGTCTCACTGTAACTGGGGGTGGAGGGTAGCTTGTAAGTAACATTCAGAGTGTATGTGTTTTTCACTGCTAAAACTGGGAGACTGAACTCAGGTGAATTCCTGACCTGATGGCTGCTATTGAGTCCTAAGCAGGACTTAGTTAAGATGAAATTCTCAATTAGATGCATTTCTTGTATTCCATCTATGTTCTTTTCCATAGTCAGACCATTATATTTTCCATATTTGCTGCATGATTTGCCCCATATCTGCTTCTTAAAGAAACCAAAATATGTTTCTAAGTTTAAGAAAATTGCTTTTCAAAGAAATCTGTCTGGATTTGATCAATGCTATCTGAAGTTCTGTACTAATAGCACCTCTCTGCCCTCTTACGCACCCATCACCACCTGTTCGCGACATTAAATATTTGAAAATCATTATAGAGGAGAAGTCTGCTAGAAAAACAAAATGTTTAAAGTGATAGGAGACGATGAGGGGCCTGTAGAGAGAGCTAAGTACAAAGAGATAATTATTTATTGAGCAGAGATAAAACTTGCAATATGTACTAGAATGGCTAATTTATGTGTTAACTTGGTTACATGAAGGGATGCCTAGGAAACATATAAAAAAGTGTGAGAATATTTTCAGATAGTCTTGAATCAGTGGACTCAGGTAAACAGGTTGTTTTCCCCAGTGTGAATAGGCATTAGTCAATCTATTGATGGTCTAAATAAAATAAAGAGGCAGAGGAAGGAGAACCCCACCTACTTCCCTTGGGCCTTTTTGCTTGCTGACTGCCTACCTGAGCTAGACTATTGATCATCTTCTACCCTTGGACTGAGATTATGGCACCGGGAATCCTAGTTCTCAGATGTATTGCATATTAAACTAACCTGGGAATTTAGTTTTACCAAAAATCGATCTTGAGACTTCTCAGCCTCTGTAACTATTAGTTAATTCCTCTTAATCAATAAATCAACTTCTCTCCTTTCTATTTACTCCAATTAATGCACATGATAGTAAAAACTGTACACTTGGAAATGATACCACACTCAGATTACTAGTGAAAGGGATGGTTTATCGTTTAGTTTTCTTTATTAACTTGATTCTAAGTCATGTATGTCATTAACACATTCACACTGGCTTATAGCACTGGTGACACATGTATGGTTGGCCCATCGGTGGCATGTACTACTGGTGGTACATGGATACACAGGTGAGTTTCATTAATTCAATTCATTTATCATAAATCTGTCCAGTCCAATGGAGAAAAACACAAATAATAGAGCCATCTAATGGGAACATACAAAATGTGTTCCCGTCGTGAATGTGTTAAATATAATTTACGGTTTTAACATTTAAATAGTTTAATTTTAAAGCCAATGCCCTAAAATGAATGTGTGGTAAAGTTGATAAATATAAACTTAAGTATTTTTGGTTGGCAAGTTAAAGCAAAGTAATTGAAATAAAATGAAAACTTGCACGATTTATACCACAAAGATGAATGTCAGTGATGAGAATCTATATGTCACATACAAGATATTAATAAAAAAGATGTAGGGTTTTTTTTTATTGTTTGTTTAAGGGAATGCCACCTTTTGTGACCTGGAGGAATTTAATTTCCCATGGTGAATGAGTTGCTGTCATATGCTACACTTTAAGTAGCAGGGTCTTAACGAGTATGTTGGTTTTATTGAAATGACATTGATAAATGCTGAATTATATAGGTCAAATTGTAAATAGAACTTAACTGATTGAAATTCTATAACTCCAGAATTTTGTCAGGGTTGGAAGGGACCATAAACACATTAGGCAGGATTGTTTCTAAGTGTTTGCTTAATAGTATTGCTACAAATACTATTTTCTTAGATTATTAATCAATGCTACCATAAAGAAAAATGGACAGTGTATGAAGAAATTAGTTAGGGATACTTTAGCAACATTAACAGCACAGTATTGGGACAAAACCAGATACATGGGTAAATAAAACAGAATTGAGAAAACAGAAATAAATCCTATCTATCTATCTACCTACCTATCTACCTATCTATGTATATATGGAGAGATAATTTATGACAAAGGAATAAAAGAACATACACTAGACTTGTGAAGGCCTCTTCAATAAGTGGTACTGGGATAGAAGGATTCATGCTAGCAGAAACAAGTGAGGAAGAAAAATAGCAATACTGAATGGTCTCATCTATATGAGTGCTATGAGCAAACAAAAAGACAAGGAACATTTAAAACTAACTCTCAGAAAAATTGAAGCATGGTGCATGAGAGGGAGAAAGGGGTGAAGTGGGAGTGGAAGGGGCACAAAAGACTAAGACAATGGTTCACAGGTGATAAGGTGGTGGGAGAACCCCACGTAGATGTAGATAGCAATGTAAAATAAAACAAAAAGTAAATAAATTTAAAAAAGAACAAGTGGTGCTGGGGAATTGGAGAGCCATAAGCAAAAGGATGGAACTAGGGCACTATCTTATCTAATAAGGAAAAATCAATTCAAAAATAAAAAAGACTGGTATAAGACCTGAAATGATACAATACATATAAGAAACACAGGCAAAACACTTCATGACATAAACTTCAGAAGTATCTTTGAGGCTACCTCAGTGGTAGCAAGGAAAGTAAAAGAGAATATGAACATTGGGACAATGTCAAAATCTGTTTGCGGATTGTGGAAACTCTCAGTGCATATATGATGATTAAACACCATGTGAAGATTACAGTGTATTCAGAAATAAGTAAATTTTCTTTCTTCCTCACTCCATCCTTCTATCCATTCTTACTTTTAATGAAATATTTCATGGAATTACTGTTTTCTGAAATGGACCTAAGTAAAGTCCTTGGTGGCTGTGATATGGGAGACAATAAAAGTACGCTTTTTTTTTAATTAATTTTCTTAATTGGTTGCATGTATACCCACCTAAACTAGCATCTAATTTCACTAGAGAAGGAAAATATAGACAAATTATTGAATAAATATATTATACTTCAAAAAAAAAAAAAAAAGCAAGCTATGTTGACATCTGATATGGAATACCAAATTCTGGCCAGTAAGACAAGAAGACCGATTGCAAAGCTAAGAGCTTGAAGTTAGAGTGAAATTTAGAAAGGAAATAGGACATGAGACATTTCAGAGACACCTAGATTTGGACAAAGCTAAAAAAAGGGCAAAATATGATAATATCTAATCTAGTGACAACAGTTCAACATTCACTATAGAATCTTTCTTTTAATATTATTCTTTAATAATCTTTTTACTATAAAATATAGCTTCCCTTTTTCACAGTCAGTGGTCTTCACTTAGATAAAGGGGTGCTAAAGTTATTTATTTATTTTTTTTAATTTCTTGGATTTCACTGAATTTCTTTTGACATCAGTCATCTTTGAATGGTTGTAGATACCCTGCCTGCCCCTCCCCCCCCCACTCTGGTCACTCTGACTTCTCTCATGCTGTTATTTGGACATGTTCTGGTTTTTGGCTTAAGGAATCTATCTCCCAGCCTTGTCCTTAGAGACGTTCCTCGGTGGAGACAGACATCAGCAACAGATGATTAATCTCGCTTGACTCTTCTCTCTTGGTTTGCAGCTTGGGGTGGGGGTGGGGGGACGTTGCCATGTTTCTGTGGCCTTCCTCCCACTGTGGTCGCGTGCGCGCGCTCGCTCTCGCTCTCTCTCTCTGTCTCTCTCTCTCTGGGCTCTCTCTCTCTCTCTGGGCTCTCTCTCTCTCTCTCTCTCTCTCTCTCTCTCTCTCTCTGGGCTCTCTCTCTCTCCCCTCTCTCTCTCCTCTCTCTCTTTTTCTTTGCTGGGATTTTGGCTCCCAGGCCCCAGCGACAGTGCAGGTACAATTCATCACCATAACTGGCCACAAGTCCTTTGTCTGGCAGTACTCTCCATGGTCTTTTGGGGTCTTGTCCAGAGATAGGTATATCCAGAAGCCTAGTCATTCCCTGATCTCTTCTGTGTCTGCAACTGGATTATTAGTGTTGTTTTTTTTTTTTTCTTATTCCTCCTGAGAACTGACTGGAAGAGTGGGAGTAAAGGCAGAGGGGGGTTACCCCAACTCCCACCATGAGCCCATGCCCTGGCATGACTTTGAACCCGTGTGTATATCACCCAAGGACCTTTTGCTGATAGGTGCTGGTGGGGAGCTATGCACAAGAGCCTCCTCAAACCAAAGGGGTCCTGGCCATGTAGAGTCCCCAGGTGGTGCGACCTGCCATCCTGGTTTTCAAGGTTTTTAAGAGGGGAACATGTTAGAGATGACTACAGCCCCATATCCTTTGGAGAGGATATCAATATCCAGTAATCAATACAATATTTAATTCCCTTTCTGGGCCACTGCTGCAATCTCATGTATATATGCATTTTGTTTGTACATTGATGTTGCACATTTTTTCCTGGTACAGATCAACTTAGGAACTAATTCTTCAAGAGAAATTCAAAATTCTTACAGAAATGTGTCTAAAAACCTTATAGCAAAACTTAAAATCCAAGTGTGGGAAAATTTGAAAAGCTTCCTGAATTTTGCTTAGAAAACATTAGATGTCTTATAGACTTTGCCCAGGTAAGTATATCTATAATTTCCATAGCTAAGAGTGCTTATGATATGTGCTATTAATTTTGTTTTCAATGTACTGTCCAGCTACAACAGCATAATATTGATTATTAATATTATATTATTAATAATTATTAATTAATAATATTATATTATTTCAAACAAAATAATATTGAAAAGCCTTCCAAGGCTTTTCTTCCATCAGCTGGGTAAGTTGAAAGCAATATTTTATTTTCTTTCTTCTTAACCTTCTTACAAACTTTCATTCTATCTTATTATACAGGATGACCTCACTGTTAGCAGACTAGTATAAAAAATGCAGCTCACTTTGGAGAAATAAGCTTAGTTATGCCATCATTTTATAAGGACTTGCCATGTTATTCACTCTTCTAAGTGTCTGGAAATGGGTACCACTGTCACGCATTAAAAAAAAAAATGATTCATTTAGTGAACACTAGTTTACTAAGAAACTTTATGTACTTGATAGCGGTATGACTCTTAATTCTACTGGGGTGAGGAAGAAAACAGGCAAATAACATGGGTAAGATAATTTCATATGATGATGAGTATTGTTATGAATAATGATGGATAAGGGACATAGGTCTACAAGAAGTGATTAGGATGGGGCAGGGTGGCAGGAGTGCCTAGGATTGGATGGCTAAAATGTGTCTTAAGAAGGTGATGGCCATCTAAAAAATAGAAGGAACTTGGTATAAGTATCCCATTCAGAGAAATTGAAGGGCACAAGCTCTGAAGAAGGAAAATGTGTATTATGTTGGAAAGAGGAAGTCAAATTACCATGGACCAAATCATGCAGGTGCTAGTGAGCTATTTTAAATAGTCAATCTAATTTGATCTGGAGTAGAAATTTCTGGTAGGGCTTTAAAAAGCTGAGAGACATGATATCATTTGGTTTTTAAAATATTCTACTCAGTTTCAGATATATGCCTCAAAATTTCTGGAAGTATAATTATATATGGAATAACTAAAAATATAAATTACTTGAGTATCAAAAAATGCATATTTTAGCAGAACTGTGTATAAATTCTTTGTGGTAGGGACACATCTTAAGATATACATTTAACACTTGAAGCTAATGTGAATGACTTATTCAGATTTTAATAATGCTGAAGTCAGAAGATGTTAAAATTGATGGAAAGTTGAAGTTAAATTCACGACATATTTTTCTCTCTTGGAGGTGAGTAAAAAAATATCACTGATTTTAAAATATACATCATGTGAGGTCTGATGGATTTTGTGTATGGGTACCAGTGTGTATGCTAGTATTTACTGTGTTTAATATGTTAATGCAGGTACTGCTTAATGTACTTAATGTATGTTAAATTTTTCAGTAATTATCTTTGAGAATGTCCCCATTTTGTTGCAGGTGGGGGGACTGGTGCACATCCCTCTATATTTGGAATAGATATGTTACTGAGAAAGGTTACAAGGTCACTGGCCTCTGGGTGATGAAAGTAGGTCAGTCATAGAAAGCTGGGTGATTTGTCACTTTGTATCAATTCTCTACAAAAAATTGATCCTGACTTGGGTAAACCAGATTGAAGCAATAGTAGCTATGGAAATTTATTAGTTCTATGAAACGCATGTATGCTTTTTTTTTTTTTTTGAACCAATAGACAGTAGTAAGATCACTTGATGTTTAGAGTAGTTGAAAAACAATCATTGCAGATAGAAAGCAAAACAGGGCACATAAAAGAAACCAAGAGTAAAGAAGAGGTAGTGGTCTGCTACCAAGGGCCCAGGGAAGGTTGCCTAAGTTTCTGACTAAAGGCCCATACCTGTTTGATTTGTTAAACAACAAAACTTCCTTCCTTCCTTATATTCTTTGAGTTTGATTTCTGTTTCATGCACTCTTCCGTCTGATAAACTTATAATGTCTAATTCATGAGAATAAAGGAAAAGCAGAGTGGGAAATATCTCATAAGAAAAATAATCAATATAAGGGAGAGAGGAGAGTGTAATATACAGAAGTATAGATATGGATGTAGCTTTAAATAGATTCCAACCAGTCTATTTAAATACTGCAAAACTGGCAATGTTTTAAGTATAGCATTTCAATATTTTTTTTCCTTATTTCAACAGAGTGGAAAATAACTAAGTCTTATCTTTGGAGGTTGCTTTTAGGAAAATAAGGTCAATGCAAGGGGTTATAGAAGTTAGTACCTTGACTGTTATTATTTTCATCTCCAGCTCTTATGATGACAGAGATGTAATAAAGAGTAGGCTAATTATCTCATTCCCTATGAAATATAGTACTTCAGCTATTCAGTAGTTTTGTAGGGTGGCATGAGAATCAAAAACATAACCACATTAAAAAAAAAGAATAGGTAAGCTGAGTTCCCTAAGTGTGAGAGAGATGTCACACTTAGGGTAAAGGGTATTTGTCTACAGAAAAAATATCTGACTTGTTGTGGAAGCAAAATACATCTACTGGCTAGATAGAGACCCAAGATCAAGAAAGAAAACTGGCAATCAAAAAATGGATGTGATTTCAGGTAAACATTTGCAGAACCAGTGGATTAGTTAGAAACAGAAATGGAACTCTCTGAGTAAGGAGAGAATGTAGACGTCCCATTCACCCCACTGCATTTAATCATCAACTCTCTTTAGCTTCACCTTTATGAGGCAGTTTCTTGAAGTTTTCTTGCTTTATGATGATTTTCACAGTTTTAAAAAGCATTGCAGGTATTTTTGGAAATGACCCTTTCACTGGTATAGTCTGTCTTATAATTAGAAGAGGTATCTCAGAAGAAAGTTACTATGCTCAACACACTGGACTTAAGACATGCAGTTATGTTTCACCTCGTTCAAAGAAGAGTATGTAAATTTGAATACTTTTGCATTAGACACTATTTACTGATTTATTTATATATATATAAATATTTATATATATATAAATATATATAAATATATATTATATATTATATATTATTATTATTATATATTATTATATATTATATATTATATATTATATATTTATATATATATTATTTATATATATATATAATTATATATATATATATAATTTATTTATATATATATTACTCAAATATCTATTATCAGTATAGGGTCATGTGTATTTATTTTGTACTTTGGTTAATAACCCAATATTATTTCATTTTGCTGTTTGTCTAGTTTTAAATGGTAGCTCTTTCGGTGGTTCCTGTGTTCTTTTATTTATTACCACCATTGTGATTTTTTTTTTGCACTTCTTTATTTCTGTCACTAGAAGATGCTCTAGGCTCATATTGTGCATTTCTGCCCAGTCCTAGTCTCAATATGAGTTATTCCCATTATTAAGTACTTTTCCTCAGGTACTTTTCCAGTAATACTTTGAGCCATCTATAAGGTAGCTGAAGTACTGAGTACTTCATAATTATCTGTGAAATATCATATGACATCCCATTTGATGAGAGTCATTCAGTTAGAAATTGGATGTCCAGTAACGATGACAGATAAATAAGCCAGTATTTTCTTTTCAAAAGGTCCTAATGCAAGTCTTTTGGGAATAAGAGAAGATCTAAGTCATGTAAATAAATAACCCATGTAAATAAGGGCTCCTCTACTTCCACTCTGAAAAAGTATAGCAACAAAAATTCCACTACCCTCTTTCAAAAAATCCAGGAAATACACCTTTCTTATTTTCATACATTGAGGGTGGTCCCTAGACTCTTTTTTTTTTTTTTTTTAAAGTAGGTGCCATAAGACAACTTTATTAACAAAAGAAAGGGGTATTTATAGGGACACAGGGCGAGGGCCTGGTGAATTCCAAAGAAGACAAACAAACCTGAGAGATAACTAACATTCTAAAGCAAAGAGTAATTGAGGAAGTGGTAGAGTAGGCGGGTTGTCCCTAACTTAGATAAGGAAATACAGTGGGTGCCAGTGCTCCCATGAGGTCATTTTCATAATTCAGTCCCTAAGTTTTCTTAGGGATGGTTAACAGAGAGAGGTTTTCCTTATCTGGTTTGGAATGACTCTTTTGGTTTGCAAATGGCGCACAGCAATATTCTCTGGATATATGCCTGGGGATGGGGTTGCCAAGTCATTTGCTATTTTCCATTTCTTAAGGTAAATCCAGATAGTTATCCATGATGCTTGCACCATTTTATGTCCCATATGAAAGTGTAATAGGGTTCTTTTTTCCGAATCCTCTCCAAAATGTGCTATTGAGGGTCTTGTGTACAGATGACTGAAGTTATAGTCAGCTAATTTGTAGTCTTAAATTCATATATTTTTTAAAAAATGAGGATAGCACTCAAAAGTCATCTATCAAATAAAAATAATTTAAAATTCCAAATGTTTTATTTATTTATTATTATTTTTTAAAAATTTATTTATATATAAATTTCACATCTTTGCGATCCCAGGGATTTACCCCCCCTTCCCTCCCATCCCATCCCCCCCTTTCCCTCCTGTCCATCTTAGTCTCCTTTAAATCAATCACTCTTACCTTGGTACCTCAAGTCAAAGTACTGTGTCTGTGCAGATCTTCTAGCAATACCTATACCATTATTCACAATAAATTTTGAGTTTCATTTTTCCTTCATGAGCAGGAATCCAATCTTTGCAGTTTTTATTTATTTCATATTACCTATGTCAGTATATGCAAAGAGCAGCTTTTCAATAAGCATTTGTCAAACACATGGATGACTAATACTAGGTATTCCTAAAGAGTCAATTTGAGGTGGTATGCTTTTAAGTTTTAAGGATCAAGAAATCTGTTCCAAAAAGATTGTGACTACAGTTAAAAATACCATTTAAAAAAATTTGATTCAATTATTTGCAGTTGATAAGTACAAGATTTCATAATATATTTGTTGAGAAGATTTTGACTGAATATCCTAATATACAACATAGTTGCGAAATAGTTATATATGCATTTTCTGACCCCATGTATAGAGTAATTTCAGCATAAAAAAAATCTGAAAATTCTTTTCATGAGTTAATGAAAGCTATGTGAAAGAATGATGAAAACAAAACATGAGCAATCTGACTTACATTTATGAAAGACATTTCAATATTCAAGGGATATATTATGTTTTTGACTATATATGTATGTGTATACACACACACTCATGATTGTATATATGATTTCACCCAACTCAAGATAATGTTAAGTAGCAAAGATGTGGGAAGCCAGAGCAGTGTTACCACTGTAATATTTACAAAGGTCTTCTGTTGATGCCTAAATATGGGCTGCCTATCAGTCCATCCAAATTTTCAGCGTTTAACATTCAGGGGCTGCAGGAAGTTCTCAATTGTTGCTGGGAAAAGATCACTTATCACTCAATTGTAATAGCTTCTTAGCATGGCAGACAGGATAGTGAGTTGACTGGGATCAAAGAAGTTAGAGATTTTCCTCTGCTGCTTACTAAATTAAACTTGAAAAAGTTACTTCCTAAATCCTCGTTACTTTCTATATATAATGAGTAATATAAGCCTGTTTCAGTGGGTTCCTGCAACTGCATCACTGCATTTTTATTTTTATCATCCTGTATAATCCCTGAACCTCCTTGAACTTCTATAGTGTTTAATTTCCACATATGCTTTTTATTATGTGCACTCATTCTCTTTGTACTGCATATAGATATTTATGTAGAAGCACATACATTTAGATAATTTTTCTTTATTATCTACTATTATCAGGTTACCAGGTTAGGGGACTACCCCCTTTTTAATTTTTGTAACTGAGGGTTCTCCCGCCTGTGCACAAGCAGTTGCCCAGAGATCAAACCTTAGCAGTAAGGGTAAACATAGAGGGTTTTTTACAAAAAAGGGGAAAAAAAGGTGTCTAAAAGTCCACACCCTAACAAGTATTCCAAATAGAAAGGAACTATACTTCTGTTTCTCGGGGAGCTGCATGTGGTTTACCTCAGTCCTAGTGCACCTCAGTCTGAAATCGCCAACTTATGCCCTTGTCCTTTGGCCCTTGTCAGGCCAATCATCCTCAGGTGAATGCCCCGACACTAGGTTCAGCTCAGGTCTAAGGTCTATCCCGGTTGCACAGAGGCTCAGTACTTCATCAGGGTCGCCTCTCCTTCACCTTCATACAGCTCCCGACCCTTTGGGCCGCTTCTGGGTCCCTTTCCTCCAGGAGCCTCTGAGATCTCCAAACTTGCCTCCTCTCTCCTTGCCAAAAATCTGCTCAGTCACTGCTCTTTTCTTTTTATCCTTCACTCCCCCTCCTCCAAACCAGAGCTCCAATTTCTCTCTACATACCCTTTTGGTGTTTTATTTTCTCCTCTCCAGCTGGAATTTGCAAAAAGAGAAAGAAGGGAGTGCCCTTCTCTGGTTTAGGCCATCTTTTGCCTCTGTGCTTTTCAGACACAAATAATGTCAATACCTAAATTTTATGAACAAATGCACTGCCCATGTTGGGGTCATGGCTTCATACTACAGTTTCTCAGCCTCCATACTACGGAGAGTAGAAGCTGGATAATTCCTTGTTGTGCTGTAGGGGGGAGTCTGTCCTATACTCTGGGGTCATCTTAAAACAACGTTCCCGGCTTCTGTCTAGATGCTAGTAGTGCCTTGCCTACCTTCTCCCAGTTTAATAATCAAAAATGTCTCCAAACTTTGCAGACCGTTGGGGTCAGGGGTTAGAGGGAGGTGTATTCTCACCAGAAAATGATTCTTAGTAGAAAATGAAAATCATTCTCAGTAGAGAATAGGGATCTAGTTACGATGTTGCTTATAATGCAAAGCATATCCTCTCTATGTTCAGAAATCATGACATTAAGCTAGAATTAAGAGATGAAATTGCCAAAGACCATATACCTATAAAATGTTGTATAAGTAAAATATAAGGATTTTTAAAAAAGGATTTTCTTGTCTTGTCTCATCTGTGAACTAAATCAATATCACACATCACATTGAGAAATTACACTGAATATCACTTTACAATGCTCCAAAAGTCTGTTGATCATAAAAAATACATGGGTTGGCTCCATTAATCTTACAACAGGCAGATTTCGGTCCTTTGGGGATTTCACATTTGTGGTGGCATTTTTTACAATGAGGTCAAAGGTATCACCTTTATGATTATCTTTGAGATAGACTGGCTGATATGTCTTAATAGGATACAATTAAAATTCATGAATCGACTGGGCATGGTAGCACATGCGTGTAAGCAGCAGCCTAGGGAGCTGTGGCAGGGAAGAGAGATTGCAGCTTGAGTCCTGCTCAGGGCATAGCAAGACCTAGTTCCAAAAAACAGCTGAGGCACAGTCGCCAAGTGGTAAGGCATCAGTTGCGCAAAAAATAGCTGAGTGTGGTGACGTGCGCCTATAATCCCAGCTACCTGGGAAGTTGAGGCTGGGGATTGCTTGAGTCCGTGGTACCCCCGGCAATGTGAGCCTGCGGTTCCATGGGCAAAAACAGCGAGGCCTAGTCTCAAAAATAAATAAATAAACAAACAAACAAACAAATAAATAAATAAATAAACAAACAAATAAAATTCTTGAATCAGTGTAGGTAGGTACATGGATGACTTCTGTGTGTGCAGGCTAGCAAGAATGAAATAATTAAAACTGCATCACATATTCAAATTTCATTTTAAATGAAAGACCTCTGTTTCTTTATAACTCAAACACTTGTTTATTTTATTCTGAATGGAAATGAAGATAGCTACCTTTTGTAATTTAGAAATTAAAGCTCATCACAGATGGTGGGTGTCTCCTCTTATCTGGTCAGCTGGATGATTTTGAACAAATCCCTATTTAATTCCTTTCTTCTGGAAAATTTTAATCAAACCTCTGAAAATCAATTCCATCAAGTATCAAGCCTCACCCCCCCCTACTGCAAGTGATATCAAAAGATGAAAGTAGAAGAATCCATGACCTTGAAATGTGAGCAAAACAACCTCCAAATACCACTATAGGGACTGGAACCTTCACTTCCGTGGAACAGGTGGCAAAACAATTACAGATGTGCAGCTGTTTTATGTTATCAAGTTCTCTGTGCAAAAGCCAGAGGTGATTGTTAGGTAAAAAAATGTGTTTTATCTCCACAGACTATATTTAATAAAACTGTGAGGATTGTAAATTTGCCAGGCAAAGGTAAAAGCATTTTGAAATTTGACTATAGTTTTGTTTATATTAAGAAATTACACTTATTAGTGTAAATCATCTAAATCATAAATTAGCATAATAGAAACATCGCTGTAATAAAATGCTGCCATTCTATTACCATAGAGCTTTATTTCTATGAGGCTTTATTAGCAATGAATATCAAACAGGCCAGGAGATGTAATATATTGCCTAATGTAGTATTGTAGAATGGAAAACATACTCCATGAATATGCAAACTCTATTTCCATACACAAAAAAATAGCTCTATAAATATATGTCCAGCGACACCAACATGGCTACTGTTATATTACTTTCTTAGCATACTTTGTACTGCATAACACCTGCAATGATCATATATTCAAAATGAACTTTTGTCATTCAGGAAGTGACACAATACAAGAAGAAATGCACCCTCAGGGTCTTCCATAGAGATCACATTATGAAAGACATTATGAACAAGGGTGGTAGGAAGAATGAGAAAAGGAAAAATAAAAGCAGAAGAATGAGGAATACTCAAAGAAGGGAAATGCAGCTGGTTGTTTATCTCCTTGAAAACTTAATACAACTCTTGAGGTTGGCATACAGCTCCCATTGCAAAGATAGAGAACAGAGGCCCAGTTAAATGGGGCCTCTTTCGTGATCATCCAGTAGATTTGTGTTTGAATTCAGTTCTTCTGATGGGAATTTGCCTGCTCATTTCCTGCATTAGAATTTCTTGGAGGAAGAATAGGAGAGGAAGAGACTGTCTTTTCATTTCCACTAGTCTCTCTACGTCAATCTATTTTCTGCATAGGAATCCTGCATAATTTATCTTTGAAAGCAAGTTTGGAATCCACTGCATTCATCTGCCCACACTTCTGTTCCCTGTAAGGATGGTAGAACCACACCATACAGAGCACTAAAAGCTATAATACATGTTTTCACTGGGGGAGATGTTATTACTGTGTAGTTCGAGCAAGACCTGGATGAGGTTAAGATTGCACCAGCTCCAGAAACAAGCAATAGAGACTGAAGGGGTGCAGGGTGAGTTAGTTGATAAATTTCTGATAACAATTCTGAGGTGGGTTTTCTCACCCACATCACACAATTCTTATAGACCAGCTGGTGTCCCAAATTCAGCTCAATTTTCACACTATCAATGTGGAGATAGCCTCCGATTCCATAGGTTAAGGCCTCGGGGTCACAAGGCTACTGTAGCACAACCATGTTACACTACAACATGTTGGTGATGCCAATTGTACTGAAGGCTTCCCAATCGGAGTAAGTTTGTATTGATTCTAGCAGCTACACAGACACACAGGCAGAGCAGGGTTGAACCAGGGGCTGAGAGGTAAGTGAGGCCTCCTGTTACCCAGAAATCTTCATGCTGTTTCCCTGACCTCTTCCAGATGCTAGTGTTCTCCAGTGCTCGCTCCTCTCCTCACCCGTGCTCTCTCACTTTGGGGTGAGGCCACTCTTTCAGCCTTGCCACTGAGGCCCAGGTGAGCCCACTTATGCGTGTGCACCTCCACTGGGCCCAGGTGGATACAATCACAGGGAGGCCACAACACCACACGTGCTGGGCAAAGAGGTTAATAGGGGGAAAAGCTTTACCAACTCATCTAGCCTACAGCCACTGTCAACTCCCTCAGACAACAATCAGAAATCCAAATTGTCATCAGGGCTTCTTACCAACCAGCTATAGATTGGTGGTCACCACGACCCCAACTTGGTTTTCGTCAGTTTGTTAGAGCTGAACTAGAACAAACTCGGAGAACCCGAAAAGGCTTTGACTTCCTAGTTAGTTACTGGTTTATTAGGAATGGCTCAGAATTAGACAGATGGGGAAGAAACACAAGAGCGTGACATGTGGGAAGGGGCACCCCACCCTCCCCCACTGTCACAAGTTCAACAACTTGGAAACTCTCCTAACCAGCATCCTTTGGGGTTTTACAGCGGTTTCATGACGCAGGTATAGCTGATTAAATCACTGGTTACCGGAGTCTGAACTTACTCTCCAAGAGTCTCTAGAAGTCAGAGGTGGAACTGAAAGTCCCAGCACTAAACCCATGGTTGGTTCTCTCCCCAAAGACACTTTTTAAAAGCCGTGTGACACAACACATGACACCATTAGTGACCCTCTCATCACTGGATCTTCCAAGGGTTTTACAAGGTTGTCTCATCACTGGATCTTCCAAGGGTTTTACAAGGTTGTCAGAAATGAGAACAGAGACCAAGTCTTTATTTCTCATTAGGAATCAGTATCACAGCAGGTAAGCAAGCAGCTTTCTGAATTAAGGAACCCTGACTTTTTAACCAAATGGCACCCTAAGTTTCATGAGGAGTCTTCTCTTGGAATGAGAAAGTAGAGGGAGGAATTAACCCTGTTTGTTTTCACATTGCTGTAGGCTGAATGCTTGCACCACCACCTTCCACCCACCCCAGCAAATTCATATACTGATGCCTAATCCTCACTGTGGGGATTTAAAAGTGGGGATTTTGGAAGTCAATGAGGTGATGAGGCTAGACACCCATGGAAGGAATCAGCAGTCTTATGAAAGAGACCCCAGATAGCTCCCTTCCCCTTTGTGCCATGTGAGGATATGATACAAAGCAGTCTTCCCGCAGGGGCCTCATCACACATGGAATGTGCTGATGTCCTGATCTTAAAACTTCTCAGCCCCCAGAACTGTGAGAAATAAATTTCTGTTGTTTATAAGCCATCTGGTCTAGGATGTTTTGCTACAGCAGCCTGAATTGGCAAAGACAGATTACAGGTTTCCTCCTTGCCCTCCAAAAGGGAAGTATTTCTGTGAAAACTTTCCCAAGGCAGCATGGTATAAAGGAAAGAGGCAATTACCATTTATTAATATGAAATCTTCCATATTATTCCCAGATCCAAAAGAATAATACTACCAAATTACGGCATCAAACATAAATTCGCACCAATAACTATTGAAAGCAGCAACAGCAGGACAAAAAATAAAAGTAAAAAATAAAATAAAATAAAATAAAAATAGAGGTAGGTTATAGTTCCACTTACCAGAATAGGGAAGATGGTGAACAAACTAGACACCTGAGAGGCAGTAAGATGGTGTGTGGATCCTGCGAGTTCGGGGAGTGGGAGATGCAGGTGCAGGTAAGAGTGATGAACAGGGTCAAGGGCTAACATCCTGGGTTGACACCTTCAGGGCAGACAATTCACTATGTCCACACCTTCTCCTCCGTAGTCTGCCTCCTCGGGAGTGGTCCTCAGTCGCAGCCCGTGTGGTGATGGCCAGGTGCCCATGACAACAGTACCCTGGACACTGGCCGCATGCACTTAAAAGAGTCCGCAAACCTGCCTTCAACCTATGTACCCTTTCAAAACTCTAGTTATACTAGTCTGCAGTGCTTGCAGCACTCAATGGTAAATAAAAAGCTCCCGTAAGTGCCTCCTGGCCCATGCTCTGTGCAGCAAGCAGCTCGCCAGAATGCCAGGCCGGGCCTCCATTTCACCTCTGCATGACCATTTCCTTTCCGGACATCCCCAGGCTGGGCTGCTGCCTCAGGCCAGAGCTTGATGAGAGCGCACACAGGATGTGGGGACAATGTACAGGCGCCATGCAGGGCACTGAGGGGCTGGGGAGCAGGGGCACCAGGAGAGGAGGCGCTTTAATGACTGCAGGGGGCAGTACTGCTGAAGAGCTGCCTCAAAGCCGAGCCGATAGTTTTCTGCTTTCTGACTTCTGTCGTAAAAGCAATCTCACCTTACGGTTCCCTTTGCTTTGTGGCAACAGGTACTAAGAGGGAAGGAAGCAGAATGGACCGTGGAGGCTTGAGTACAGACTGACCACACTGACCCATTTTGTTTAAAACCTCCATCTTGAGACCAGTCTCCTCTCCCTGCCTTCAGTGGAAAGAACGCACGTTGACTATCTGGTCCGACATCCTGTTTCTGCCTCCCCTTATCCCCGGTTGTTCATGACAACAGCATTGTCCACTTGATAGATGATGGACGCCAGCATTGTCCTGATAGGTGATGGATGTCGGCATTATTGGAAATCCAAAGTCTGGGAACATGGGTATGTGTCCTGTACTTATGGGAACGTGTCCTACACCTGCTTGCTTGCTTCACTATAGAGGGCAGTGGTGGTTTTGCCCTATAAGAGGTTGTAATAGAGACTGCTGGGGTCTTTCTTGCCGAACTGGCTTGGGGACCCTGGTGCACCAGTAATAAATCTGCAGCTTTGAACTTCAGAGTCCTTATGTCTTGTTGAGTAGCCCGCAGGTCACAACATTGATGACTTTGTGGTGGGTGCTTCCACACCACTCTGGGCACACTTTCCTGTAGCTGGGGTATGTTGTTTAATAGCACAGATATGAGAATTAATTTACGTGGGTACAAATCTCAGTTACAGGTGATAAGGTGATGAGAGGACCTTGAGGTAGATGATGGTGATGATGATAGATAGATTAGATAGCTAGCTAGATAGATAGATAGATAGATAGATTGATTGATTGATTGATGTGTGCAATCAATAAAAAAATGAAAAATAAATCTCAGTGTGAACACCAATTTTACAACTTTGGGAATATAATTAGTGTGCCTTCATTTTTGCATATGAAAATGAACAGAATCACAGACATCTCAGTAGGTGGGCAAGAGTAAGTGGAGGTGGTACAGAAAGGGTTTATCTGAAGTCTGTCACAGCACAAATACTTGTTGGATGTAAGTTGCTTTTGTTAAAATCAGTGCAAGAATTGTCATATTATATGGGATTTAAACTCAATTCTTGTCTTCTCTGTGTCCCAGACTTCTTACAAAGCCTACCAACATAGTGCTTTCCTCCCATTCTATTTTCAAAAGATAGAAAAGGGCTAATTCCTCTGCAAATAAAACCACGCAGCTTTGCTGCATTGAATGGTAAGATGCCTTTTTTGGTCTAATCACTTTGTTTCTTAATGTTGGAAATTAGGGAGTTGATGAGATGCCACAAACTTCCATGTTCTTTCTCACTGCACATAAAGCTGTGACTCCACCTCAATCAGGTAATCATAGCTCAGCTGCAGAATTGGCAAGATGCAGTAAGTAACTGCATGTTGACTCTACCAGAACTATTCTCAGAGTGAGTTAGCAGGGATCATCATGTACCATTAGTTCTATTTCCTTAGGCCATGAATGACCTCTGGTTTTAGTATGCCTCTAGCCTCAGTTGTCAAAAATGAAGTGCACCCGTACAGCATAAATGGCACTGTAGTGATATGATTTAGAGATGAGTATTAGTCCTCCACCACAGGAAATTCCACAATGAAGAAACTGGGAGAGCCACTCCACACACCAGACCTGCCCAACACACTCAGAAGGGCCACCTGCCCCAATGTTATTCATGGAGGTCTGATCAGCCTGGTCTGCAGTTCCCCAGGAATGCAGACTTCACCCAGGAGGACACTGCTTCATAAAAGAACACAAAGAGATCAACTGGCCAATCATTGATCAAGAACTGACAATGAGAAAGGGATTGGAGTGACAAAAGTGGGGAACAGGGCAAAGGAATGGGGAAGGACCACTCCTACAAACATAAGCAATAAGAAAAAATTAAAAAAAAATAAAAAGAGATGAATACTGGAATTGTATTTTAACATCAATATTGTGGCTACTCTCACTAATATGTGACCTTGAGCAACGTTATTTAACTCCAGGAAACAATACTCTCCTCTGAAAATTGTAACTATATTGACATTGAGGAATTTTGAAAAAAATAAGACAAAGTATAGAACCATGTCTATACACATGCGCACACACATGGGATGCACACATTCATGACTCATTCAGGATATGTTTATATTAAAATTGTATTCTAGGGACTATGATGGGGGCAGAGAGCTCAGAAGGCAGACGTGCAAAATGTTCTAGACCAGATCACACTAGGGTGTGATATTCAATGTACATTTTATAAATTTTGTAAAATCAAAGACCAGGAACAGAACATGCATTGACAGATATCATCACATATGCTAGGCACTGCACTGTGCAATTTCCTTATTTCATATGCACTACCTTTATAAAATTGATACTGTCACATCTACTTTACCAACTTAAGTTCTAAGAGATTAATTTTCCTAAGGTCACATAGCTCAGATTCAGGCCAAATCTGTTAAGCAGCAAAATCCATGCTTTACATACTTGATCTATTCTATCTAGAGAGATGTGGGTGAGCAATGCTTCACAGACCTAAACGAAAGAGCCTTTGAATGTGTCCTGAAGGATCTTTATATTCCCTTCAAAGACTACAGGTCAATTTATGGGTAGATAGACTGATAGACTGGTAGATTAAAAACATTTTAACTAAAATTATATGCCCATTATTTTGTTGTCTCAAATGGATTTTACTTCAGGAAAAAGATGACAATAGAAAAGGGTGAATGGTAGATTTTTTTCTTTTTTTCACTATCTACTATATTTGGCCAACCTATGACAGTTTTCTCATGTCTCCCTCTTTTTTCTACTGGTGTTAAAGGTTATTGTTTGGAATCTCCAATTTTCTTTCTTCCTTTTTTAATACTTATTATAACTTGGGCAGGATATATAAGAGGCAAACATAGATTCCTTAAGAAGATGAAACTAATGGTCACATTAATTTTGGTAGTCTTCCTTGGAGGTAATGGAACTTTTCCGATTTTGAAAGGGGAATGGAGAGGCCAAAACCATAAATTGGTCGTGTTTATTTTATATTTGATTAGGGGAAGGAGTAAAGGAGAAAGGGAAGAGGGAAGACAGGTAGGGAGGAGAGAAAAATTTCGTAAAGGAGAGTGATAAGGGTGGATAGTGAGAGAACGTCCATGAGACTGAAAAGTATAAGAAGGAAACTGAGTATGTAAATATTGGAGAAAACATAAGAGCATCATGGTTCAAGAGGGTTGTAAACTAGAGCTTGTAAGAACTAGCAGCTTTTTGAATGCAAAGAGGCATAGTGAGTAGGAGTCAGCTGGATTTTTGCTAATGTTAACATCTAAATAAATACATTCTACCCAGGTTAGAGCCATAGCTCAATGGATCAAGCTCAATTGCTCTTGTCTGCATGTGTGAGTATTTGCAAACTAGAGTACTCTAAAAACATACAATGCAAGTAGATATGTACCTGCATTTGAAAGGCTTAACAGCTGTGACATTTGACCTTCTCATACAGAGAATGACATTCCCATTTCCCAGGACCCTCAACACTGTATCTCATGGGAAAGCAACAGTCCGAATTGTGGCCAGAAACACAAATATTATGCCTTCCTAAGATACAAAATGCTTTGTGTTGTTCTGAGGAGAAGGCTGCCCTCTCATGGAGTTCATGAGCCTGCTGTGGCATTCTATCTGATTATGACAAAAATGGCCATTTAACTCATCTTCAGTTAACCATTAGCTTCAATAACAGCGATGGCACTGAAACTGCAGCATTGCTGTCACTGACAATACCTGAAATAGAGCACTGTAAACATCACTGCTGGGAGATTCCCACAACAGCTGTTGGGTAGTACTGTAAATGTTTCTCTCCTCAAGGGAAGGCTTCCTGTCTGACAGTTACACAGTGTTTCCATGTTTGGGGGGGGGGAGGAGGAAAGAGACAAGGTTCCCTTGGAAAATGGCAATGAGTCCATTGTGATTCACTGGCAATAGTGGAAAATGTATAGCAGTTTACAATTTCACATCTCAAATTTGAAAATGAGAGGCTCACTATTTTAGAGTGCATTATTTCTGTGGGAACTCTCCCAAGTACATAGTAAATGTAATTTTCCTATAAATAAAAAGATTCTAACATTTGGCTCAAATGCCACAAGGTCCTGGTTTCTATCCTTTCTGACAAGAGTCAGATTGTACATCTTTTATCTTTAAGCAGCATCTTTTTGGAATTGTATTTTATTAATTTCTACCAGTTCACAGTTACTTTATTATATTTTGCAATAATCTTTTCCCTATATTTAATAAAAAGCACTTTGTGTTTATGGACATAAACTCATTTATTTTCCAGAGATCTTCTCACAGCTGAGACCTGCTGAAGTTACGGTTTGTGGCCCTAAAACACAGGAGCTTCTATTTATAATATTGTTACTGATTCCCTGAGTTACCTGGTACACCAATAACACAAAACACTGTGTATATGTGAAGCAGAATTACACCAGGTAAGAATCCTATATAATAATAAGATGGTAGTTTAGGGTAGTACAAACAAAATCATTCCAAAAATGCAACATTCTCTCTGTTGCCTCCCCACCCACCACCTCTTTTTTGTATTTGACCAACCTTGTAAGCATACTTTTCTGTGGTGTCTGATCAACTTGAAAGCTAAAGTCTATTTTCTTTTAGTTACTCATTATTAATTTCTTCTATAACAGTAGTTTCTTAATCATACCGGGTATACCCAACACATGGACATAATATTCTGGAGTATTCTGGATAATATCCTGGAATGCCTGGTATAGTATACTATTTTACCCAGTTTTGACAAAAACTATCATTTAATTTATATTCAATGATTTGCTTATAACCATCATCCATTGAAGCTTGAAATGAAGAAATGGGCATAGTTGAATTAGACTTATATGGCTATAAAAGTAAACTAAGTTTAGGGTGAGTATTATGTTCTTAAAATAGCTATTACCCTGTGCTTTTTTATTAAAATGGACTATCAAATATAAATATATGCTCTTAACACCTTTACATGTGCTGAGGTCTTCCTAAAATGTTTCAAGGGACATCACTTTAGGTCCTTCTGAGATCTTAACAATGAATCATACATTTTAAACCTGGAATGTTTCCTGGTCCAGAGTACTGTTCTTACCTTGAGGCTCTACTGTGGTCTGAAAGTGTTCAGGGCACTTTCTATATCCTTTAAATAACACTTGAGTACTGAATAGTTTGCTCATTTGTCCATGTCTGTATTGTCTTATTTATGAAAGAAGGCAGAGAACATCTACATTCCATCTGGAAAGAATCATCACTATTTCATCAAATTCATTCAGTCTACTTTATGTTTTCCACACCACACAAGGTGGAAAGGTTACTCAATATTCTGCCACTTCATAGTCTCCTTCCCTATATATTTCTATAATTTCTCTCTTCCCAGTTTTCTACTGACTGGGTCTCAGTGGAGCCTGCATCTAGAAAACTTCAAATGTTTTCAAGTAAAGGATGGCAACCTCAGGGTAGTTAAGTCTTCTTAGCTGGCTATAAAAGCAAGTGTTCTAAAACCTGCATTAACTTTTATAGCCCAACAATTATGTTCAGTACTGTCTTCCTACCATCCTGTCTTGACCAATGGAGACATAAACCCAACCAGATTAAAGGGAAAATTATTTATACCAACCTGCTCATAAAGAAGAGAGGCAAGTTGATATTGTAAGAGTATTTGGGATCGAAGACACTGTGTGCATGTAACATAGTGGCTAACACAAAACTACATTTCATGGTAGCATTTTTGCATTAAATAAAGCAGGTAATCTACTACTAAAGATTATATATATATATATATATATATACATACATATATATATATATATATATTCCCAACCATTCTACATAAAAGTATTTCAATTTTGAGATTAATGCAACCTCTCAACATTTTTCTTTTCATAAACTATAAACTATGTTTTCACTCACTTGTTTTACATATGAATAAGATAATTTGCAGAGAAACAAAGGGGCTTGACTGTGGTCACACTGTATATTTTATGTAGCAGTAAGGTTAAGTCCACATTTTAACTTAGTTCAATGGTCCTTCAATTAAGCTAAATAGCCTCTCATCTGAGCTAGTTATTAGGATATTTTTATGGTAAGAAGTATTCTTCAATCACTTTATAAGTCACTTGATTCCAAAGTGATTTTATGTGAATAACTAAAACAGGTCTCTAATAACTAAAAAAAAACAAAGTAAGTTGTTCATTGGAATGAATAACTTGTTAAATCAATGCTCTTTTCAAAGAAAATCATGGCATTGGCTTGGTGTGATTCAGATACATGGTGATTTATTCTGATGGACAGTATGTATCAGAAATTTTCATTTTAGAAAACTATGTTGGAGTTTAAAAATGAAATTGCCTTAAGAAATTCAGACATCAAGAAAAAAATGGTGTATCTCTTCATAGATATCTACTATGAAAAACAGATATGTCAAGATGTCATGTAGTCTTTCTCAATCTTTTGAAACATCAATATAGAAAAAGGCATCCATTGGCTATTAGTTGCTATGATAAGCATACACGTTAATGGGTTCAACATCCATGGGGTGGGGGAGGGATAGGATAACATTGTTTCAGTCACACTGAATTGCTTGTTCCACTTTGACCTTTCAACATTAGCCAGGCATCCCAGAAAGTTAGAATTTGGAATTAAAAGGCTTGGATGCAAGTAAAATTGTCTAACATAAAGTATAAATGGTATATGAACAAATCACCATTAAAAAATCTACTCTTTCAAAAAGCATAAAGAATCTTTTATGTCAACTATATTAATAAAAATGCAATTTAAAACTTCAGTTTTTCTTAGTTACATAACCAAGAGATAATTGATAATCTTGGCTAACAAATTACCTAAGGTACACACAGGTGAACAGACGCAAACATCCATGCACAGATTTTCTTTGTCATTTTAAAGCGATTATAGAAACTGATATCAAAAGGAAATGGAAATCAATAATGCTATTTTGGAGCTACCATATGTTTGTCATTATCTGTGTAAATATAAACATCTCTTTACAATAAGTCTGTTTTTCCCCATAAATCTATTTATGCATAAACATAACATGTGCCAGTATCTTTTAACAAGGCTACCCTCCTTTTGGGGGTTTAATGTATAAGAAAAATCTTAGGAAGAAGAAAAATTAAATTATGACTATTCCTACAATATATAAGATATAGATATATATATGTCTGTGTATGTATGTATACATATATACATAGAGAGAGAGGGAGACAGAGAACAAACTAAATTAAAATGATGAGTTAACTACTTAATAAATTTGGGAACACAACCACAGAACAAAATGAGCAATGTACAAAACTGAAAATGCTTTGAGCAGTGTGTGATTGGAGTTATGGCTATTTTTAAAGTCTATTTTGTCAATATTATTACAATATAAAATAAAAACACTGACTCTAGAGGAATTCTGGGAGATTTGTGACAAAGAATATCTCTCACAGTGTGGTAGAATGACTCAGCGCCAATCCTCACCTGCTGTATATCCACCGAAGTTTCTTGAGGCAGAGCACTGCTGTAGACCTGTAGTCATGTACCAGCCTAAATGACTTTAACCTGTAGCGTAGTGACGGCATTATAGAAGCTTGTGTGCAGACATAGAAAAACAGTTCTTTGTATCCTACAGTATTAAAATAAAATTGAAGACAGGGAAACCTGTATTGTAGGGGGGTATCAAGAACTTTTTAATTTTTATAAAAATACTTGTTTATTTTATTTTACATCGTTATCTCCCCCAGGGTTCTCCCATCACCTTATCACCTGTGAACCAGTCTCTTAATCTTTTCTGCCCCTCTCACCCTCGACTCCTCCCCTACCCCCCACATCCCTGCCTCTTGTACAGACAAGAAAAACTTAAAAAAACTAACTTTCAGCAGAATTGAATCAAGAACTCTTTTCAGGTTAGTTTTTGGGAGGAGGTATCGACACTGCTCCATGTCCCATGAGAAAATGCAGATTTCTACCACCAAAATGTAATAACCATTCATCGTCCTCTCCCACCACAAATTCAGGACATTGCTATGCTGCTGGGAAATCTTTTAAGAAGATGTGAGGTTAATCCGCTAAGTCAATGAGACATGGACATGAAAGGCCATTCCTGAAAGATGCCTGACCTCTAGTATCTCTGCTTTATTGGTTGCCAGCTGTCAGCTGCCCAAGACCCATCATCCAATAAGTCCAGATTACTTCAGTTTTGGTCAAATATATGTTCTTGAGGTTTCCCACATCCCCCCTTGAATTGCTATTCTTCAAATACAGCTGATTTTTCATGTTTTAATATACAGTATGGATCTAACTCTTCTCTGCATATCAACCCGGATCCATTTCTGATTTGGCTTAGAGGTTACCTGTACTGGTTCTAAAACTGGGCTGCTGTTTGCATTTTCCTGAGGTGATTAAATGCTAATTTTATTTTTTTAAGTGGGTGATAGAGTAAAGTTCTTTTAAGGGAAAGTAAAGGATCAGAAACAAAGGCCATAGAACAAAAGGACTACCTGAGTTGGCCAGACTCGGGAGGGGTAAGGGAATGACCTAATTAAATGCTGCGTCAAAGAGTCCTGAACTTAGCACTTTTATTGTGCCAGCATAGGGTGTAGACAGCTTATAGGGATACTAGAATAACCACCTGCTTCAGTTTACTACAGGTAGGGGGTCCATTCTCCAGTTGGGGAATCCTCCAAACTTGGGGATATTTGGGCTGTAGGTAGAGCAAGGAAGTTGGCAAGGGATCTAAATTGCCCTTAATGCCTCTATAGAAATCAGATTAGTTTGTATAGTACTGGTGGCGTCCAAAACATATTGTACATACCTAGCAGACAAATAATATAAGCACACAGATACATGCAAACATCAATACACATCTGTAATAAGAACTGCACACTTATTTTTACACATTTCAAAAAACACACTTATAAATGGTCTTCACACTTGTGATGCCATCTCTATTATAGTAAAGGAGCAACTGACTTTCTTAATCTAAATTTTCAGTGCTTGTAATTGACAATACCATGCACTGAGATATTCAGGCCTGAAAGTGAGTGCCTTGTATGCCCTTTGTCACTCTCAACCTGAAAGTCAGCAAATAGGTCTTGATGATTCCATCTCCTTAACAATTCTGGAAATATTCAATGACCTCTGTTTCTTAATTCCTACAGTCAAGGTTTTATATTCATCCTACTTATGACTGAACTAATAGCATCCTTGTTATCTTCCTGTGGCTAAGCATGTATCTAGAATCTCTCTTTCCCTTAGTTGCAAGCATCATTCTTCTAATGTGATGGTGATGATGATGATGATGATGATGATGATGATGATAATGATGATGATGATGATGATGGTGGTGGTGGTGGTGGTGATGATGGTGGTGGTGGTGTTGGTGGTGGTGGTGATGGTTGTTGTGGTGGCAGTAATTCATTTTCCTCTCCTGCTTAAAGAGCTTTGGTTAGTCTTCACAACGTTTCCAGTGAAAGTTCAAGGTTTTTTTTTTTAAGTTTATATACATGCATTTCAGAATCTAACAGTCTCAAAATTGAAGTTTTTTTTTAAATTTTTTATTCATTCCTTCAATGTCTTACATAGGTAAATGGTTGTTGCAGCAATGCCTCCCGCTCCCCACCAACGCCCTCTCAGTTCACTCAGACTCCTTTCTCCTTGATGTGTGTTGATATAGATTGAGTGCACTGGTCTCTTCCTTTTCTGTACAGTGCCCCGTTTCACTTGTTTTTCATTAATTTACTTTTAAAATTATATATATATTACATTATTGTGTACCCCAGGGCTTTCCCATTCCCTTAACAACTGTTAATCTTTTGTGCTCTCTGCCTTCCCTGTTTCTTCCCCCTCCTCCTCTCTCCTGCTACCATTCAGTTTTGTTTGTTGTTTCTAATCTTTCTTATTCATTTGTTGTATTTCCTTATATGCTTCATATTAGTGATACCATCCTGTATTTTTTTTTCTTTCTGGCTTATTTATGCTAATAATGAGGCCTTCTAGCTCCATCCATGTTGCTACAAATGACATATGTTTGTCCTCCTTGATTTGATGCATAGTATTTCATGGTGTATATAGACCACATTTTCTCGGTCATTCATCGGTTTGGGGGCATTTGGGTTGTTTCCATATTTTGGTCAAAATTTTAGTTTTATTGCCTGATACTTAGCTACACAAGCTCTTTCTCTAGCTGCATAAGCAAACAGACGTGCCCTTCATAGAGACAACTTTTTTAAGTGGTTTTTTTCTTCGTGGGTCTTTACCAAAAGAAATGTAGGTGTTTATGAGAAATAAAAAGTGTCGCTCCCTCTCAGGAAAGGTGGCACAGCAGAAGACCCCTGAAGTCAGGTCAGAAGCTGCCTAATATCAGCGAAAAAAGTGCTTCCTACTTGGGACTTGCACAGGCATGGCAACTTACAGCATGTTCAGAGCCAGACGCTGCTTTCATCTGTTTGGCACAGGGGAAGAGAGACTGGGGAAGGGCTGCCAAGTTTTTAACCGTGGGGCTTTCAGATCCAGAGCAGGGACCCTCAAGGACCAGTGGGCCCAGTCCACCAACTTCATGCCCAAGGACTTGGCAAGCACTCTGCTGTCCTCATTAAAACTCAGTTTGGATCATGGCACTCTTTCATTCCCACCCAGCTGGTAGCCCAGGAAAAATACACATCATAGGGGCTAACACAGAGTCGTACACAGAACACGCAAACACTGGAAACTAAAGGTTGCAACTGGAAATGGACAAAACATCCAACTTTGAATAGTTGTCAACAGAAAGCTGTCCAGGTTATCCCATACCTCCAGAGCCTTCATTTCATCATCTTCTAGTCTAGCTGCCCTAATTATTCCCCACTTTTACTATCCTCCACTGGCTTTAATTAAACGTTCTGTAGTATCAGCTGGTTTGCTAGGCAGGTTTCCACTTTCAAAGCCCAGCCCAGCCCAGCAAGTCTTGTGTCCAGGCAGAGGTTATCAGAGTATTTCATCAGAGCCCTGCTTTCTCAAGAGTTTCTCTCTTCCTGGCTCTGAAATTTCTGTGATTAGTCAATCTGAGCTCAGCCCCAAGGAGAGGCTATGTCTTCTGAGATTAGAGAGGCTGATGCTTTGCACACATTTTCTCCCTTGTCACTTTTTCTCCTTAGCCCCTTGCCAGCTGAAATGTACTTTCATCACATTTTGATTTTGTGAAATCTCTTTAATCTTCCATTTAGTCTTCTGTGGTCTCTGTACTCGTAGAGGAAATGTCTCCTGCAAGTTCTGGGATGCTTGGTGAGCTGCTAAGGCCTCTGGGAAGGGGAGAGTTGTTTTATTATTGGCTCCATGCTATTTTGCTACCTGTTTACACTCATTATAATGACACCATAGCAAAGCAATTTCTAAGGTCACAAGAGGTTCCTTTATAAAAGCATTTTTTTTTTTTTTGGATTTTATGTTCTTCATCAAGTAAAATCTTCTAAGGCTAAATTCTGATGGGGATTTTCTCACAAAGAAACTATCTTGCTTTAGGGCAGTTGAAGAATCACAACTTTAGGGAAAATAGTGATTGGGAAATGAGAATGAAGATTTCTTCAGCTCTTTTTAGAAGGAAAAAATTCACGGTTTATGTATTAAAAAGTGCAGTGATGGGCATAATAATAGGCATTCAAATTAGAGAGTATGAAATCATTCCTCTTTCCAGTATCTTCATGGGAAGTTGGGAAACATGTAGACACCATGATTACAGTTTGTTTGAGGGTGGTACTAAAATAAAGGCATGAACAGGGAGATAATAGAGTATGTGCAGAAAAGCAAGATCAACGGTAGGTCAAATTTTGGGGGCATCTTGAATGATAGTAGATAATAGATGGGAGTGAAAAATGATGTTGATAGAGAAGCCTAGTACAAATTAAGAAGTTATGTGGGAGAGCCCCAAGCCTACACTTAAGAATGGAAGAAATGGGTGGTACTAAGAACAAGATAACAGGAGCCAATGGAGCTGCATACCCCTATGCACCATATCCTAAAGCAAGACTTAACTTACAGTTTCTACTCTGTCAAAAATGGAATTTTAAATCAAACAGGTATGACTTAGGTAATTTACCTATTAAAAACAGTAAGCCCTTGCCATTCCATTTAAGGCAAGTAAGCTTGCTATAACAAATCTTCCATAGCCTTGCTTCTGTTCCTTCTACTCAAAAATCCTTTGCCCTGGACAGCTCCTCTACCTGCTATATTGAATACTGTTCAATTCATGCATTGCCAGGTAAAAGTAGATCTTTTGTACTTTAATAGTGAGAAATTTGAATTTTGTTCTTTAATCGTGGTAATGGAATATCCTCTACATTATTAGAAGAGGGATATTCTCTACATTTACTTTTTTTCTGTACAGCAAAGATGCAGATGCTAGGTTGCACTGTCTTTGATCAATGTAGTAAGTGTGGACCCTGGGGCCACGAGAGCAGAACAGAGTTTCGGAGAACTAATGAATCCCAGGCAGGCGGATCTTTTCACACAGAAGGAAAAGTCACGGGAGCACCTCTCACCACCCTCACCACAGGGAATCTACCATCACCAGAGAGACACCACTTATCAGAGCACACCAGAAACTGAAAAGGGGGATTGGATTAGAGGAAGAATAACAGAAATGACTAAAAATAACCTATTGTAAACAATATTAAAATCAGACACCAAAAAGCATTGTGAAAGAGATTTAACAGGAAGACATAAACCATTTTAATTGATAACATTTCAATCCACAAAGAAGACATAATCACAATGATGTCATTTAAATATAATGACTTCATAAATCAGAACAATTACAAAAATTTTATAATGTTTCTCCCTAAAACTTCAAGAATGCTTTCTTTCTTTTTTTCCCTCCGACCTTTCAAGAATGTTTTTTAAGTAGCACCATGCATCCAGGTAGAACAATATTCAAATGAGAAAATGAGATGTGGAAGATTTTAGTGACTAATATTTACTAGCATCTCTGTGCATGCACATATGTGTAGAAACACATGGGTATACATGTATGTAGTTCTATATATGGATTCATGTAAACTGTATACATAATAATCATCCATCATATGTTATGAAATGAAAAAATACCATCTTTTCAAATACACAAAATCATCTGAAAAACTGATCTGTTAACAAGAAATACACTCTAGAGGATAGGATAAGACAACAAAAGGATGTGGTATGTAAGCATGGATGAGGGAGAACCATGATGACCAAAAAGAGTCCTGAGGCATACATGAAAAATGGGTTCTGAAGGAAGAAGCATGAAGTTAGATGCATCCTAGAGAAAAAGTATTCAAAAAGCAGGGGCTTGCAAGTGCTGTCTTATTCAGAAATTTGGGGACAGAAAGCACTCAAATTCTAACTGACTTACCAAAAAGTGACAGTACATATGAAGGAGAAAGGGAAGATTTGGTGAACCTATCATCAGCACACAGAAAAGTAGGTACCCCATAAACTGGAAGAAAGAACTGAAACAGGGACTAAAGCTACTCCCCTCCCTCTGCTCTTGCTCTGTTTCCTGCCCTCCCTGCCAACACTGAGCTATACCACCCCAAGACATCTTATAATTTTTGGTCTTTGTTTCATTCTTTTCTTTTCTCTGATTGCTACCCCCATGTTTCTCTGCAGAACAACATCCCCAAGTCCCAGTTTTTCTCTCTAGATAAACTTAGATGGAAAAAAAAAAAAAGAGATAACACTCCTGAACATCAATTTCAAATTATTGAAAATCAGATTTGTTTATTTTAGTCTAAGGCTCATCCCTAGTTCAGGCAATGCTAGAGTCTCTGTTTTCCTAAAAAAAAAAAACAGAACTCTCTGCCTATTGAGTAGATGTTGTGAATGCAAATTCTTTGAGGATATTCAGAAGTACAGGTAAGGTTAAAAGTTACAGTGACAAGAAAAGAGACAGAATGAAATCATTATAGATGGTAGCTTTATCTGCCACCTTGGCCTCACTACAGGAAAAGATAACACTAGAAAGATTTCAAGCAGGGATATGGCATGTGCAGGAGCTTGAAAAGCAGAAGAGTCGAGAAACAAAAACAAGGAGCACAGAAAACAGCAAAGATGGAATTAAGAATCATATTCAACAGAACACATTTCAGCTCTAGTTTACTAAGACCTGGCACCCATTTGGTCTGAGTCATCTCAATATAACAGTTTGACCAAGCTCATGCAGGCCATGTACAGCTGAAACACTGTTGTATATAGCTAGAGACTTGCAAATCACTCCCTCCCCAAGAAGCTCACTCCAACCCTAGGCCACTCTGACACAGCACTGGCTTCTTTTTGTTGGATCTAAAATCCAGTATCCCTTCAAAATACTGGAAAACTATTTCTTCGTGAATGATATATGGATATTAACGGTTAGGAGCCATTTGCGGGAAAGAATGAGATGGAAGAGATTGATAGCGATCTGTGAGGCCAGCCCACAGACCCGGTACCGGGAACATGTCCAAATCTATCTTTATTAGGGGTTGGGGTCTCTTATGTACTTTGCCAACGAATGATCACAATGAGGAATGAGAAAAGAAAAAAAGACAAAAACAAAAACAGGATCCCAAGACGTGACACATAGGCGTGAGGATGGGGATACTTACCTAAACAGGAAAATTACCTGTGGGGGTAAACTCTTTTATCATTCCAAAGACATGTCTCTTTGGTGGGACATTCCTAGGAGGTTAGGGGGTTGTCAGCACAGATAAGAGATTTGCTGGTAACCATCTCTAGTGTGCCAGAGAGGACAAGAAAGATAAAGGTGTTCCTTTAAGGCATGCATCTTGATCTATGTCCACACCCCACAATTAACTATATCAACTTATATATCTAATAAAAATATGATAGACTTTCAAAACTATGAAGTTGACTATATATTTCATGTACACTGTCACTTCACCATTCCCTTCCTCTATAGCTTAAACATCCCCACTGATTTATTTACTTATTTATTTCCGAGTCTTTCATGCTGCTAATTCTGTTATGCATGCATTAGAGTACCTTTCTCCTTAAAGTTAGATGCTCTGAACCCAATAAACTTGTTTTATTTTAGAATCTGATGAATACTCATACTAATAGCCCAAGAATCTTTCAGTTCTGAGATTCTGTGATTCCTGACAAGATCAATCGCATGACTCCAGTGCTTCTGATAAGTTTTCATTTTCAACATGGGGCAAACTTATTACTTGATGATACATAAACATAACACCATGTCAGGAGATATCAGCTGTTGCTTTTCCACAGATATGAGTAACAGCTGCTAGTCTGACAACACAGAAGACAATATGCTCCATGCAGCTCCAGAATTCTGAAGCAGACATTGTTAATTTTTGTCTCAAGCATAAAGATGACTCTTGACCTTTGAGACGTGCAGATGACAAAATCCCATAAGGTAGACGTAGTTAGGCTTCAGGATGATAATTCTGAAACGTGTTTTTCCTTCCTAGCTTGGAAAGTATAAGCCATCTGGTTATTTGCCTTGCTATACAACTGTTAAAGAATGTTCCTTGAGCTAAAGCCTGAAATATTTTATCTTGTCAACTCTATCTCCCATTTAAATATCAGACTCTAAATGTTTCCTATTGTGTTATGCCTGTACAAAGCTGCTGATTCATCTACCAAGATTTTAACATGATATATTATTTCCTTATGTCTTGTGGATAACATTAAATATTGCCTAGATTTTTATCCTTTCTGATGATGTGATAAGTTAATTTTACAAGACAAGCTGACTGGATCATGAGATATTCAGATACCTAGTTAAATATAATTTCTGCCTTTGTCTGTGAAGGTACTTGTAGATAAGATTAGCATTTGAATTAGAAGACAAAGTAAAGCACATTGCCCTTGCATTCAATCTAATGAAGGACTGAATAGAACATAATGATGGAAATACTAAGAGTCTCTTTCTACCTCACTGTTCAGCTGGGGCATTGATCTGTCCTTCCTTTTCCTGGTTCTTAGATCTTCAAAGTTAGGTTGGAATCTATACCCTCAGCTCTCAGTGTCTAAAACAAAGTATATCTGCAGTTTTCCGGGGTCTCCAATTTGTATTTACAAGATATATCCATAATCACAGGTGATTGTTCCTTAAAAAGTTATTGATATGAACATGCCCATGTTTACTTTCTTGCATTCCCTCCTTTCCTGCTTCCCTGCCTCCTACCTTTCTCCATCCCTTCCTCTTTGCCCCCCTTGCATCTATCATCTAGCTACAGTGCTCTTTCCCTCTGGAGAACTCTGTAATACAGATAACCAATACAAAGAGAATTCTAGCTAATTAGTTTGTAGACACTTGTGGGAAGACTATCCACAAAGTTCTGTGCTTAAGAGAGTGAAACAAAGAATTGCTATTCATAGACAGGGCAAATCTTGGAAATATTGTCTAGCTATCTCTCTGCAGAAGTAACAACATCAGCAACTCTTTAAAAAAGGTAGGAGTGAATACTTACTAAAATCAATTTTAATAAGAAAACAAACAATTATTTATTAGGTGTTCTGTTTTATTGCCCTTATCTCGGTTCCCCTAATTTCTTCATAGAGCATAATGCCATCAACAGTCAATTACAATGTAAGCTAAATTCTTTTGTTTCTGTTTTTATCCCTCAAGCCTGCTGAAATGCCCTTCTTACATGGTTAAACAAATTAAGTGCACTTGCCTTTTAGAATTCCATATACTAGCCTTTTATTCACTGAATAAAATATGACACACATACATTAAAATGACTATATCTATAGAGGGATAAATATAAATTTCTTCTATGTTCTAGGTACTACTTTAGAGTAGCTAAAAGCACAAGAATGATGTAGAGAAAATCAGGTATTTCTCCAAAGACTTTATGCTCTGATTGAAAAACAAATACAGAAAAACAACCAATTGCAAATTTTAATAAACAATATGGACAAGAAGAGTGATGGTCTGTTATTCATAGCATGGAGATAAATGCTAAAGTTGAAAGTCAGGGACTATCAAATACAGACTGAGAACATGACTGCTAATGATTCTGGAGACAATTCACATTCAGAAGCACCTCATATATTGAAGCCACAAAAATAAGACTGAAAAAATATGAGCAAAGGATAATAGTACCAGATGTAGTAGGACAGCTAGACACAGAAAAAGTGATTCAGAGCTTTTTTGAGTACTCAGGGTAAAGTCAATAAAAAACCTTTAACTTATAACTTCTTTATTCTAGTTGATATTAAGTGATCAGAACCTTAGCAATCTTTTCCTTTTTTTTTTTTTTTTGTAGTGTGCAATTCTATTCATTATTGAAGTAGCACTGCATTACAACATTATATAAATTTCAGGAGCTCATCACTAAAAATCAAAATGTGTGTATACTACACTAAATTCACCACTAGAGGTCCATTTTCATCCCTCATCATAACAATTGACCCTTTACCTAAATTATCAACTCCCATCTTGCTTTCCTTTGGTGACCACTAACTGCTCTTATAGTATGAAAGTTTTTGTTTTGCTTAGTTTTATTTTACTGAGATTTTTTTTCTCTATGTACCACATACAAGTTAAATCATACTGCATTTTCCATAAGCAGTCTTTCAGGTGAGTTTTGATAGAAGTAAATTCATATAACTGTCATCCAAAAAAATAGATCAAGAAAATGATGACACACTTACAAAATTCCTATGACATCATTCCAATCAGTTTTCTTCTCACCTTTTACTTTGAAACACGTTTTACCTACTAACCACTAATGTCCTCACAACAACCTCAAGTCTCAATTCTGATATTGTTTAATAAAAAAGAGCTTTGCTTGTAATTTGACTTCAAATATATAAAATATCACAATATGTAGTATGATCAAATTTAGAAAGATTTAAATATCATACTTGATATTGTCTACATTTTTAAGAGGAAGAAGGAATAAAATTAAGTATACAATACCAACTGCCTACCAAATGCCTAGATTTAAAATCTCATGCTCATATGCACGTGTGTGCATACACACACACACACACACAAAATATAGTTACTAGTGCAGAGAGTGACAGATGGAAAGATTTGAGATCCCTTTTATATTAAAGTTTCTGAAATTTTCTCATGATGTACTACATGATGTGAAAGAATGGGGTACATAGGTTTTCTCCTCTTTGTTCTACTTGGACAAATGGGTAGATGTGGGAGATATGCTGTGGCAGAGCAAATCAAATGATAAATTCTGGACAGTTATGTTTGAGAGACATGTGGATTATTCCAGGTCACATATAAAGATGCAATTTAGATGTGCAAATATGAAAACTACAGACAGGCCTGGCTAGGATTTATAAATCTAGATGTGATCTGTTTGAATCCTGGAAATGAATGATATTTTTGCACAGGAGGGGAGTGTACTCTGAAAGTGATTGAAACTTATACTTGGGGAACCCTCACATTAGATCTGCTTTTGAGTAGAGCCAAAAAGGAAAATGAGGGGGGAAATATCACAGTGTTAATAGAAAAGTAGAAAAGCCAAGTGGAGGTAAAATCCAAAAGCCTAAACAGGTTATTTGAAAAACAAAGCAAGGGTTGACTTCTTTGAAAGTTCATGAAAAATCTAATCTGATAACGTCAGAGAAGGCCACTCACTTGGCAATGTGGAAGACTTTAGTGACCCTGTGAGTATAGTTTCAGTGTAATTGAGGGACAATGCTTAGATCAGAATTGTCCGAGGAGTGACAGGGATGTAAGCAAGTGGAAGAAACATATGCAGGTAGCATCTTTGAGAAGTATCTATGAAAAGAGAGGAAATTCACAGAAGAAATGATATCTGAGTTTCAATTTATATACTGTATTTAATAAGTATGTAACAGTAATGGAAATAAAGAAAAGAGAGTAAGAAACTAAGGAAGTAAAGAGGGGACTTTGATGGCATTTCCTATTCTTTAGTAGACATGCAGTGGGGGAGGTGATTGGAGGTAAGGCAGCAAAGATGGGGTTCACATTTGGTAATGCAAGAGGAAGCAAATATACCATCTACCAGCAATTAGTTTAACAGATTTGATGTGGTGGTGGCCCTTTGCTGCGAAAAGCACATCTATCTTTTAAACTTTCAGTTGGGTTTTTTGAGTTTTTATTCCAGAGAATCTGTCCCTCTCTGTCTTTTTTTTTTTTTTTCTTATTATATCCTCTAGGTTTCCTGTAGAACTGATCTGAATAAATCCTGCTGAAGGAACAGATTGCAAATGCCACCTTTAGCAGCTTCAAACTTTCCAAGATTTGCAAAATTATCATTTTCTGGTGACCAGCCAGAATGTACTTTATAAGTCTCTGTCTTGAAGAACAACTAATTTCCACTTCTCTCAGAGGAAGAGCTCTGTTCCTTAGGGCAGATATTAGAGCCAACAAAGAGGGAAGCCCTGCATCCTAGGAGAAAAAATATTCCCTGCCAATCATGGATGTCTTTGCCAGAACAGTACTGTGCCACTGTGATAGGGGCCATGGAAATAATACTTTGCATTTCTCTTAACTACAGATGAAACTACCTACTAGATAAGTTATATCAGAGATTAAAAAAATTGTAGTAAACTTTATCAAAGTTTCTAGGCAGTGATGCAGTCAAGAGTTAATAAATGCATAGACTTAAGCTTTTGGGATGGCTAAATTTAATTATATGGTACATGCAAGCATTCAATTTTATGAAGGTGAAAATAGGATACCTTGCAATAAAATGAACATTGGAATCAAAGTGTTCAAATTTGCAGATTTAATGTGCTTCAAAATAGCTTCATTTTATCACCATTCAACTGCAAAAAAATCAAATCTATCTAGGAATTAATATCTAATAAAGAGAATGACAACATGAAGCTTTCTTTTCTGTTTCAGAATGCATGGAAAATAAACGGATATAAGAATGATCATGTGAAATTTATTTGATGACAGTTAACAGCTTCTCCCCAAGTGGTCTTTAAAGTAAATACACACACATCATTTAAGGTCTCTCTACATTGAAAGAAAAGAGGTGCTAAATTATAATAAAAGCAACTCACTTTCGAGCCTGCTAACCTTCCTCCTCTCTCCTCCCTCATCACATAACATGCTACTCTGATACCTGAGGTTCTAATTCTGCCATATGTTCAAAATAAATACTTTTGCAAGCTTTGAAAATGATTAAGTAGCAATATATATATAGATATCTATATATACCTATATATAGATATCTATATCTATATCTATATCTATATAAAACAAATATATAAAGTACTTAAGAAAGAATAACAGAATTTCATACCAGATTGAATAAGAGCTAATGATACATCAATGGATAGGCCTAAGGGGGTCTCACTGAAGATTTCCTGATTATCCACTTCCTTCAATAGATGCAGACAGCCAAATCAAAGTTTCAGGCCAAATAAAATTTATTTTGAAATCTCACTGCTTCACCAAAATTAACAGGATTAACTAGATAATTGGCAAGACTTTGTTTCTGTTTGTGTGATGTGAAATGGTTTCAGGTGACACTGCTTTCCCAGGTGTATATTAGACACAGCTGGGATGCCATCTGTGGTCCTTATTGCCTTGTTACTTGGGTTACACAAGCAGACGCTCTCTTTGTTTTTTCTTCTAAAGAAGAGCATATTCTAAAGAGCATATCTGCATCAAACTATTCCAGGTTTCATCCATTATTATAAGACCTTGAACACATTATTAACCTCTTTTGTTTTAATTTCTTCATTTATAAAATGGAAAAGTGTAATTGTGCCAACCGGGTGAAGTTACTGTGAATATTTAGTGTACCATTATATGCGAAGCACTTAAAATAGTGGTTTTACCCACCGTCTAAACCTGATATATGCTCTAGTATTAATACAAAGTTGTTTTAGTATTAATACACTTGTGAAAGCGAGTAGTTTTGCCACAAATTAAGCTCCCCATTGGATAACTTTGATCACTGAAGTACAATTATTCCCATCCAGGTAGATCGATCATCATTTGTAGCAGGTAAAGAATGTTGGAGCCTTTAAAATTATCTTTAGAGTAGTTTTAAAAATGAACAGTGAAGAAACAGGCACTTGTTTCCTCTCAAAGGTGCTACCTACATATGCTTCTTTCACTTGCTTACATCCCTGTCACTCCTCGGACGATTCTGACCTAAGTGTTGGCCCACTATTACACTGAAACTGTGTTCACAGGGTCACTAAAGGCTTCCACATTGCCAAGTGAGTGGCCTTCTCTGACTGTATCATATGAGATTTTTCATGAGCTTTCGAATAAGTCAACCCTTGCTTTGTTTCTCAAATAATCCGTTTATAGACTTGTGGATTTCACCTCCAACTGATTTTTCTGTTAACGCTGTGATATTCCCCTCCCCCCCATTTTCCATTTTGGCTCTGTTCAAAAGTAGATCTAATGTGAAGGTTCCCCAAGTCTTAGTTTTAATCAATATTTCAGAGTATACTCCCCTCCTGTGCAAAAATATCATTCACTCCCAGAATTCAAACAGATCACATCTAGATTTATAAATTCTAACAAGGCCTGTCTGTAGTTTTCATATTTGCACATCTAAATTGCATCTTTATATGTGACCTGGAATAATCCACATGTCTCTCAAACATAACTGTCCAGAATTTATCGTTTGACTTGTACTGCCACAGCATATCTCCACATCTAGTCATTTGTCCAAGTAGAACAAAAAGGAGAAAATCTATGTACCCCCATTCTTTCACCTATTTCATGTAGTACATCATGAGAAAATTTCAGAAACTTTAATATAAAAGGGATCTCAAATCTTTCCATCTGTCATTCTCTGCACTAGTAACAATCTTTAGTGTGTGTGTGTGTGTGTGTGTGTGTTTGTGTGTGTGTGTGCATGCACGTGCATAGGAGCATGAGATTTTAAATCTAGGCATTTGGTAGGCAGTTGGTACTGCAGTCTTACTTCTCAAAAATTCATTATTTGATTTGTATACTTTGCTGTACTATTCAGTAGAAAGTATAAAAATAAAACAGACCCCTCTATAAGAAAAAGTAAGTTCATTTTTATTACATGGAAACGTGCTTGCTGATTCCTTTCCCTCCCCCCCTTCCACTTTTGTATTACATGTTCCAGATTTAAAGTCTCAACAAATTCCTTTAACTGACTTTTGATTATATTTTTTTCACACACACAGGTTCTTTTGTGACTGTCTGCTCCTCACACCCTCTCTCCTGCCAGGTCTCTGGCCTGCTGGGTAAGCAGCCTGTTCTTGCATTTTCCCACCCACTGCCAGGCAGTGCACTGTCAGCTCTCCGGCTTCCATTGTCATAACAGAGCACAGCTTTCTGAGCCGCCATGTTGGCAGTCTTTAATATTTCTCCCTGGGGTTTTGCAATCTCATTCCTATGATGGCCCCAGGGCCTGCCAGATCTGGGTCATTTCCAGAGCCTCTCCTGCGAGAGGTTCCTCCCTTGGCATTGTCCGGCTGGGCTTGTATTATTATGATTATGGGTAATGGGCTTTCCATCCTTCAGCTGTTAAAAGCTCTCCCCACACTTTATTCACACTGTCTTTTAATTTTCACTTTTTAACTGAAAGCAACACAAAACAAATAAGGGTTTTATAATCACCTCAATTGAACATTTGGAGTGACGAAAAAAAAAAGAAAAAGAAAAATTGGCACTATCCAAGTGCCATTGAAAGCCTCAGCTGCCTGTTGGCTTTTCCTGTTTTATTCCACTTTCTTCTTTATTTCCTTCCCTATACCCTTCTCCTCCTATCGGTTTCCTGGAGCCTCGGAACTGTCCACATGGTGATAGTTTTCAATACCACTCATTTGAATCATTTAATCACAGGGTTTTAACCTCTGGTTTCTAGCAGCTTGGTGCACCATTAAATCAGTTGTCTTGTTGTAGCACCAGAAAAGGAGTTGGAGAGCTATTAAATTAAAAATAATTGTTTTCAAAATTGTGATTGTATGCTGTACTCACTAGTGCAGTCATAGCTAGGAGAGCATTAATCTGTTTTTCCTCTGCAACTAAGTGTTTTTGGAAAACTTTGCAACTTGGCATATTTCACTGTTCAGGTCGGGCACTAGATAAGAGCTTCCTGTAAGAGAAGTTACGAAAAGTTCCTTAAACTTTAATATAGTCGAGAAACATACATTCATATGTATAAGGGAACAGTATTCTGAAACTAATTTAGAGTGTTGATGTTGTCTTTAGTTGTTAAGTATCTGAGATCCCTTTAAAAGGAAAATGCCCAGTATAAGTATACATGGAATATTATTCATCAATCAAAGAAGACAAACTTAGGTCATTCGCAGCAGCATGAACGGAGCTAGAAGGAATCATGTTAGTGGAAATAAGCAAGAAAGAAAAAGGAAAAATACGGGATGGTCTCACTTATATGAGGGATACAGTGAAAACAAACAGACAGACAAGAAAAATTTAAAACTGCCAACCGAACTGAAGCACAGAGCAAGAGAGGGGGAGAAGAGTAAAATCAGGGGAGGGGGAGGGCACAAGAGATAAAGAGGGCTTATGGGTGAAAAGGTGATGGGACAATCTCCGGGTAGATGTAATACATGTATGTAACATAGATATGTGTGAACAATAATAAACAAACAAATAAATAAATAAATGGAAATTGCCCAAATTATCACAGACAACTTTAAGAGTGGCACAATAGTTGTTATGGAAGGCAGCCTCCACTACTGCTCCCAATAACCTTGACTTCTTGAAATTCACACCTTTGTGCAATGGCCTATGAGTTTTGGGATCATAGGCTTGATGAATTGCTTCTAAAGACTAGAAGACAATGGAATGTCACCTCTGAAATTAGGTTACAAGGTATATTGTTTTCCAGAGTACCACTCATGTGTCTGGCTTGTTTGCTTTTAGGGAAACCTGCTGCCACACTATAATCTGTCACTAGAGATAACAGCAGCTTCCTCCTAAGACACCAGTAACCAGAGTTCAACTAAGCCACACCCAGATTCCTGATCTACAGTAACTATGAGGTTATACCTGCCTATTACTATAAACCAAGACTTTGAGATAATTTTTCTCCATCAATTATTAGCCAATACAATAAAAGAGCTATCACTATTATATACTTAGCTTTTTTTTTCTTGATATGTTATCTCAAATTCAAAACAAACAAGACAATACCACCATTTCTACTTACTTTAGCTAAAAAACCCTGAGGTCCAGAAATTTTAAGCAGGTTACTAGCTTTTAAATGGCAGAGTTGGTATACAGAATCGTAACTGATAACTCTGAACCTTTGTGTTCTTCCCAAAAGAAAGTGCTTCACAAACTGTAAAATTTGTTATAAATGGAAGTTTAAAATGTCAAAGATTACAGACATTAGAAATGTTGCCAACAGAGCTTCATGTTTGAGTCTTTGCTAATGCAAATTTTTCAGAGCAATGTACTTCTACTAATTCCAGTATTTCCTGGCTTCTCATTAAAGGAAAAGTTTATCCAAGGGAGAGAAGAGGGAGATACTGACTTTTTATGAGATAAAGATAAATAGCATGAAGTAAATAATCAAATAGGTTGAAAACCCATACAACTTTTCACCTATTAGCCAATGACATTTCCAAGCACTTTATAGCTATGAGTCTATTTAAAGTATGTCAAAATATTCAGAAATGAATTAACAAGTAACTAGACACCACCGTCACAAGAAAGAAATTTAGGGATAATATTTCCCTCATAATACTGGAAACATATTCACATGCACAAACATATATTCATTCATATAGTACCCAAGACATAGTAGATATTAAAAAAGTATATTGAAACTGATCCTGAAATGCTTATTTCAGAGGGTTATTATTTGTAATGAACCACTGGAATGTGTTACATTATTGTTTTATTCAACATGGCTCATATTGCTCAAAATAATACATAACATAGATACAGATCTAATAATCACCATGGCAACCAACATATAAATCTCAATGTATTATTTTAATAACATTTAATCTTTACAATCTATAGAGAGTTGACAGTGTAAATCTTCATTTTCTGTTCACTCTTAAACTAATTTAAGGAGGGATATTCTTTCTTTAGAGTTGGAGACTGGGGCCTGTGTCACGTTCCCATTGCTGCTGGAACAAATTATCACAACCTTCGTGGGTTTAAATAACACAAAGTCATTATTTTACTGTTTATATCAGCAATCTGAAATAGGGTAGCATTTGTTTCCTTGACTTTTCCAGCTTTTAGGGATGACTTTCCTTTCTTGCCTTACAGGGTCTGTCTTCCATCTTAAGTGATGCCAGTAACATGGCATTATTTTTTTCTCCCTGTCTGACATCTACTACCATAACCATATCTTCAGACCTCTACTTTTTGACCAATCAGGTCCCCAATTAGGAAGATCTTTCCATATGAAGATCCTTTACTTACCTCTCTGAAAAGTACCTTAGGTTAGGCAAGGTGAACTTATACACAGGCCCCTGGGATGAGGGCACAGTCATTTGAAGGGGCAAGGGTACCCTGCTCTGTCCACCACAGAATCTATTCTGGTTTGGAGAAAAAAACTAAGAAAGGGTCTAGGAGCAAGTTTTCTTATGCTAGAGAGTTCATGAATTTCTTTGGTTTAAACTAATAAGCAGAATTAACACCATTTGTTGTAAGATCAGGGAACGTACAAATACACGAATATAAATATGTCTGGAGGGCTCGCTCAGACATTCAATATGACATCAGCACATTCTCCATGTCACATCTAGTCATCTAGTCATCTTTTGTTAAATGAATTAATTAAGTCTTTATGAAGTCATTATTTCTGTCAGCAACAATGTGCCCAGCTAGAGACATCTGAATGCCTTTAAAATGTACCCAGAAAAGCTTTGTTGCCTTTGTCTTTCTTGATTTAATATGATATGGCCTATCTGGTTTTAAACAAAGCTTAAACTAGAAAGGAGACTCAAGATGCAACTGATGTATGTTGTGTGTAGAAAACTGAGTGGAAAGGACTCCAGAATTTATCTACTCTTGTCTTCTTAGGTGAGTAAACTTAGTTTCCTGATGAGGAAAAACACTATCAGTGGAAGAGCCAAGCTTAGAATACTCTATTTCCACTCCAATTTGTTCTACTTTACAGCTTCAGGTAGAAATAATTCATAGCAAAATACAGCAGAATCTTCCTCATTAGCTCTATTTTTCCCCCAAAGAAATAATGATCTAAAAGATTAAGAGATTGCCTTGAGAATTCAGAATTTATGGTCAATCTGTTCTAATAAAATTGATAGTAAATCTCTTAAAAAGAAGAGACAGAATTTTTTTAATAAAAGAGCTGATGCTTCCCTTGAATGATCCTATTATCAATAAAAATGTAACACCTGCCAACAATGATATGCTATTAAAGATCCAGAGGAAAAAAATAACTCAGAAAAGCTATTGTTACTCTCATTTTTGATGTTTTATGGTTAATTAGAGAAAATCAGAAAATCTAAGCGGGTTCCATGCTCTGCCATTTACCTCGGTGTTACCTTCAGCAAATTAATTAATATCTGGAGATTTCATTTTTTCCAGCCATGCTGAAATTTACAATTTCACTAGGAAAAGCAGGTGACTCATTGAGATTAGTTTCTTGGAGTGCTTCTGGCCAGGGTTTCTGCTGTTTAAGAACAACAATCTGAAAAGTACCCACTCTATTTTCAATTTAAATCAGAGAATGCTAGGTTGATTATAGAATATGTTTAAAGACCCCAGAAAAGCAAGGCTCTTATATTTAAAATTAATGAACTTTATAGTTATTTAATCAAAAGCCTATTGAATTCCAACGATGTGAGTGGTCCCCTGCCAAAAACCATGGGGGTTACACAGAGTTGTATATGGGCCTAACATAAAAGTAATAACTTGTGAAGCTACAACTAAATAGTCTCAGAAACTGTATGATGTATTTAAAAGAAACTAGGAATTCTGAACTCAATTGTTTCTTTAACGCAGTGCCAATGGATGTCTTTTATTTTCTATAGCAAGCCAATCCCTTTCCCTGAAATGATTTCTTTGACTGTTATTTAATAGAAATCAATTCAACTCCATCTAAATATCATATTTCTACTTAATGCCTTGGTATTTATCAGAATTTGTTTAACTTGTCGTACTTTCTGTAAACCTGCCAGTTTTCTAATTACTTTATAAATGTTAATTCATTTGTGTTTAAATTCATTAATGTGTTGTTTTTATGTTTATCTGCCACATCTTTCCACTATGACCACCAACAAGCCCAAAAGCTGAAAAACCATTATCTTCATAGAGTGAGTTAAGTAGGATCTAAACAAAAACTTTCAGATACTCTCTGGAGAAAAACAAAAAGAAAACACTAACTATAAAATTGATTAATCTTCCTCAGTCAACTCTGTGAAGGTTGTACCCATAATTTTTGTACAATATTATTTCTTCAATATCCAAAATGGTACTTACTAAGTGTCTAGTAGTCAAATAAATAAATAAATAAATAAATAAATAAATAAATAAATAAATAAATAAATATATTTATTTATTTATTTATTTATTTACATATGTGATAAAGTGAATGGGCTGTTTACTTCAAATTTTAAGTTCTGTTCATCAAAAGCCTCAAATACTTTATAAACAATTATTATAACTATCATTTTGTAATATTTTGGTGATTCTTTTAAATTATGTACTTTACTACCCATAAACAAATTTCCAAGGACAGTCCTTTCCAATGACAGGTCAATACTGACAAGTCTCTAGAATCATCCCAACTTCAGATTGCCTCCTGGAGATGGTTCAGGTTTCTGTTGTATATCTGAATTATAGGCTCGCTTTTCCCTCTAGAAAATTCTACTTTATTTCCTTCCATTTTGCAGGTGGTGACTTAAAGACTATTCTCCAATAACTCTCTGGCAAACTAATTTTCATATTAGAATTTGCTTTTGCAGGGAAAAAAAGCCTATTATTGTTTGAACAAAGAATATTCTGAAAAAGCAGAGACTAGGGTGGGATTTTGAAGCTCAGTCACTTGCCACCTACTTGATAATAGGGGATCCATCACGGAACATCAGTGGAATACTGATTTCCCTTGGCACAAAATATACATACAACTATCAAAAACTTTTACCATTAAAGAACTGAGATATTATATTGGCTAAGCTAATGTAGTATTCCCATGCATCAGGCAGGGGAGAACAAACAACTATGGGAACAGAAGAATTGGTTTATCTTTGCTAATCTTCATTGTTGTTTGAAAAATATGACGGATATGGGAGAGGAATTAATGATTATAGGCTATGTATCACTCACTGTTTGGAACAATTAGTAGCCTGTGATTAGAATACGCATGAATTGGAATGATGTTTAGAAGACTATGGACAAGAAAACAACTTTTCTTTGTAGAGAAACAACTTAAAGCAGACACAAAGTGTGGACATTTTCAAATTGTGTTTCAAAACCCACCACCAAGCATCCATCATGGAAAAAAGCACAGAATAACTAGGAAGAATCATTTTATATTTTTAGGTATGTATTTGTACTATCAGCCTTCAAGACTTCTGTTTTCACCACTCTTATGGAATGTGTTATCTACCAGCATGTACTCCCACTTAACATCTTTCAATTAAAGGGAGCCCTTTTATTGCAAAGATGATATAGGAACGGGTCCCATATATCAGATACACAGCACTGCTTGGAAGGTGCTAGAAAAAGTGATGGAGTAGCTAGGTTAAGGCACTTCCCTGGGGATAATGGAGCATCATTGTCCAGGATGGGATGTACACTTAAAAGAGTAAGTCCAAGAATGGACTTTTTTTTTTTTTTTTTTTTTTGAGACGAGGTCTTGCTATGTTGCCCAGGGTAGTCCTGATTATTCCACGGATTCAAGAGATCCCCAGCCTCAGCCTCCAAGGTAGCTGGGATTACAGGCACACTACCGTGCCTGCCCAGCTGCTTTTTTGAGACCAAGTCTCACTATGTTGCCAGGGGTAGTCTCAAACCTGTGAACTCAAGATCCCTGGTCTCTTGCCTCCCAACACTTGGATTAAAGGTATATGCCACCATACCTGGCACCAGGAATGGACAATTAATAAGGAGATTGTGAGATAAATTACAGTTCTTTCTTCACAGATGGTATCTGGGCTGTACCTCAGACTCTTTGTCTCCCTTAATATACACACCCTCAGTTCCACCAGTCTTTAGCTGGCAAGTTCACTGTTGGCAAGTCCTATTACCATTATTCTCATTAATAACAATTTAGATTTCTGATCTATTCTAATCATCTTTGCAACTGTGGATTCTGAGTTTAAAATCCCTGTATTTCAAAGGGAGAATGTTTTCACCAGGGAATGCTAAAATTTTATTTAAATAAAAACCACAACTTCCACTTGGTAGTTTTATGAACAGTGACCAGCACTCAAGAAGCAGAACAATCATCTTGACAAGGAAACCTGATTCATTGGAAGGAGTCAAGATTGCTGGCATCATCATACTTGTCAAAATGGAGGCAGAATGAATGAATTTGGAACACCCATGTCATTGAGCAAGTCTAAAAACCCCTGCCTCAGAAAAGAATGGTGAATGTGAGCTTAGATCTCTCAAAGACAAAGATCTGATTCCTGCCATCACTAGATAAACTAGAACAGTAAACTTACCATCTGCAGGCTAGTAGAAACTAGGATGTATATAGAAAGGGAGGCGAAAGGTCTGAGGTAAAGCCCAGACACCATTTGTTAAAAAAGAACTATAACTTATCTCACAATCTCCTCACAGTTTTTTTTTCTAGAAACCCTTGAGCACATGCTTCTAGAAAGTTCTATATAAAGTAAAAAGTAGCAATGGTAACTAAGGTCAAGGTGAAGAATGGGTTATGTGTACACTGGGTTATGTCACCAGACCTATTTTAGGAATGCAGCAGCAACCAGGAATCCTACTGTCAGACAACCCTCTGCTATCATCCTCTTTGGGGTTCCCTTTAGCTGAATGGAGTCCTTTCCCATAGTGATACACTTCTATATTAGGGCTTTTCTGATCTAAGGAATCACCAATAACAGAATATCACTTCCTTGTACCCATGCCTCAACTTGGAACAGATATAAAAGCCATTTCAGTCAACACTCCTCAGATGATGCCTGACACCTTTGTTGGGACTGTATTACAGCCTCTCTGCCAAAATCATTCCCAGACAGCATTCCATGTAAACCTCCAGCATGCTAATCTAGTCTTCAGATTCTGTTTCCTAGGGAACTTAATCTGCAACATCCACTTTTCATTACGCAATATCATTCACCCCTCTCTACAGGCCATACTCCTGATGACATAGTGTCTTTGAACTCTATTAACTTTGTATGAGAATGTCTGAATAGTCTCATCTTGGAAATGCTTCTAGTCTGCATTACTTATGAGGCAGGTTAAATGGTTCATGAGCCAAAAAAAATTTACCCTAAAGACCTTTACAAAGAAAGCTTTTCAAACTCTTATATAATAGGACACCTCGCCATAGTCTATACACATTTCTACATATGAAAGATTTTAGTTGAAAACTTGTTTTATTTTGTTCTACTATAATTATGTACTTGAATTTCAATGATACATCATATACTTCTTTTCGAAGTCTATAGTCATGGGAATTAGTTTTATTAATTCTGTATTTGAATAGTAATATTGATTTAACATCCACTCTTAAAAAACAAAGAAAAATCCTGTGTCTGTCTGTCTTGATCCTCTACCGAGTGAAATGTACTAACAGAGAGATACATGGGAAAGAAAAATAATGAAATAACCAGTGTGATGCTTCTGAGACCTATTAGCATAAACCATCAGAAGCTTGACTTTCTGTTTGCTAAACTGTTTTAGACAAGATAATTACATTAAAGTGCTTGGTATTTCCAAGTTATTGCATAATGTCATGAGTCTTAGATGATTTAGTCTGGTTGTGCTCCTGATAGCAGAATCAATGAAAATGTGCTGAAATTAAAGGGGAAGATTTTCAAAGAAGTATGTGGGAGGTCTGGGTGGAACTTCCTTTTGTTCCAACTGTGGGAAGATTTTTCTATGTATCACCAAAGAAAGCAGCCTGGGCAAAATTTTAATGTTGTGTTTCTAGTTATAAAAGTCAGAGGATTACATGAACACTTTTAAAATGGAAGTCTGTTGTAAGAACACTTGTGATGAAGAACTGAAACAAGAAATGGAACCTCTGTTCTCTCTCTTCTGACATCTCGTCCTGTCATCTGCTCTCTTCTCTACAAGCTGACATTTCCTTTACATGTTGGGCATCTTTTTACTACTTCCTGGCATCTGTTTATTCATAGTTTCTGCTTCGTTATGAGTGTGGCTTGCAGACTCTTATGTGCACTAGTCTACTCATTTTTCCCCTTTATCTAGCTCTTCCATTTGTACTTAGGCTTCTAATGTGTTTTATTTTTTTAATAAATAATTTCTTCTTATTATTCTCATCTAACTGCACTAAGAATCTGATTAACCCATCTGACATCATTTTAAAACATACTTTTAGCTATTAATCAGCTAATTAAGTGAATGTTCTCATCTGTTCTATGAAACATCAAATCATACGTCGCAAATTTGTTCTCATGTATACATAGTACTAAGATATGAACATACAGTATACTATTCTCTGAGTAATCAACTGGCTGACAGGAAAAACGAGTTTGCCTTCATACACATAAAATTTTTCTAATAAAACTTTTCTACTAAGAAGGGAAGAAAAAAGTGGCTGTTTCAACATTTGGTGAACTTTAGGTCACAGAAGTTGTTCAAGATATGTACTTTTGTGATGCAGACAGATCTCACATAACTTGTCTAAAACCTAAGCTATATGACTTTGGACATGTCACTGCACTTCTTAAATCTCAGTTTTCTCTGAAAAAACACCAACAGCATCTTCTTTGAATGATACATAAAAAGATCAGAGATAATAATATACATGAAACCTAAGAATGTTCAATAATCATATAAATGACTATACTTTTAGTCAGTGATAATTATTTTTATTCCCAAATTTTTTTGCTATGATTACTGACAATAAACGAGAGAAGATAGATACATGTAAATGAAAATATTTACAAGAGAATTTAAGCATCAGATGCTTTATTGGATGATATTAACATTCCTAGTCTCAGTTATGCTGGCAATAAATAAACCATCTAACTCCCCCTGAAAAGATGTAATCACTAAAAAGAAGAGAATAGAAAATAAAAATTTAAGAGAAGAAGCAAACAGATGAAGGCAAAAATGAGTATGCTAATATTTAAAGAAAAAAAAAACCCCAGGTCTAACTTTTCTCAACATTCTATAAGACTGCTATGCTAAATATATTTTTAAAAAATCAAGGAGTGTCTTTCTGTTTTATCTAGGTCTCATCCTTTAAAGTCATTGTCTTTGCATTTGGGTGAGGAGTAGAACTATCTCAAATCATGGGATTTCTGCAGTCAATCAAATAGATGACTTCAGATTTCAGAAAGACAGATGGTTTAGGATACAACTGCATTTAAAAACTTATGTATGTTAATTAATGCATTATTCTTTTCCAAGGGTACACTCAAAATATTGGAGTATTACATGCACAGCTAAATTTAGATTTAGGAAAGTAAAGGCAGGGGTAGAGAAACTAAAATAAAGGAAGCTCATGAATATGCATATTTGAAATGAATCAATCATAAGCTTCAAAGCTTAGGTTTGAGAGGAAGCATCATTGCTTTTGTTATTTTCTTAAGAGCTAAGCAGATAAGATGTGACTACACTGCCAAACAATGGGAGCGATATCTTAGTCACTTTAAAGAGTTCTTTGATTGCCACACATTCACACTGATTAACTGAATTATGCCTACGCAGAATAAGCATGGTCACAGTTAAGTTTAGATAATTATCAAAGTACACAGCCTATTTCTGGTATATCCACAACAGATTCCAAGATGAATCCCTGGCTATGTCACTCATATAATTGGGTTCAGAGAATGACAACTCTATTCATAATTTCCTTCAGAGTTCAATGTTACATTAGAGATGCTTCCCAGAGTAATTTTATAAATGTTTCAACAGTCAGACATTATACAACAGTTAAAATAAAATTTCAAGAACTTTCCCAGAACACTGACTCCAGTTAATTTTCTTTCCTGAGAAAAGTACATGCAGATGCTTTGTTTTCTTTGAAAAATTGAGCTTGAGGCAGAGTAAGATAAACTAATAAGCACCCAAATCTCTTATTTTATTGATCCATTTTTTTCAATAATTATATCTTATCTTCAAAGGTACAAAAGACAACATATGGAGTGTTCAAAATCGATAACACTAAAGATATGAAGGCAAATAGTTTTGAACTGGCATTTATATTTTTATAAGAAAAGGGAAAACTTTATTAAAGGGTAACATGGATGGGAATGGGATATTAGTACCACCATTTTAGTCATGCAACCCATTGTATCAGATAAGAAAGACTGTAACATACATATGAGTTAACATTTATGTACAAACATATAGTTAAATATATGTGTATTGATACAAATGTGCGTACATGCATAAACACTCAACACATACTTTTACTTTTTTCTCCCCAAATGAATTTCATAGACTTCCTATTATGCAGAGTCAATAGATTGCACTATATGGTGTCCTAGCTGAGATTTTATTTAAGTTGCTTACACATGAATTCTCTGGAAATAGGGATTCACCATATCCTGCTTATTAGCTTGCAAAACTAATAATTAAGTATTCATAACAAACAAGATAAAACCGCTTGAGTGTGTTTCTAAAGATAAACAGATATACCGAAGGCACAAAATCAAATACAATATTAACAATAGAAAAGAGGGACCAAGTATTCCCATTGGGCCGTGAAAAGCTAGGACTCTTCTTGTTTTGGGTTACTTAGACTTAATGGAAGTATCATGATCACACTTTATTCAAGTGGCTAGACTTTTCCAAGGAAAAGGAAGGGATGGTGAGGTCAATTACTGCATGTAAACATCTTTGATGAAGTCATAGCAAAAGAGAGAACAAATAAGATTGAATAATTAATGGCATGAGATGCCCCTGGCAGTGAATACAGAGGACATATCTCAATGGACATATACTGTATGTTGTGAATGCAAAGCAGATAAATTAATATGAAATGATCCTTATGTGACACTATGGTGAAAAGATGCAGAATGACTAAATAAAAGATTAATATAGCTGCCAGTTAAATTCTTTATACACAATGGGTATAATCAACTATGCCCTCAACAAACATTTGTTTGATGTCACCTTTATTTCTCTGTTTCAATCACTACTTTAGGGGTGAGTGTTAATGAAGTTGATTGAGCATATATTTTTAACTGCAAAGACAAAAATAATCAAATAAAATGTTAAAATAAATCAAACTATTGTAAACCTAAGTAAGCAGTGGAACATGTATAACATGATCCTGATAAGGGAAATAATAAGATAGTTAAATATATGTGTATTGGTGGGATGGGTGACAATGGCATCTCTGAAGAAACAACATATACAATTCACAGTAAATAATGTGTAAGATCTAAAAACAAGACGAACATTTCAAATAAAGGGATTAATAGTGCAAGAGTCCTGAAATCGTCAAAAATAAGTGCCCTGCTCCTTCACATGCTGGGCTACTCCAGAAAGGCTATGTGGCTGTAGTCTGATAAGATGACCTGAACCAACATGAGGTTAGAAAGATAGGAAATTGCTCAATTATTCAGAATATGATAATCCCTCTAATTTTCATTTTATGAGTAATGAAGGAAAAATGAAATAACTTTTTGCAGGTGAAGGGAAAGTATTTTTCCCTTCACACACACACAGACTACTTGTTACAGGAATTTGGCAAAGATTTAGGATCTGAGCAAAACTGTGAAAAAAGAACAAGAAAGTATTTAAAAGTCTGAGGTTCACCTTTGATTAATAGCCGTGTTTGATCCTCTTCTTGCCCCCTCTTGGGAAGGGGCATCAACACTAACATGTAAATCCAGCCTCTTCCTATAAAATGTTGAAGACTTTGGAATAATGTCAAAAGATTTCACTTACAAAAATGATAGTGCTTCAATAACAAAATTGAATATGACTGAATATCACAATTTTTTTCCCCTCTCCACCTGGAAAAATCAAACCTTCTTTAAACCTTTTTTTTTTTTTTTGAAAACCCATCCAGAGCCTATGTAACAAACTAGATTACTCCTTTCCCATTCACTAGTGAATTCATGAACCAAATATTTGTTGTGCACCTGTAGTACACCAAACATCTGTTCTAAGTTCTGAGATACTTTAAACTATATAACAAAATCTTTTCTTATGTAGTTTATAGTTTTGTATACATCCTTCGATTAAAGCATTGCTTCACATGATTCAGCAACCATATATATTTATTATAAAGAATCTGTCTCTCACTCTTACATTGCTAGTGGGAATGCAAACTGGTCCAGCCACTATGGAAAGCTGTGTGAAGAACCCTTAAACTACTGAAAATGGAACTCCTATTTGATCTAGCAATCCCATTTCTAAGAATCTACCCAAAGGTTAAAAAAATCTCTAATCCAAAAAGACATCTGTATCCGGATGTTTATTGCAGCACTATTTACAATAGCCAGGATATGGAAGCAACACAAATGTCCCAAAATAGAAGAATGGTACAGAAAGCTGTGGCATATGTACACAATGGAATATTATTCATCAGTCAAAAAGGACAAACTTGCATCATTAATGGAAATATGGATGGAGCAAGAAGGAATCATGCTAACAGAAATAAGCCAGAAGGAAAAAGAGACATACTGGATGGTCTCACTTATATGCGGGACAAAGGGAAAACAATAACAGACAAGAAATTTTTTTATTATAGAAATAATTTCTTTATATGTACATATACATATATATGTATATATAAAGAAAACCATTTGGTTTCTGTCTTTTTCCTTTTGACTTGTTTCTGCCAGTATGATTTCTTTTAGGTACATACATGTTACCATAAAATCATCAAATTTGTCATTTTTAGTTGATGCAAAATATTCCATTGCATAAATATAACACATTTTTCATCTAGTCATTAGACAAGAAATTTAAAATTAATTTTTAACAAAAGTGAAGCATAGAGCATGAGAGGGAGAAGAGAGGGGGAAAATTATGGATGGGAGGGGCACAAAAGACTAAGATGATGGGTTATTGGTAATAAGGTGGTGGGAGAACCCTAGGGTACATAATGATGTAAAACTAAATGAATAATATAGTAAATAATAATTTTTAAAAAAGAGAAAAATGTGAACAAAAGAAAAAAAAAAGAATCTGTCACCTCTACACTATTCTGTGACCTCACTGTGACTTCAGCACTCTTCCAGCACTGAGCACAATCAGAAAAACATAGACACAATAAGATATGTATTGATAGGATAGTTTCATGTGGACCACCAACAGTAAACAACCTGCTATGATCTGGGTGTATTTGCAATTATTACATTCTTTCTCTTTTGATCAGAAATGATTAAGAACTTATAGAACTTTCATTCAACAAACTTCTGAAAAAACAATAAACCATAAGGTAAGAAAAACAGACACAGAAAGGGACAGATTTTTCTGGAGCAGATTTATCAATGTATTAAATATTCAAGTGATAATCTCCATTACTTTGTAGTTTAAGAAGAAATAAATGGGTGTTTGGATTGATTAAATGCTTGTACATTACATATTATTTAATTTGAATTTGAATGCTAATTAATAAACCATTCTATACATATAGAATGTATGTATAGAGCATACATACATGTTCTTAGCTCATGAGTTAAGAACACAAACATATATAACACATTTAAGTTAAGTCACACAAACTTCTTAGCATAGAATTTGACATACACCAAGGATTCAATGTGTGTTGGTGTTTATAATTACTATTCAACACTAGCAAATTGAATGTTTTCTGTGTGGCAGATTTTGTCCTTCGTCCTTTATTCTTTTTAATCTTATTTGCTTGATACAGATTCAGTCATATTTGTACAATTATGACTCATCATTTTATCATTTTTCCCTTCCCCCACACCCCCTGCAGTAGCTCCTGCCTCCCTTTCTTTGCAAGTCATTGATTGGTGTTTGGCCCATTGGTCTCTTCTTTTTGATAGTGTAATGTCTTGTTCCTGGGTGAGGGATTGTGTACCTGGGGCTTCTCAGCCATGCTGCTTAGTCCTTTAATGGAAAACATAAAGTAATGCACCCTCCAAAAGATTCAATGCAAGAACTACCATCATTTTTCCATTTAAGTTCTGAGAACATAAGTGATTTGCTACAGACAGTTTGTGTGTTGTAGAATGAGTTTGAACCCAGAAAATTTGCTTTCACAGTTCACTCCCATAATCGTTACAAAGCAACAGCTTCAAAATAATTACTGCAATATAGAGCTAAATGAATGAATGCATGAGCAAGTGGATGCAACAGTGGATGCACATTGTATCAATTCACAAGGTAACAAATATTTGGAATGTTTTCTTATGACAAAAAGGAGGCAACCCAAGATGTGAAATAAAAGAACAAACTTATATGTCAGAGGAATTATAATTGAAAACAAAAAGACTCCTTAAACCTTGAAACTAATACTTCTACTACTAGAAAATTTCCAAATGAGATAAAAAGACATAACTGTAAATAGATACATCAATAGTTTCCATGACAAAGGAGTAATTTAAAGCATATTTTTTAATATTGTATATGGTTGAATTTAATAATCAAGTCAGTTAAAGGTGATTTTGGTATCTTGACATTAAATCAACACAAAACTAATTTTTAACAACTGTCCTGTAATTATATAGTATGCACACACACACACACACACACACACACACACACACACACACCACACACTTTTTTTTTTTTTTTTTTTTGAGACTAGGTCTCACTATTTTTGCCTGTGGAACTGTAGGCTCACATTGCTCAGGGTACCACAGACTCAAGCAATCCCCAGCCTCAGCTTCCCAGGTAACTGGGATTATAGGCACGTGCCACCACACCCAGCTATTTTTTGGGGACTAGGTCTCGCTACGTGGCCCTGGCAGGACTCAAACCATGATCCCTGGCCTGGGCTGTGGCTTCCTAGGCTGCCACCTCCAGGCATGTGCCACCATGCCTGGCTAGAATATTTTCTATACATTTGTGTTTTGTTTGCTTTGCATAGATCGATTTTGACTTTCAATTTATTTGAAAACCAATTACTGGGACTTCTGCAATGATCTGTATATTTGTGTAACCTTGCATCATTACCAATTTAGTCACTATCCTTTTATAAAATACTTTAATGCAGGAGAGGAATAAAATGAGAACATAATCATTTAGCAACTAAATTTCCAGGTGTATAAAGTGATCAGCAGAGCTTAATTAAAACAATAAATAGAATGAAGTAGATTTCCAGAAAACTAATTTTCAAATCTTTGAGAGTCTCTTTCATTTCATATTAGGGATAATCTAGGCTGAACAAAATCATAGAGCTACTTGGAGACTTCTGGAACTTGTGCTCTCAGAACTTCCCAATCTCTACCAAGCGATAGATTATGATACACTGGCTCATAATGTTACTGAGGTTTTTCCCTACTGCATTGCTAGGAATTTTATTTCTATAGGAAAACACTAGAAGTTCCATTTATTGCATTGAAAAATCATCTGTCTACTCAGACACAGACTATCAACAATGGACTATTGCTAAATAGTCCATTGCAAACAATACATTTTGCTTATTATTGCAAATAATAAGTTTTGCTAAAATTCTTGCAAATAATAACTTTTCACTATAAAATATTTCCAAAGGATTTCACAATTCAGATTAACATTCCTTTAAAAGATACAGCTGATAGATTCAAAGAAACCATTTGTTGTGCTTGCCCTATCAGATGAGGTCATTTTGTCTTCTGTGACTGTGCATAGGGAAGGACAATCCCTTTCTTGCACGAAGTACACAAGTACAGAGAATTGCTTTCTGTTGAACATTTTATCTGTTTTTTAGTAAAATTAACAAAGTGTGGCTTCCTGTTTTAGGAATCATATTGCACTTTATGCCATTCTATCACTACATTCTGTAACCAAGTATGACAGGATTAAGCAGCCCATTCTAGAGATGGAAAAATGAAGATTATGTGGATCTGACAATCACTTTATGATGATTTCCACTGAGCTCAGCATTTAGATGCATTATTGACTCCCTTTGGTATACCTTTGAAGGCTGAGTCATGAAGCTGCAGTGATGGGAAAGTTGGAGATGTACTGCAAATGTGTATTGCAAATGTGCTTTCAACAGAAAATCATGTGAGAATGATTTCAGGGAACAGAGTTCATGGGTGCACAAATACAGAACCCCTCTGGCAAGTCTTGGGTTAACTGAGAGACAGATTGTAGACCATCGCTGAATGGTCTGAGGCAAAACTGGAAAATCTTTATGTCATCATAGATGGAAAAATGCCTTCCTGCTTCTATCTTGATTTTCCCATCTCTGGTCATGTAGCACAATGCTATACACAATGGATAGTGATCAGGCACCATAGGTGACTCCCTAAGCTGATCAGGTGCCTTACCTGATTTCCACTCCAAGCTCATTCATCAAGGAATGTAGTCCAGAGGCAAGATGTTTCTTCTCAGTGTTTGTTGAACATTTCATTTATGACAGCATTTCATAGCCAAAGGGATATCAGACTTTCACACCATCTCTCTACTAACTTAAAACTCATTTCCACCATCCTGCCCGGGCAAAAACACTTTGATATTTGGAGAGAGTCAGATTTATTTACTGACCATCATTCTCTTTTCAGTCACTAGATTAAATGCTTGACAAAAATATCTTCACCTCTGAGGAAAGTATTGGTTTAGTATTAGTTTCCTTATTTAATAGGAAAGCAAATGAAGGTTTCTAGTCAGGTTGAGTAAATTGCCAAAGATCATATAATCAAGCAATGGTTTCATGGTATCCAAAACCCTAGTTCTTTTCTTTGCTTCTCTCTAAAGGAGACAGAAAGGCATCAGGAAAATACATGATGCACAGAGAAGCCCCAGAACTTGGAGAAACATGAAAGCTTCTATTGCCACAAACTGACCAGAAGTTTGCTCTATTCTGCACTAAATTCTACAAAGAACACTCCAGCACTTACCAGCACTTATAAAATAGCCTTGATATAAGAAATTGAAAGCAGTAGGATAAGAAGTGCCCCAAGCCTTGTATAAACAGGGACTAAATCATGGACTGGCAAATTCTATCCTAACATACATCCCTGTGCAAACAATTCAGTCCATCAGACTGGAAAGATAGCATGCCAAACAAAAACCCAGTAGATCCTTACTAAAATTATTTCACAATTTCCCAGAGGGAGAAGGCCAAGCACCAACACACACAGTTAGAATATAAGCTATCTGTGTACGAATATAAGCTATCTGTGTACGTCTGAGTGTAGCCCAAACCAGAACATGCTATGATACTGGTGGCCTCCATCCCACTTGGTTGACCTACCCAAACTGCCTTCACAGACTTAGGCTAAATTCTCCTTTCAGCACTGACTGCTTTGTGCACAAGCTTCTACTGGAGTCTTGTCTGACTGAACCAAGAAAGAACTCTCTCATGAATTCTTTCTGTAAAGGCAAAAGGTCCACTTTTTGGGTTGGGTTTAAAAGACTCTTATTTAGAGATGTTTTCATTAAACTTGAGCTGATAACTGGAGAATATCCGCAGGTTAAAAAAAAAACTAAACAAATTGAAAAGAGTCTTAGTATGGTTTCTTCATTTTTTTCTCTGAGAGTATCAAAGAGACACACAGCAAGATACCTGATAAAAGTGGTCAGGTTTTATTCAAACTGTTGCAGTAGCATAGAAAGTGCAGCACAGAAATGAACTCCACTTGTCTGAAACTTGTTAAATTCTGGGATGTGCTAGAGAAAAATAAACTGAAGTAGGTTAAAGGGGGCTTTTCAATGTGATTAGGCCACCATATCTATTCTCTGCACTTATCTAAGGGGAAACGAACTTTTCATGTCTTTAGGACAGGAAGTAGGCACCTGGTGAAATTAAGTTCTAATCCTCTCAGAGGAACTGGGAGACAGGAGAGCTAGTCTCTGGATGTTTGTATTTCCAAGAGATGGTTCCTGGACCCTTAAGGAGATATTTGGGAAACACACACAAAAAAATCTAAGTCTTAAAAAGGCAGAGAGAACACTTATAACTGCAAGCTTTCTAAAGAAATGACCTAAGAAAAAGGAGACCAGAGTCCTATAGTTAGGTTTTGAATGAACAGTCAATTCCCTTGGTAGCACTGTATTCTCTCAAGCAGGCATTTTCTCAGGAAGGTGTGGGATCATCCTACAGACAATGTCTTGGTCTGATAAAAGTCATGCAGAGCTTACTCAAGTGTTCAGTGTGAGTGATTGGATGGCATTCTCTGTGCAGAGGGAATGTCATGATTCTTTTTCTTTAATATTTTATTCATTCTTTTAATTTCTTACATAGGTAAATGGTTGCTGGGACACCTTCCTTCTCCCTGGATTGCCCCTCTGTTCACTGTCTCCTCTCTCCTTGTTGTTTGTTGGTTTATGTTGAGTCTATTGGTCTCTTCCTTTTCTGTGGCTGTGTCCTTTTGCTGGGTGAGGGACTGTGTTCCTGGGACTCAGAATACCGTGCTTGTAGGTTTGCAGTCTTAGTTTTGCATTGGGCAGCCAGTCCATGCTCATTTGCGGTCTATCAGCATCTTCTTGTTGCTCGCTGCCCTCTCCAATCCATTCTCCCTGCCAATCCACTGCCTCTTGGCCCTATAGCTCTGCCCTCTGGCTCAGGGGGCCTCGCTCCAGACATTGTTAGTAGTTTCTAGATATGGGCAAGTGTCCACTGATGGACTTTGCATATCATCTCTTCTCAGTTTGCAGAACTGCTGTCAAGTTGATGCCCTGACCCTGTGACCCTCTTCTCCCAAGGCATGGGGTGGGGTGCCTTGCTTTCTTGAGTGGTATATCCCGAAATGGGTCTTGGTTTATGCACTCCTGATGAGGCCATAGTTGCAATTCTGTGATAGGTCTTTACTATGGTCATTTTTCCAGTCTAGTATGTATTGTCTTTCTCGATGATCCTTCTCCTGCATTTTGTAGTTCTTAGGAGGCAGACATACTCAAACTCTTTTGTTCAACCATAACCCATGCATACAATTTATAACCATAGAAACTATATATGTTAACTATGCAGGTTTTAAAACATTTTCATTTCAACAATCTTTTCTGCATCCTACGCAAGCTCAGTCATGGACCAAAATATAGAGAGTGTTTCTTAGCTTAAGCAGAGCCTGTACAAGTTGCTAAAGATGTCACTGAATATCAGAGAAAAATGAATCAAATCTTTGGATACTCTGCACCTTTTAAGTGACAGATCACAGATGTTTAGGGCAGCCTTTCAATTTATGGGAATGAGAAATTACAGCATTTTGGCATCACACACATATTGTGCAAACTGCATTGAGTAGAATGACCATCTGCTTGACACCACTGATTGACTGATAAATTCCCTGATAAATCATGGGTAATGAAAGAAAAATATATGGTCAATACTTCTCTACTTTATGATTTCTCTCTTCTGTGTTTCAAAGTAATCCTGAGTTATATGTTGTTAAACCAAAACAAAAAAAAGTATGGTTCACAAATATGGATGACCCTCAAGATTTGTAGGCTCCTTTCTATAGGATCTGGTCTGTAACCTTTCAAATGCTGAACTATCTGTGGTTCAAATATGTCATAGTCTTCGGTGATTTCTCTTGCATAAAGCCATTATTCTACCAGAAATAGTTTCCTCTTTTTTTGTTTATCTTAGAATTTCAATTTTTCAGTACTATCTTACAGAACACATCTTCTGAAGTTTCTCCACCTCACAGCCTTAGTGCCATAGTTGGATCAAGAACCAACTCACATAATTGTTCTTACCATGTTCTATTATAATAGCTCAAACCTGCTTCCTTAAGCTATGGTGGGGAAATCTGTCAGGTTAAGAATTAATAGAAACTACACCATTATACAATATGGCTGTGACTGCCCAAGAATGAATTAAAAAAATTTAAAGGTTATGAAAAGAAAAAGACATGACCACATCCACTGAACTTAATAGGACTTTCTTTTCTCCTTTCTTAAATGGTTGCTAGCATAACAAAAGATTAGAAAGTTTTCTGGACATGAATTTTGAATAGGTAAGGAGTAACTGAATATATTGAACTGCTTCTTAGACATAAGTCAGACTACTAATGACAACGCACCTAATTACTACTGTCAATAGAAGGTCCTTTTGGGTTGAAGAGAAGGTACATTTTGTGATTCATATATTCAAACTATTTAGAGAAGATCTTAACAGTAGCTATTTACAATATAATATATAATTACTTAGAAAAGAAATAGATGATTCCTAGAAAACAATATTAACTCAAGCAAGAACAGGTTATGAAAAGTCTAGAAGTCTAGCTATCTTTTTTTTTTTTAACTGGAGAGACAATATTTTTTCACAGGAGGAAAATGGGGAATAGGAAATGAGAATGTTGTTTAATGTCATTTACATACCAGGTGTAAAACTATACTTATATTGTTTCATTCAATTCTTATACTAAGCCACTGGATAAATTAGAGTCCCAAAGCAAACCAAAAACTGAGTGAAGACAGATTAAGTGAGATTCTACTTTATGTAATTTACCTCATAAATAGCCCAGTAGGGATTCATGCAGAAATCTCAAATGGAATGAATTTCTTTTTTAAAATGAGATCTATCCATTTTCTTTTTACTAAAAATGTACTGAAAAACTATTATTCTTTTCTCCCTGAAAGATGAACATGATTTGTAATTTGTGATGGACAGAAAAAAAAAACACACTAATTTTATAACTTTAGAGGTCTATAAATTTGTAGTTTGTTCATGGCTAACTAAATAATATTTTCTCTCTATCACACACATACATATTTTAAAGGCTATATCAATTAAACAATATTCTTATTTCAGGGACTAAAACAAGATTAATTAAATTGTCCTGAATGAATTGAATCTAAATACATGCTGCATAAAAAAAAATGTGCACACTAAAATAATACCTATCATAAGAATGAGAGCCACAATCATAAATAGTATTGGATGACCCAAATACACTATCTCATTTAACTTCATAGTATTTTAGTGAGGTAGGTTATTTTCTCATTTCCCCCCCAGTACACAGGTAAAGAAGTAGAAGCTCTGACAAGCCAATTATCACCAATAATAAGCTGCAGAGTCAGGACTCAAATTTCAGTATTGGGATTCAATAAATGTCTTAAAATCTGTATGCCTCTCAGTATATTTAATCCTTTATAGAAGTACTTAGAAGTATTTGTAAACATTTTAGATGTCTTAAGCTACATGGACTCTAGTTTTCCTTTCTGCATTTTGTTCCTTAAAATTATATTAAATCAAGGTTAAAGAAAATATTTTAAAATTTTATGAGGACCAGTTAAAAAGCCAGTGTAGAACCTTAATAAAAATTTTTATTTTTCTCAAGCTTCTTGTATCATATTGACATCATTCATGTTTCCAATACTTGCTAATATTAAAAAGTAATTTTTTCTCCAGTGTGTAAAGTAACTTTTATAGAAATGGTGCAAATGTTGCTTTTCATTTAAAGTATCAACTAAGTACCTTTCCAAAAGGAAAAAAGGAGGAGGGTCTTAAATTTCCTCAAAAATTTCATATTCCACTAATAAAATATTGAATCCAACTCCACCTGGCCCCAGTCAGAATCCAATCCCAATGTTATATTGCCTTTTATTTCTTCAGCATTATCAGAAAATTAATGTCTCTTCTATTGGCAGTCAATCTTTTCTAATTATCTAAACCCTTCAGTGTCTTGCATTGACAGATCCATATTTGGGCAGTCTGTACAGATCAGAACTAATCACTTTTATCAGTGAGAAACCTTTAATGCAGACAATATTAACTTTCAATAAAAACACTGTACTTATACATTTAAATATATTTTATAAAATACAATATACAAAATGCATTTTCTACATTTAATGTGTATGACAGTGAACTCAGTCTGCATTCATCCCCATGATATTATGAAAACCACAATTCTTGAATATTTGATTACTCTAAAATAAGTCTTCTGCAAAAAAGGACAACAAATGGTTAAGAAGCATATGAATAAATTATCATAAAGGATATGCAAATCAAAACCAATATGAGATAACACCTCACACTTATGAGAATATTCCACATCAAAGAGACTAGGAACAAGTGATAGCAAGGATGTGGAGAAAAAAGGAATCCTAATACATTGATGGTTATAATATGGACTGGCCCAGTCACTATGCAATATAGTATGGAGGTTTCTCAAATTATTAAAAATATAGCTAGCTATCATATTACTCAATATTTCCACATCTAGTTATCAGCAAAACACACTTAGTTATCAGCAAAAACACAAATTGAAAGGGATATATACACTCCTATGTTTATTGCAGTATTATTTATAATAGTCAAATTATGGAAATAACCTAAATGCCAATCACCAGATCACAGGAAAAAAAACATATGAAATAAATGCATATAGGAGCATATATATATATATATGCATATATATATATATGCTCCTATATGCATATATATATATATACATATATATATATATAGTGTATGTGTGTGTATAGGTGCAGTGGAATACTTAACAGCTATTTGCAACATAATGAATGGAATTTAAGGGATTATGCTATGGGAAATAAGTTAGAAGGAGAATGATACATAAATATTTTCAGCCATGTATGGAATGTAGAGAAAACAAAGAAACAAACAACACAAACAACCAAAACAAACCCTAGAAGTATTACTGCACGATTGAAGCTACTAAAGGAGGTGCTATGGTGGAGGAAGAACAAAGTGAGAACAAAAAGGTCTATGCTACAAAACTATGGATGCTTGGCTGATGGGGCAGGGGTGTTAATATACACCTGAGTAGATTTAAATCTATTTGACTAAGTTATACATGTGCTGTGTACTAATACTACCTCAATAAGGGAAAAATAAATTATTTTTTAAAATCCCTGCTGCATTATTTAGTAGATTTTCAAGTTTTCTCTTCTCCTATCCTCCTTAGCCGACGATGACCATTAATCTACTTCCTGCCTCTATGCATTTACTTATTCTGAGCATTTCACATAATAGGGTCATACAGTATTTGATCCTTTGTTGCTGACTGCTTTCACTTAGCAAATGTTTTCAAGTTTCATCCATGTTGTAACATTATCATTACTTCATTTATTGTAGAATTTATACTATCTTGTATGAGTATACAAATTTTGTTTGTCCTTTCATCAGTTGATGAATAGTTGATTTACTTGCAATGTGATTGTGAATAATTTGAATATCTACAAACACATTTTTGTGTGAATAGATGTTTTTATTCCTCTTGGATTTATTTCCAGGAGTAAAACTACTATCAAATAGCACTTGATTTTAACCAGTTAAGAGCTGTTTATGACTTTTCCAAAATGGTCACATAATTTTATAGCCTGATTGCTATTGACTTGATAATTTTTGTTTTTTAATTATTACAATTGTTAATGTTTGTAGAGTATTTGATTTCTCCCTTCAGGTGTAGTCCCCATAAATTTTGACTATTTTTAATCCAGTCACATTTATTTTAATTATTGATATAGATAAATTTAATTTCCCATTTAAATTTTCTTATATGTGCACTCTGGTAATTAGAAAGTGAAAAGAATGATTTTATAGTGAAGTTTCTTGGCAAGCACCAGGAATGTATTTGGTCATCAAACTGTCAATCAGGTGGTCATATTTAATATCATCAGTAATGCATATAAATATCAAGTATTCTTACGGTGATACAGATCCCCTCTTTGGTGTTTTAGTGACAAATGTATAAACTCAATCTAATAATAAGAAAATTTCAGAAAAACCCAATTTGAGGGACAAGTATAAAGTGTCAAGTGTCAAGGTAATGAAGACAAGGGAAGAAAAAGTATCAAGAATAGAGAAGCTACTATACATGACAATTAAATGCAATATGGGATCCTACCCATATGGGACGGAAACTGAAAATTAGTTAAAATCTGGTAAAATTCAAATAAATCCTTTGCATACTGATGTGCAAGTCTGCAGTTAGTTCTGGTAAGTACTCTGTAGTACTTATTAAAAGTGCTAACATTATGGGAAGTCTTCTCTAATTATAAATTTCTCTCATTTTTTTAAGTGCAATGAGTTAGGCTTGTATAATAATTCAGTACTATCCTAGTTTGAAGAAATTATTTTGTCTTTTGCTTAGCAGAATAATGCACACAATTCATCACTAGTGATATATGCTAAATGCTACAGAGGTGCAGAAGAAAGAGGGAGGTTCCATTTAAATTAAAATGAATATCTGAGAATCAGATTAAGGAAGGATTCAAGAAGACTGTAAGTTCAGGTATTTTTATCAGAAAGAAGGTGAAGGCAGGTTGAAAACATTGATAGCTACAACAAGGTTTGAAGATGCATTGAGCAATAAGAAATTAGGTATTTCTAAAAATGAAGTGCACAGAAAAATCATATTCAAAGAAAAACCCAAACAGCTGGTTGTGATCAAATAATGAACAATGTTAGACACCTAGAAAATAGTTTCAGATTTGAAATGTTGGAAAAGGCAGTCGTTTGAGATTATTTATGTAGTATAAAGCACCCTCTGCAATTATAGTAATAAGTACATATCCATGAATGCTGGCTTTATGCTTTATTTGCTGAAAGTCCCAGATACTCTCTGTTTTTAAAACATGCCAGTCAAAATGCAATTATTGTCAGTTGTTTCTCCTGAGACAATTGTATGTATGAATTGACTTTATATTCATGTTGAAAGGTTTATAAACAGGTAGGCCATTTTCTCTCTAATTCTTTTCAATATTACTTTGCACTACGCCTAAATTTGAAATGCTCTAAAGTTTTTGGTATTCATTTTTTTTTTTTGATACTTTACAGTGTTGGTTTTGTTTTGTTTTTTGGATGCAACTTTGCTAAATTTTGAAAATGGGTTTTTTTATTTTTCTTTTTGAATCCATGATCATCTTAAACATCATTCATAAGTAAACATTAATAATCTTTTTGCTAACACAGCTATGGCTCCTGTTATGTATATTGAAGATAGAAAATGGCTTTTGAAAAAGTAACACTCTCAAGATTTTTTCCATTACTTGTTTTTTTTCTTTCCCTCTAATTTATTTCCATTTTGTAATGATGGTGCTTCATCCTCTATTTATTTATTTATTTATTTATTTATTTATTTATTTATTTATTTATTTATTTATTTATTTATTTATTTATTTATTTATTTATTTATTTATTTATTCATCAGCTATTTATAGAATACCTACAATTCTCCAGGTCCTCTAAATGTGCCCGTGGAAAGAGGTGATAGTGATTCAGTTCAGTTTACCAAGGACTTACTTACAATCCTTTGGGTACATGAACCACGTAGGATAAATATATACATACATATACATGTGTGTATGATATATATATATATATATATATAAAATCAGATTATTTCCAAGAAAGTCCAAACATTCACCTATTCTTTCAGTAAGATTTTACTACTTCTAGTCTCCTATGTTTCAACTTTATTGTCAGTGTCTCTCACTGAATGAGTGCTATCAGCTTCCAGATACCTACAAAATGCATGAAAGATTTTTCTACAAAGCCTTCTTTGAATCACTCCATTACACGCTAATTACTACCAGTTCCATGTTTTTTGCACCTATACTTTATTCTTTTCTGTATTCACAGTTAGATTTAGCCCTCAAAAACAGACAATGAGCCCCTGGAAAATGGATATGAGCCTCTTGCTTTTCTCTTCACACCATGCCCTTATTTCCTAACACCTTGCAGGACACTTCACTAGATGCAGACAATGCTGATTGATTTGCTATTTTATAGTAATAACACACTTGATTGTCTAGAATAGTAGTTATTTAGGTTACAGGTTTCTATAGCTTTCAAAATACAGATGATATTAATCAGAATTTCAAGTAGAGCAATGAGATAATATTCTTGTTTCTGTACAATAGAGATAGATTCCATTCCCAGGATACCAAATCAATAAGTCATCAAGTGGTTGCTAAGGTAAAACCTGTCTTCCTCCAAAGTATAATCGGTAGCTCACAATAATGAATATATAACTCATAAGTAGGAGAACTAAATTGAAGTATACTCATATAATACAGTGTAATTACAGCGATGATGCATGAATTAGTTCCAAGTATGTAAAGTTGGCTGAGTCATTAAAACATAAAATTGAGTAAAAAACATAGAAATACTCATAAAATACTCATAAAATTTTTATACAATAGCAATTACATAAATTTTTAAAATATACACAAGTGTATTATCCATATATTACATATGAAAATATGCATATATAAAAGTCATAGATATTAAAAGCATTAAGACATGAATGAAAGTATACACAACAATTCCTTGATATTAACTGTACACACTAATATTAAATATTTTAAACTACATTTAAAGGGAAAGTGAGAAATGCATAGAATGGTGTGAAAATCTATACCACATTTTTTTTTAGAAAATGAAACTAATAGGTGAAATGTTATCATTCATGAAGTCATCTTCTTAATCTGCATGATACATGGACATTCATAGTAATATTTTCTGTATTCCTAGATGTTGAAAATATTCCATACTTGAAAAAGGATAAGTATTTATACATATGTTAACATATTTATGTCATGATAGAATAAAAAATATATATGCAATAAAAGCACTTCAAGCTTAAGTGAAACTTTTTATTACATGAAAGTAGGGAGTTAAGCATTTCTGAAATACAGTTCATCTAAAATGTACAGTATCCACTGTTAACAAAGAAATGCCTCAAGTAGGACTTTATGTATGAAGCACAGTTGGCAGAATTCACAAAATCATTTTTTAAAGATACCAGGCATTGGCAGACATTATGTTCAGGCAGAATCACAAATATGTCAAATACTATACCCAAAGAGAATACTGTTCCCTAAGAAAATATATAGGACATCTAATGGAAATAAACCCTAGACTGACTGGTACGTTTAACAAGAGCAGTTTGATTCTGTCTGGATGAAACCAAAAATCCTAATTAGAGATTATCCTAATTAGATAGTTTTATAGCTCTATGACCTTTCTTGTTATAGCTTAGTGAGAATCATGATTTCTTTTTATAAAATAAAAGACATATCTGTGTGTGTATAAAAGAAGGAAGGCAATAAAAGTGATTAAAATTATGCCTTTTGTACTTAACTCAGAATCTGGGTAATGAAGAAAAGGAAAGAGGATAATAACATGTTAATAAAGGCACCAATAAGGCAGTTTATCTTGTATAGGGAAATATAAAGTGATTGTGAACCTTTTCATTGAAATATGCTAGTCAGAAAACAACTGTGAAGTATTTTCATCAACTGACAAACATTTTCAATTAAAAATCATCACCGTTGTTTTGACTTATATTTCCCTAATTACAGCTGATATTGAATGTTACATGTATTTGCTGGGCATTTCTTTATGTACTTTAGAAAAATAGTTTTCAAATGTGTTGCCTATTAAAGTGTTCTATTTCCTGCATATTAGACTCTTTAGATACAAGATTTGCAAATATTTTATAGGTTGTATTTTCACTTTCTTGATGTTCAGTGATGCTCAAAAATTTTTAATTTGATGAGGTCTGCCATGGATGGTAGAAAAGAAATAAGCCCGCACCCTCTCAGTATTTCTATGATAGCAAATAAACAAACAAGCATCAGTGAGATTAGTAGGAAAAAGGTCAAAGAAAAGTTTACTAATAAGACATATAAATCCTGAATACATGGGAGAGACCCAGCATGACTGGCTTTAGAAGCCATCTTAAATATTTTCTCTAAGACAAGGGAGGTTGGAGGGAAGAAAGGTAAAGGTCAGCTAGGGAGTTAAATAAGGAAGACACAGTAAATAAAGGTTTGCAGATTTAAGTTCTGCCTTCTTTATTGAAAAAAAGATAAGGAGATTAGCTCTTCGCAGCAAAGTGAGGAAGATATCCGTACAGAGAAAAGTTTACATATAAATGTCTTTTTCCACAAACAGCCATCAGGCAGCCTTCCGAGTCTATCCCATGAAATGAAACTTTGCCAAAAAGGCATATTTTGATGTGGCATATTAGCTTTGCTTCCCCAAAACATACATTTATTTTCTGTTTACTTCTTTTTTTATTCCCTAGCTTTTAGTAACATACTTAATGCATAAACACATTCCAGTAAATATTTAATCTTGTATTCTACTAAGAATTTTATTGTTTTAGCTCTCATATTTAGTTGTTGGCTCACTTTTAATTTTTGTATACTTTTATCAGTGTTAGTCACTTGTTTCAACATTCGTTGCAAAGATTTTTTTTCATTGAAATGTCTTGTTATTCTTATAGAAAATCATTTGCAATGTATGTATGCATAGATGTATATATATTTATGTATGTGTGTATATATGTATATGTTGTAATGCAGGTGTATATATATATATATATGTGTGTGTGTGTGTGTGTGTATATATATAAAATACTGATTACAGAAGCTATGTAGAAAAATTTGAAATCAATGATATAGCAATTCAAATTTTCCCAAATATTGTAATGGTGATTTAGTGCCCCTTATAATTCCTAATGGCTTTAAAGATAAGGGTTTTATTTTCTTATTTCTTTAAAAAAAACACTGAATTTTTTATAGAGATTGCACAGCATCTACAGATCACTTTGGGTAGTAATAACATTTGAAGATTAACTATTTCAGTTCATGAACATAGGCTATTGTTTGACTTATTTAAATATTTGTATTGTCTTTCAACCATGTTCTACAATTTTCAATGTGTTGAACTTTCACCTTGAGTTAAATTCATCTGTATGTTTTATTTTACAGTGCTTTGTAAATATTGTTGTTTTCTCAATCTCTCCTTTAGGGTTTTCATTGTTAGTGTAATTAATCAAAACCAACTTTTTTGTAGGTCCCTGAAAATCTAGTGAACATTTTGATTAGCTCTAGCAGCATTATATTGTGTGATGGTGGAAATTTTCTATATATAGGATCATATTATATGAGAAGAAAGCTGATACTTTTTAATGATAAATTTGGATTCTTTTTTATACTTTTAGTTGCCTAAGTGCTCTACTCAGAAATTCCATGATTATGAAAAAGCAGTCATAAATCAAAATTGTAACTTGGTCCTGATTCATGGTGAGTCATTCTTGTATCTTTTATCACTTTTAGGATGTACCTTGTATTTCTAATTTTCTAGTTTGGTTCTTCATATTAGGTGTTAGATTCTATTTAATGCTCTTTTTGAATCAACTAGGATTATTGTATGTCTGTAGGTGAGTATGTGTTTTGCTTGACTCTATTTTATGGTGAATTACATTGATTGATTTTCACATATTGCTTCACCACAGCATTCCTTGGATAAAATCCAGTTAGTAATGTATAAAGTTCTAAATAAGTTTTGTTTTTCATCTTGTTAGAATTCTGTTGAGGACTTTCATGTATTTATAAGGATATTTGTTTATAATTTTATTTTCCTATGATGTATTTACCTGGCTTTGATATGAGGGTAATGTCAGCCTCATGGCATGAATGTGAAAGTTTTTCTCTTTTATTTTTACAAGATTGATAAAATTTTTGTTAAATTTTTTAATGTTTGGTAGACTTCATCAATGAAGTCACCTGGTTGTGACATATTTGTTACTGGGGTTTTTAAAAATTAATTCACTTTCTACATGTTTATGACTGTTTCTTATATTTAAATTCTTCTTGAGTGAGTACTGGTAATCTGTTTATGTACTGGAATTTGTACATACATGGAGATATTGAATTCATTACCATAGATTTGTTTGTAGTGTTCTCTTATAACGACTTTTATTTCTGTTTGGTGAGTAGTGATTGACCTATTTTCATTTCTAATTTAAACATCTCATTCTTCTTTTTTTGAAATCATTGTTTCTCTAGATAAAGACTTGTCAAACTTACTGATTTTTAAATAATTACTTTTTATTTCTATTGTTTTTCCTGAGACTATGTATGTCCATATACTATTTATTAGATTACTGAGGGTTGGACAGTGAAACCTCTATTAAGAAGCCTCTCAATAATGTCAAAATATTGATTTCTACCTTCAAATTTGTTAATAAATTATATTTTATTTGCATTTTAATGTTTGATGCATATGAGTTAATGGCATTTGCTTGATGAATTGATATTTTTATCAACAATATACTTTGACTTTAAATATTTTTTTTCATTTCAATTAAGTATTTCTGATGTTGGCACAGCCATCCTTGCTTTCATGTTTAACTTTTGTATTTTTGCATTCAAAGTGATTCCTTTGTAGACAGCATATAGCAAGGTCAAATAGTGGGGAAAGGGCACATAGAAAGAACATACAGCTGTCTTTTGTGACTCAGAATCTGCTTGGTTGTTGTAAATCTTTGACTATTTTGCAAAATTCTTTAACTTGGCTCTAACAAATATCTTTTTTTCTAATACATCTGTGGAAATGTGTACTGGGATCTGCATACTCAGAACAGTAAGTTATCTATTTGTATGTTTTTGATGGAGCACATTTTATAGATCACACAACTTATTTCCTTTTGTATTAAATAAGGGTTTAATATAAATTTGAGGTATAGACTCTAAAGTTAATAATCTTTTTAAATCTATGCCCTATACTGGTCTGCTACTCTTTTGTACCATCTTTGGATGCATTTTTAATTTCTTTTTCATCTTTATTACTGACTTATAGTTGAACTTAATATCTTAGACAATCTAATAGCATTAATGGTAACAAGGTTAAATGCCTATTTTTAGGAAGTATAAAATCTAATATGGTACTATCCTGTGTAAACAGGTAAGAAAACTTCAGTGTAGTTTCGATAAAGTAACAAGTTACCATTTGAAAGGCCCTTTATAGTCTTTTTTAATACATAAGAATGGTATAAATTAGTACAAAAATGATCAAATCACAAGATATAGAAAACATGCATGCTTGGGTCAGAGAAAATAAATATTGTAAATGATGACTAATATATAATTATTATTTATTTTTACTTTTCTTCTTACTTAATTTCAAAATCATCTAATATTTTAATAACTAGTGACAAGATTGTCATGATTACAATATTATAAGAACTAAGGAGGTCTTGATCATCAAGGAGTGTGGCTAAAACATTGTTGTCTTTGATAAAAATTTCTGTAAAATGCTAAATCAATTCATATTGCTGGCAAAATGCCAGTGATTGGTGACTTCTAGCTTTAAGAACAATAAATTCCATTAAAATGAAATGAAAAATGAAATTCAAGTATCAACAATAAAATTAAGTACCCTTGTTGCAATTTAGTTCACATACTGACATGTTTCTGTGTAATTCAACCTTATTTTTACTTATGAATCATTCATACATGGTACATCCAGACTCATCACAAAAAGATATTCAGTAAAATCATATGCTGAATGTGCCTTTTAAAAATGAATTTGTGCTCTAAATTAACTTTTGACAGATAGTTATATGCAGGAAAATGCTTCTATACAAAACAAAGACTAGACTAGTCTATAATTTAAATTGGCATATTGATGAGCTCTGTAGATGGATTTGATACATAGTGAACAAGAAAGAATAAAATTATGTATGCAAATATAGCATTGCAGGTGCTGCATTTCCTGATGAGACTATATTACAGGAAAACAAGGTTGGTCAAATAGTGTAGTATACACCTGTTTGCACCTAGATTTTATAATTTCTTTCCATGGAACTACTCATGTATAGAGAGCTCTGCCATCCCTACGTATATTACACTTATTTTAAGAGCACCTTAGGGTGAAGGAGAATTGGATATCACAGGTTCTCTCAGTTTTGGAGTACTGTATTTGAATGAGAGAGTCCTACATTTACCATCAAGAAGTTCTGAGTTCTATTTCTATCATGTTCAAACCATGTGATTTTGCAAGTGATTTAATACCTATGATCTGTAGTTGGGGGATGAGGAAACTACCAATCACCTCTTTAGATAAAACAAGATCAATGGCAAAGAATTTTCCTATTTGAAGAGCATATAAACATGAAAAAGAAGTATAAGACGATAGCTTTCCAGGACTGTACCTTAAATATGAATTTTAATTCCATATTCAAAACTGTGTTTTCTACCTTAAGGAATATTTTCCAGGATGGGAATGAGCCTCCTCCCAGTTTCACTCATTTTTATTATTTCATGATTCAAGGCTTTGTGTATATTTTTCATTGGATGTCTATCCTTTTCAGTTATTCCCAATACACACTGACCTTGGAGATATATCTATATCTATATCTATATTCCATATATGTATCTATATTCCATATATATACAACCAGAGGATATATATACTATAGAATATATATACTATATAGATATTTTATATACATATATAGTATATACGTGTGTGTGTATTTATCTACCAGGAGTAGGAGCCCAAGAGGTGAGAATGTCAAGATGTTGAGTACAATGCTCCCTGAACCAAAAAAGCAGTCTGTTGTTTTCAGTTTTCCTAGGATCCCACTAAATCAAAAATAGAACCTATTTGTGACCAAACCAGGACAAATTGGAAGGATTTACTTTCTTCAAAGAATGTAATAAATGAAAAGGAAGCACAGGGTCTAACTCCCCTTCCCAATACCCCCTCTTTGATTTCTCAAAATATTAAATACACTGGATTCAAGCATCTTTTTGTGTGTGCCTATTTTGCTTTTGTTTCTTTATAGGCAGAGAAATAGGGCATTATTTAATGCTGCATTTACACTAGATTCAAGTGATTATTTGATGATCCATTATAAAGCAAAACTGATACTACACAGTAATTTTCCTGCATTTACAGCATACTATATTTCTTGATTTACAGCATAATATACCACTTGAAATAAAAAATATGTGGTGAATGATCAGGGAAATGAAACTTGTACCTGAGTGTCTCAGCAAGGTTTACAGAAATATGTTCTTACTACATAACCAACGTGCCTGAACTATGTGTTGACAATCCTTTCCCAGTGGCCTAAGTGCCTTCATTTGGGGAATGAATGTTGGCAGTAGTTATTTTGGGAACTGATTAATTAAATCTCTTTCCTGGCAGTTCCATACATAATATCAACACAACATGGCAGTGATATTGACACAGTGAGAAAACATTGCTTTCAACAATAGGGCTTTGTTGACAAAACAGTGAAATGTCTAGACCATTAGCAACAATTCAGGAATCCATCTTCTCAATCAATCTCATTTAGCTTACACATCACACACACACAAGCATACACACACACATTCAAAATGTGTACTGCTAGGCAGACAAAATGAAGTGAATTATTAAGTGTAAGTATAAGAATGTAAGATATTTTCAAACACACTACTCTCTCACACACAATTTCAGAGAGGCAGTGGATATTCAATATCATTTTATGTCTACTTCATATATCAATTACTGATTGTCTACTGTGTGTCTAAGATGTCACAAATATTATCTCAAGCTCTCAAAATGGCCTTTTTTTGAAACAAAAACTTTTTTTTGTTGAAGATTTAGTCCTTACTTTGCAGTAGTGTAAACTTTGACTAAAACTTGTTGGAGGTCACCCAAGCTGTAAGGGAGCAGAGTTGAAATTTAACTTTGAATGGAACTTACTCCAAATCTTTATACTTTCTACAGTGGAATGCCCCCTTAACCCTGAAGGAAATTGTAGTCCTCCTTTTCAGTGAACTCCCATACCTGAATGTCCATAATTTGACTAAATTGGACAAAATGACTCCTGCAATATCAACAACTAATTCCCTCTGTGGCCCTATTTAGCTGCTTATGAGACTGTCATTTCTACAAAAGCTACTGACTTCCAAGGGGGGGGTTTCTAATTCACCTTGGTACCAATATCTCTCTCATAGCACCTAGTACTTTAGAATTAGTATGTAGAGTGAGAGAACATAAATAATTCGAAGGAATCATGTAACAATAAGATGGTAAGGGCAAAAGGCTAGTATTGTCCAAGCTTAAAGTACACAATTTTGGTAGATTTCAGTTTCCATTTCCTGGTCCCCAAAGTTGCCTAGAAACTGCCATGTTTATGACTTAAAGATCTTCCCTGAAAAGAGTATGTGGTCCATAAAACATGCTTCTGTTCTTTGCTTCCTACCTCTCGCCTCGCTTCTCCAGTTTTCAAAAACTTTTATGTGCAAGTATCTAGGAGTCAACTCCTCAAGAATCTCAAAAAAAACATACATTATGCTATAATGTGATCAATACAAAGTCAGAGGTGTGTGTAGGATACAGCAAGAATGGGGATGCCTGCTTTTTTTGTGGTGCTCACAAAAGACTTTGAAGGAGGTAATTACCGAACTGAGTTGAACACAGAAAATAACCAAAAGAACTTAATAAAATGTAAAGTGCTCTGTGTTGAGAGAAGAAAGACTAATACATTTAAAGTTCTTAAAAATGTTTAAAAATCACTCAGGAACTAGAGATTCATGGGTTCAGGTAATGGTTTAGATTCTCTGCAGATTTGTTCCAGTTTGGTTTACTTTGGGATAGGAGGGATATATACTCACATTGCACAGCACATAATAGGTGGTTTTTATGACTCTGTAAGAGCTCATGCACAAAATTAGTGTATCATTTCCCATTGTGCAAGGTTAGAGAAGTCATAAAAAAAATCTTCATGTCAAGGAACCTCATCATGTAACAAGGGGCATGACTGGAATCAGCGACCATCTATGGATTTGGTGGACTCTGATTTGAATAGCAGGTGTCATTCATTGGCTATAAGGCATAGGCAAGGTATTTCAACTCTCTAAATCTGTTTCCTCACATCATGATCAGCAATATTTAAATATTCAAGGAGAAAATTTAGGTACAATATTTCACCTAAATCTCAGAATTTTATATGCAATAAATAATTGCTATAATAATTGTTATTGAGTTTATCTGTTGTTCTCACCTCAGAGTACATGTCATAATGACTCTAAGTCCATTGTAAAAAAAAAGCTGATGTCCCGATCTCTTCCTAAAATCCACTTGATCACAATATCTGCAGTGACTTTGGACATTTCTGTTTTAACAAGTATCGCAGACATCCTACTTCTGTGTAGAACTAGGAAGGCACTAGAATTGTAACATATCTTTTCTTAAAACTCCATTATCAGAAGCTTTAAAAGAGTATATAACCAAAAAGTAGACAGATTCACATGATTGTTCAACATAATGAAAAGTAGGGCTAATTCAGTAATACAGTGCTTCTCAATTCTTTCTGCAATTACCTTAAACCTGATAGATCATAGGATAGACAGAATTTGCAGACTATTAACTCTTATTGTTGAGTATATCCTATGTCCCAGAGATATTGTAGGCAGTTTGCATAGACACCTCATGCTTTCTATACAACATCCTAAAGCATTATTCTTCAGGGCTTCTGTGTGGATGAGGAAAGTAAGAACCAGAGACATCAATACACTTTCTTAAAATCCTGCAGTCAGGCCGAGCATAGTGGTGCATGGTAAGCGGCAGCCTAAGAAGCCGTGGCAGGAACCAGGGATCGTGGTTCAAGTCCCGCTTGGGGCAATGTAGCGAGACCTAGTTCCAAAAAATAGCTGGGCATGGTGGTGCACGCCTGTAATCCCAGCTAGCTGGGAAGCTGAGCCTGGGGACTGCATGAATCCGTGGTACCTCGGGCAACGTGAGCCTGTAGTTCCACAGGCAAAAATAGTGAAAACTAGTCTCAAAAAAAAAAAAAAATCCACAGTCAGTAAGTGGAGAATGAACAGGTAGGGCAAGGT
>PVHY01000388.1:101415-194148 GCA_004024945.1 Uropsilus gracilis
TTTTTTTTTTTTTTTTTTTTTTTTTTTTTTTTTTTTTTTTTTTTTTTTTTTTTTTTTTTTGTGGCTGTATCTGATACAAGTTGAATTTCTGAATTGTCATGGGAAAAGATATCATCTATTCGAAAGGTCTCTGAAATTTGTTCAACTGGATTATTATTTGGCAACTTAGAGTCAACCAATTTAAATTTACTACCAGCACTGAGCCATCCTTTAAAAAAATTTTTTCTATATTTCTGTAGAACTCTCCCCCGCCCCGAATCATTATCTAAGCATTCTTGCTTTTCTGCATGCAGTTCCACTTCACTAAGATGCTTCTGTGTGGATTTCAGGAGCTGTATCATTGTGACTGAAACCTAATTGACTTCTACTGTAAATATTAAAGGAAGATGGCAAATGTGAATAGTTGTCCATTCAATATGATTTGGAATGGCTAACACTTGTGGGTGATGAGGGAAAACTCTTCTGAACATCATCTCTTGTTTTATGAGGGAAAGGAGGTGAATCCTCAAGTGATTGTTGACAAGTCTATGGTAAATGTGTGCATCAAGTGAAAAGTTGAAATAAAAAGCCCTGTACGAAGTCATTAAACATCAAGCCTGATGAATTATTCATTTAATGGTTTTAAAGTTGGACTTGGAAAAATGTAAATAAAACACACAGAGAACTTTCTCCTTTCTGAAAATGATTTTATAGTCGTGAACTAAATGCAAGGAGCACTTAAACTGTCTCACTGCATTGTATATTTTATGTAAATTAAGAATATTGAACAAATTCCCCATTTGGTACAAAAGAGAAGAAGAAAATATACCTCTCTTGATGATCAATGCCTCTGAGAAAATGAATTATTTTTATTTTCTCCATTATCTTTTATTGCCATTTTATATACTCTATAAAATATCGACCTGCAGGTATTCAAATGAAATGTGATGTAATTTTTCTGATTCATGAGCATTTTTTACATCCTTCAGGCATGACTGCGGCCTTCTCTACATCTCTGAATATGCCTCAGAGCTAGACTCCATCCTAGTAACAGAAAATGGTGTGGTGATAGAGTACATAAAAACAAATGTAATCCTTGGAGTCCAAAGGGCAGAGTTGAAGCCCTGGAATAATAGGTGTGATGTTGGACATTCTAACTATAGTAGCTAATTCAAGATGCTGAAGATATGAAGAGAGACAGATTATACACTCATCAAGTAAATGGCAGGATCATAGTTAATGAACTAGAGTCTGATCAAATTCTTTTAGTTCCTGGGCCCACACAGTCTTCTTGATCTACAGTAAAAGACTTTTCTAAGAGCCTTATATTTAATAGCCACAGACTTTGGTGGACCATCAAAGGCAAAACAGAAGTTGGAACCACTCCAGAAGTTGATATGACTAACCCACAAGGGAACAGTATTCCAACACTCTTGAAAGTCACACATGTTCTGAAATCATGTCACTACCTTATGACACTACCTTGATCCCATTAATAGGGATGGAGTCCAAGTGAAACTTAATGAAATTAAAACAAATGTATATGCATATGCTTTTAAAAATTACACCTAGAGTAGATTAGTGCCTGAGTGTGTTTGACACTAAGTCCCCTGAAACCAGATACTGATACAAAAGACTCATATATCAGTAGTTATTTCTGGAGTAAATTTCAGAGTCCGGGAGAAAGGAACCTAGGAATGCAATTATGAGTGAAGGAAAACAAGTTACAGATTCAATTATTGGTTGAGTACTGCATCATTAATGCCTGGTCTCAACATACAGAGAGGCTGTTGCAGTTGCTAACAAAACTGTCAGGCATAGAAAGGAAACAAATTTATCCATCAATTTCTATCTTGCAGTGGTCAAGAGATCCACAAACTATCAGTCCCATATAATTGAAGGCTGTAAATGTATAGTATCCTTAGAATGCTGTTGGGTATCTCAAATGGTGGTATCAGAGTAAACCTAGGCCGGAAGAAAAAAATCCAAGGCATTGGTCTAACGAAGGTTTACCTGGATAAAGCTGGTGAAACTTGCATGTGATGGTTCCCTCAACAGTAGCTGAAGTAAGAAGTGTCTGGGAAAACTCAATTTGCAAGATTCAGATCATCTTGTGCCATTCATCAAGCCCTCTCTCAGAAAGTATTTGCTGGAGTATCCACTCTGCAAAGACTTGATGTTTAGCAGAATAATTTACCAATGCCACCAACTGGTCTTAATATAGAGAGATAAAGTGAATTTTATCAATTGCCTACTCCAGCACTTGCTTTGTATTTCTCTCATCTTTGTCCAGCATGTCTGCTACTCTAGGATGCTTGCCTAGGATTTGGATGACTCAGACTCTATCCCCTAGTTGGAGTTTGAACCCTTGTCCATCTTGTCCTGTTGAACTGTGGTTACTGTAATTTTCCTTTTCATCAATATTACTAGGAATAATAGCACAAAAGACAACCCAGTGGTATAATTAGGGTTTATCTTAATCAGGGGCAATTACCTCTGCCAAGACAGGGACTCTTCTGTCTGCAGGGTATTGGCAGAATTCCAGGTGTATAGATGGTAGTAATAGCTTCAAATTCAGGATAAGACATATTGTTTCCTTTGGTGCAAGTGATTCTTCTTCCTTAAAACAGACTAGGAATCATTCTGATAGGGTTTTCCAGTCATGAGATGGAAGGTAAACTTACATATTTCTCCCAATCAGGTCAGTCCATAAAATTAGATCAACTAGAATGAAAAAAATAAATGTTCCTGAACCATGTATTCTACCTGCTGTGGTCATACTGTTGGTTTAGCAAGTTCTCAAACTGAAGGGGGAGTACTTCAATCCTACAGTGACTAATCTGAACTGATGTTAGGGCTGACTTTCTAGTGGACTGCTGTTCTTTTAGGTCATTTACTTTTGTGTGAGGTGCATGAGAACACAAATGGGCCACAGTAACAAAATTGGCTCCTGAAGATAAATAAATTAAAAAAGAAAAAAAAAATTTGGCTCCTGAGTCTTAGGAAATGTGTAAAGTATCATGAAAATAGTATAGAGATTCTGCAAATTTGGGGGTGAAGGCCTTTGGTAGTCATTAATGTGAGAAAAGAACATTTTCACATATTTGGTAGCCTGTTGAACTAATCACATGCTTCTTCCCCAGATTTTCTTTTTCTAATCTCTTAGTCTTGCTCTTCCTGAGTCTTTTATTAATAGGTCAAGCATTTTCTCAGGGTCCAGTCCTCACCTCAGGACCCTTAATCCCTTCACATAATGGTGATGAGGAGGCATACTGCATGAAGCTCCACTTACTAGGAGGATTTTCACCAATGGCCATTGGGAATACCCCTGGTGGTCATTGGTAGGGCAGTTGTTCATTTGGGGCTTGTGCCAACTTATCACATGTACCCATTTGTGAACCCAAGAACTTTCATCACTTGTCTGTATTTATGTATATACTGTCTACGTACAACTCCAGCGCAGTTAGAGTTTGCAAAATTGTCTTTCAGCCATTTCCTCTCAAACAATAATCAGACATCTAAGAATAGGTTATCATAGGTTAGTCTTCATCACAATTCAATCTATTGATGAATTCATCAATTCTTCATAAAGACAATGATATGCTTGTTAAGGAAGTGCTTAGGCTAACAGGTACCATGTTGAGACATAGATATGTGACGTGAGAGACTGGGCAATGTGTATGCAACATTTATATTTGCCCCGAATCAGGCTGGTCCCATCTTTTTTAGCTATTCTGGTACAGTCATGACAAGTCATGAAGGGCAGTTCTGTTGATGGTAGATCTTTGATGATGCCATTAACAAAGACCTATTGCTTTTCAACCTAACAACTTTTATTATAAAACTGATGATTTTGCAAACTTCATATGTTAAATGGCCCTACATTTCTGAGATATAGGGAAAGAAGTCAATAGATTCTGTCAATTATTTTTCTCACATTACACATACTACGTACACATGCACACAAGATTAACGATATACTTTATATGGGATTACATCAGACACACTAAAATTTAAATCTCCAATTATGTTGATTAGTTTATCTCAGGCATAGAAATGTTTTTGACTCATTTCCTTCTAGGTCAACTATGGATGATAAATACTACATTCACAGTTTGTTATGAAAAATACCTGGAAGCACACATGGGCTTCACAAATACTGCAGAAAGCACAGGGAAAACATTTGTGAATCTATTGAAATGAATGTAAAACTTTAAGTACATGAGTACACATATGACTTTTTTATTTAGTTTTAAGGATAATAAATGCCACTCATTTTATTTCATGTTATTCTCCCTTAATCTTTCCCTTCACCCATCTTTTATAGCATACTAAATGGTTTCTGTTAAAAAGCAGCAACTCTAAATCCCTACTGTGCTTTCCCTTACCATAGAATTATCTGCATAAATAATCAATATATTCAATCTCCTTTAACCCCCCCACCTTTTTTTTTTTTTTTTTTTTTGCTTTCAGTCACATCTCTTGCCAATAGAAAGGTTGGAGTTTCAAAAAAAATGATAACTTTTCAATGGGAGAGAGAAAAAAAACAACTATGCTTTATTTTTATGAGATGAAGGCAGCAATGGGGTCCAAGAAAAGGATAAATGTTTAAGAGGCATCAGTTCTTTGCCTCTGGGTGTGAAATACTTCAAGAAGGCAAAGTTGACTCAAACTTTTACAACTCCAGGGCAGTTACAGTTTGCAAAATTATCTTTCAGCCATTTCATCTGAAACAATAAGACTTCCAAGAATAGTTTTCATCGGTTAGTCTTCATCACAAAATATTATACTGCAGATGAAAAATGTATTTCACAGCACAATCAAAATGATAATTTTTTTCAATATGTCTTCTGAAGTAACCTTTGTCACAGAAGACAACAGCATATAGCAGCTGTATTGAACCAGATTTCAGTTAGTCAACAAGGTATCAGGAAACAGGATTTGTACTCTTGAGCATTTATGATGCTTGCTTCTTATATTCCTATATATCTATGATTCCAATGGGGCATCCAAATCTATATAGTAGAATAATATATTATATATATGTATTGCTTTGGCAATTTTTAAAATAACATAAAGAAGCTCTAGGAATTAATTTGGATTTTTTTATGAAAACATCATAGAGAGTTAGAAATTTCAATAATTTAAAGCCTTAGTCAAGATATTTTACTAGCAGATTCAGTTTTCTTATTTGTTAAGTTAGGGTGATTATATTTCTTCAGATATTTTTTCAATTTCTTTTGGAGAGGGAGAGGTTTGAATAAGGTAGTGTATATGCACAGATCCTGGATCATAGTGGGGGGAAAAGCAATATTATGTAATGATGTTGCTATTGTCATCAAACATGATACTACATATCTGTGCCTCTTTATTAAAAATGGTATTTCCAGAATTTTCCATTGTAGCTAAAATCGATTGCCAGAGACATGGCCAAAGAGGACTGTTTACAGGTATTTAAATCACGATGGTAAAAGGAAGTGGATATTAAGTCAAATGATAAAAAGCTGAAGGAGACAAGAGTTCAGTCTGGACAACAGAAATGATTAATATGAACAAAGACTTAAAGGGCCTCACATGGAAGGGAGAGGAAATTTAAACTTGTTTTCTGATGGCAGAGTTTAAAATTACAGGATACAGAGTAAAATATCCGTTCTGTGCATGGAAAGGGCTTTGCCAAGGCAGTTGTCTAGTAATAGAAATTATAATAAAAACAAAGTCAGTCATTCTTATGTGTATTTTATGCAGATCTAAAGTAATTTTGACCTTGGAAAAAAAGGATTATCACAACCAACTAGCTGATGAGGAAAAAGGAGAAACAGCATCGTTTTCTACTCAGCACATTCTCTTGAGCTCTCCTATAAGGGAGCAAATAAAAGAGTGTTTGTCTTTATGGACAAATTCCTACTTGGGAAGTGTCGCAGATTATTCTAGACTTCGTACAGTTGGGCTACTCATTATGTCATTCACCATTATTTGTTCCATTCTACAGGCTGTCTCTGGAATACAGAGGTGAATCGGACAGGAGATTTGTGTCTGAGCATTGTCAGGAGTGAGATGGAGTTGCAGTACCAGTGAAAAGTTAAGAAAGCTCATAGTTGCAGTAACAGTGAAAAGTTAAGAAATCTATGTACAAAGAAATCTATGTACAAATCTATGTGGCCCCCATACAGTGTGCTAAACAGGCCATAGTTTTTCCATCATGGTGAAAGAGACCTGCATCAGGGAAAGAACTGTTTAAGAAAAATTACAGAAACATGGGTGAGAAATGGAGCACTCAAGTAACAGAAATGGGCTTGATAACTGAGGATCAGAGAGCTATACAGAGAAACAGGGGAAGATTATTTCACAGAGCAGGGTGGGGTCTACAAGAGGAAAGACCTTGAATGCCAAAGCAAACAACACGGACTATGCTATGAACCACATTTTTTGAGAACCAGATATTTTATGCTGGAAATGACAAAAAAGACCGGGGAGGCCAAGAAAGGCGGCTTTGGAATCTAGAACAAGCTGAAATATCAGGAATAACAGTTAATGATATGGCACGAACACCAGGACAAGAAACAGATTATTATATTTATGTGAGTCCTGGTTGTTATGCCCTGTTTCCTAAAAAGTGACCTTCCAAGTTTCATGGGAAAATGGTGAACATAGAAGAAATAAAAGTAGGTCTTTGAATTAAGGAATTTACTGTGTTGCTTAAATTCAGATCATTTCCTAGGATCCTTTTTGCTCTCATGTTCTCTGTTTCCTGATCCAGCGTACTATTATTTAATGAATGTTTACTGTATTTTTTTATTTGCTTCCTGGGATTTAGGAGATCATACAAAAGTCTCTTTTGAGTACATGCCTTAAAATTATATGTCATTTTGATCTTTTGAGCATGCCTAAATTAGCAGCATCTGTTAGATTCATTAGAGCAGTTTCATCTTTAAAGACACATTTTTATTCTTTCTCTGACCCTTCTTAAATGGTGGTTAAAAAGTGTCTTTCCTGACTCTAATTAATAAACTACAACTATTCAATTAACAACATATTCTTAAAAACAAACAAAACAACGGCAACATTTTCAGAGCCTGCTGTACACAATTTCAGACCTCCACAAGGAATTAACAACTGATGTGCTGACATAGTACATGCATATTTACTTTTGTTATCCCCCAAAATGCATTGTTGCCATGGTAACTCATGTAGTGGCTTTGCTGCCAAGAGATAGAAGTTCTATATAAAAAAAGACAAAACAGAGAAAAATATAATCAATGGGAATTACTATAAATCAAAACCACTTTTATATACCACCATAGCAAGAAGCCACAAATTATCTCAGGAAAATCTAGGGAAAGGAGATCACCCTGAAAGAAATAATTCAGCATGCTGCTCCAAAATTACCCTTCTCTCCTGGAAAACACTGCAAAATACCCTATTGGGTTTCTGTCAAATTGTTTGAGTAGCTTCATTAATGTTTACTTTATTGTTCACGAGGAAAGTTACTTTAAACTGTGTTTAACATTGTATGTATGTGCTTAACATTGTATGGTCAGTGCCTCCTATTATACCACCAGACAGTGAGCATTAAAAAATTGTGAGGTGAACGAGGTGAATGAAAATAAGTTTGCAATCATTCCTACAAAACAATTATTTGAGGGAATCTCTACTGCAGTAGTGACAGGGAATAATACACATAGCAAAAGTAGTTGATAGTGGATGACAAGGCTGGTTTGGGGAAGCCTGGTCACTCCTTGGGGATGCACAGGGTTAGACCTGCACCATGTTGGTGCTGGTGAGTGGGGATAAGGAGTGAGGAAGTTGCTCAGGAAGAGATGGGAAGCAGGAAGCACACAAGGATTTGTGGTCTTGGTGAGAAGAGAAGGAAGGACGAAGACTTGGAGGCAAGGAGGCAATGGAAGCAGCATGCGGGCAGCCAGGGGGCCAGCCCGGAGGAAGCAGCATTGGGCTGCAACAGGACAGAGAAGCAGAGAGGCCACACGTTTCTGCTGTAAGTGCTCAATGGCCTGGAACATTGAAAGCATGAGCCTGGAATGTGAGTATTTGCTAAAGTTGTCTAAAGAGCTTGAAAATTTGAACTTTGTGATAGAGCTTGTTTTATTTACTTTTGTTTAATTATCTTCGGAGTGGCCTTGAGCCAGGCTTGAGAAGATGGATCTGCGTTCGGTTCCTGTTTCAAGCCTGTTTGGAAATCTTTGCCGCTGGAAATTGGTTTATTGTCTTTCTTGTTTGAAGTTTTTCTTACTTTCTTGGTGCCTGGTTTGGAGCTTTTCTACTGTCTAAGGTTGGGATGGACGCCAAAGGAAAATCAGAAACTCCTATGTCTTGGACCACATGTTTGGAGGAAGCTGGGCAGATGCTGAAAGAGAAGGGCAAGCGCCATTTCGACAGGTATTTGGAGGACCCCAAATATGCTTTGAACTAAGACTAATTGAACTGTGTGGTGAGGTTAGCTTGGAAATGGTGAGTTAAAGGTGATTTACGTGCTTACTTGTAAATACATTTTAGTTTGGTCACTAAAAATCTGGTCTGACTTTAGAATTGCAAAAACAACACCACCAACAACAAAAACAACCCAAAAAACTGTGGGCACAAAAGAATCCTGAGGGCACAGAATTAAAGATAAAGGTTTTTTTCAGGTTAAAGGTGAGAAAGCATCCTTCTTGAGGCAAGCAAGTTAAGTGTGGATTGAAGATATAAAGCTACTGATATGAAGGACAAAGGGAAAACAAACAATTGAACAGACAAGAAAAATTTTAAACTAATTTTTAGCAAAATTGAAGCATAGAACATGGGGGTGGGGAATGCAGGGGGGTGGAATTGAGGGAGGAGCACAAAAGACTAGGGTGGTTGTTCACAGGTGATAAGGTGGTGGGAGAATCCGAGGCTAGATAACGATGTAATATAAATAATAAAAAAGATAGAGAATGAAAAAGAGAAAGATAAAGGTGATTCTTTTTTCTGGTTCAGAAACTTGAAATTTAGTAAAGACTTGTTTTTTTTGTATCAGATTTAAAGGTAAAGATAATATGTGGTTTAGAAAGCTTGTGAGATTTGGTGGAAATGTGCCTCCTTTTGAACCTGATTTCAGTATAACGAGCAGGATTTCCTGTTTTTTAGGTTACATTAAAAATAATAAGGGGAGTTTAAAAATGTAAAATCCTGGGACCTACTCTACATGATTTTGATTTAGTAAATCTAAGATGGGCCTCAGGATACTTGAGCATATGTTTATAGGTGAGTATGATGAATTCAATTTAGGAACTTCCCTTTAAACACATTTGGGAAAGCATTAAACTAAAGTTAAAGGTTCTAAATTTGCTCTCTTGCTGAAAAGCTTTATTGAATCATGCGAATTTCTAGGTTAGGATTTTCTTGGAAGATACAAAGAATGTGATGTTTCAATCATTTTAAAAATAAATGCATCCACCTCCATATTAAATAGCTCTGATTGCAAAGATCTTTGTGCTTTAACATTTGGATGTTATGTAAGATTTTTTTAAAAATATTTTGTTGCTGACACAAATGTCAATGAAATGAAAAGCAAAGTAACTTTCACAGATTCAAAGTATATATGATGCCAAAAGAATCCACTATGTTGTAACACTTACTTATTGATTTGATTAATATTGACAATTGTTCAGAATTTTCCAGACCAAAATAAAATCTACTGGACCAAATTTAAAATTCTAAAATCTAAAAATCTGCTGACCAAAATAAAATCATCAGTGTGCATTATTCACACATTACATGAATACCCAAAAATATCCAAGTCACCATTTTTAAATTGTTGCTGATAAGAAGTACAGATTATATTGATTTTCAAACACATCTCTTTGTTTTGCCCAGAAGAGTACCTCTTTATCCTGCTAACAAAAATCACAAAAGCAAAGATTTTGTTATTGGACATAATAAAATATCCTAGGATAGTAAGTAGAAAGATTGAAAGAGTTTAATTTCTGAAATTGAAATTCTTTCAGTTTAATTTCTGAATTTAAATTCTTTCAATTTCAGGAAAAGGAGAAGCTAAATTTAAATTAAATAAGAAAAAGAAAGATGGTTGAAACTTTAATCTCTCGGTGTTACATTATTCAAAATGTCCGAAAAACAAACAAACAAACAAACAAACAAAAAAAACCTTAAAACCAACTCTTTCTTGGCTACCAAAATAATGTGTCATTTTACATCAAACTCAGCCTTAAATATGTTCAGGCTTAAAGATGTTGCAGCTTAATCAACTTTCTGATAAGCTGGTTCAAACTTGAATTTGAATTTGGCTGAAGACCAATTTCTTCTGACTTTTCATCGTATCTTCTGCTCTCTACTTTTCTTCTTCTCTCCATCAACCCTAAAGATGCTGAACCACAGTTCTGTGGTTTGGTTATCTTGGTAACAAGCATTTTCCACTAGTCAGACACATTGCTAATGCAGCCAATATAATCTCATAAAATGAATAAATCTGAAGATGAAAATGGATGTGGTAATTTAAAGGTCAAAAAGCAAGTGGGAATCAAGTGTGAATAGCCAGCAGATGGTGACTGCATTTTAGAGATCAGTACTTCCAAATGCAGGGCTGCCAACACAATGAAAATATAACTTTTTAAAGAGAAAACATTTAAAAGAATTATTAATGGAAAAAGGAATTATTAATGTAAAGCTCACTTAAAATATTTAACACTTCAAAGAGATAATCATTTTAAATGAGAACCAAATTTATTTAAAAGTGTAAGTACTGATAGATTGACCAGTGAATTACTAGATTCATTCGATGTTAAGGAGTATTTGTGTAATAAATGTCCTCTCCATCCCTAATGTGTCAGGGCTGTGCTACTTGCTGTCACACATATATTTGCACTGTCTTAATGGCCCACAGGCAAAACAAGTAGGGAGTGACCAACCACATTTCAGATGAAGAAACATGGAAGAGGAATGTTTAGAAGAGAATCAAATTTCCAAGGTTAAAGTTACATAACTGCTTGAGTAATCACTCAAATCTAATCATTATAAGGTAAGATCTCCTCTCTAAAATAGAAGTTATATTATATTTAATATATTTAATATTATATTTATATTTTATAGGCTAAGAAAGTTGAAAGGGATGAATACTGTCTAGGGAATGTACCAGAAGTTCATGATCAAATGATTTGATTCAGACTTTGGAGGAGGCAGATCATTGTTTAAAAATTTTTTAGATTAGAGAAAAGCATGAACAAAGACATAAAAATGAGGGCTTTCTGCTGGTTGACTGCTGAGGACTTTGATCAGGCAGTCAGATGCAGTCAGATGTTAGCTGAGAGGTGGTACTGAGACAAATTTTTCAGAAAAATTTTAACCATGGGCACCTTATGATGGGGAGGGGAGCAACTCTACTAATAATGATAATACTAATAATAGCAAGACCCACTATGAGTTGTATTTCTTAGTTCACCTATATGTTCATTCATTTATTTGTCAATTAATTTGCCAAAATTTTATCCAATACATACTCTATGCCAAAATGATTGTGGTACTCAGGGATGGCTGGGGGTACAGAGCAGGAAGGAAACTTTTGAACATCTCACTGTGACAGTAGTAGTCATAACATGTATGTTCAGGGAGCTATGGTGACACAGAAAACAGGTGTCTACTCAGATTTGAGGACTAAAGGCTTACTTCTGATTGAATAGAAATTTTAAACAACAGTAGTTACTAGTCAAGATAATAAGCCATGGATGCAGGGGGATATTCTAAGACAAAAGATTAACAAGTATTAGTATCCTAAAAATAAGAGTATAAAGCACATCGGATGCCAGGGAACTCCAAGGAATTGAGTTGGATGACACGAGGCTAGCAATGTGCTTAGAGTTCATGCTGAATAACTTCTGCTTTACACTTTAAACAGTGGGACGCAAGCAACAATGCTAAGCTAGGGAAAAGCCAATTCAGATAGTTGGTTTAAGAGGGTGATTTAGGCAGCCATGTGGATTAGAGCCTGGAAAGCCATGGAGATTGTCCTGGAGTCAGAATTGAAAAAGAATGAAAAAGAATGGACAATGTTGACACTATAGATACTGAAAAAAAGTTTGCCGCCTTAACAAAATGCCACATTTAAGTATACAGTTTATTTTGGGGGGCCCACACTGAAAATATTGTTTGATTTTCTTCCCCAAAGTGGTGCATTGAAATAGAGTGGATCGTTGCATTATCAGTTCCCTTCTCATCTCATTAAATTAGAAGTTCTCTCCCTCCCATTTTCTGCTTCTGGAAACTTGCTTTCTACGTGGCCTGAAGGGAACTGATCCTGCTAGAACAAGCAATGTGATTTTGGCCTCTGGAGAGGCAGAATCTTTGACCATGAGGCTGTCACAGTCTTTGAATGACTACCAAGATGGTTCCTGGTTTCCCCTAAAGAGAAAGAACTGGAAAAGAGGAAATCAGGAACTGGAAAAGAGGAAGAGGGATCTTTCACTATGTTGAGAAATATTTATCAATTCAGAAACTCAGTGTTTAGAAGACAGTGCAGTGAAGATGAAACTGGAATGGTTAGTTAATGATGGCTGCCATTTTCCTGGGGACAGACATCATTTTCAGAGCTTTACAGAGATATTCTTATGTAATTTGGACAATTCAGTGAGTACTGTATTATTCAGCATCCAAGTGGGAAATCCTTCACACATTCAAAAGAGGGAAATTTAAGGAGAAACAGATGTAGGTACTGTCTAGAAGATGTGTCTAAGACAGAGTGACACCAATGGCTCTACTCTAGTATTTCTGGTCTACAAAGAAGTGGGATGTGTTACTACCACTAGGGCTGAAAGGCCAATGACAAAAAGCTGTAACTGAACTAGGCATAGGGATAGGAGATAGATAGGGTCAATTGGAGACCATATTGGAGCCCCAATTAAACCTGTTTGGTTCTAAAAGGGAACCAAAACAAGCCAGTGGAACCAAGTCTGGGTAAGACAAGGTCCTCCAAAAAAAAAAAAAACATAAGGGAGAAAATGTTTCATGCTTTCCCTCCTCTAGTTCTTTGTAAATGGTTCTACTAGTAAATGAATAGACAGAAGACAAATCAACATCAAAAAGACCAATTTAACTTCAAATATATAGAGGTCCCACAAATAGAGGAGCTAAACAAATGGCCAGAATATTTTGCTTCAGATCCTTCTTAGAGAGAGAAGGACTGAGAGAAATAGAGAGTTTATAGGGTCAAAGAAGAAGCAATAAAGTCTGTTTCCAAAGCCAATGAATGTAGATTTAAGATTTGGTCTAAACTTCTCTGGAGATAAGGAGATGTCTGTCCTTTTTGTTAAAGGTGATTCTGCCTTTCTGATACATGGGGAACTCATCTCTTATGTGTAAGAACATTATTTTTTGGACCAATTGTGACTTAAGCCACACAAATCAATGTTTTTAGGAGGAACATTTGGGGACAGCTTGCCCTGTCCATCACCATCAAAACCAATGGACTATGTGTGTATGTGTGTGTGTGTACGTAAGCAGGGCTGTAAGTCAAGGCTGATGTAGCGGTGGCACCCTGCTGAGAGAGGCACAGGTAAGGAAAAGCAACATGAAATGAGACATGGTCTGAGGGCAAGAAAAGATCAGTAGGGGTGGAGACTGCAGAGGAGAGTAGATTCCAGGGTTCAAGAGGTCAGCTATCCTGGGAGCTCCTTTGGGGCACTCAGAATTTGGCCCAACGGGATATTGTTAAAGATGAATCTGTACTGTTCAGAGACTTGCTGGAAGCTGAACTTGACTTCCCAGAGATGGGAGAGGTGAAAGCTGCTGAGACTCCCTCTTGACGTTTTGTTCAGAATACAAAAATGCCATCTTGGCTGTGTAGCCTTTTGTTTGGAAAAGTTTTTTCAGGTCTTGAGTGGTAGAAGATGCCACTTTGGATACCTTTTTTTTTAGGATTTTAAAACAATGGATAATAACTGGGTTTAGATAACTGGCCACTTATGACTTCAGTGACTATTTATCCTAGTGTGTTAAATAAATTCCATTGTTGTTGTTCCCTAAACTTGAGTGGTCTTGCAATTGTGTGTGTAGGTGAAAGTACCAAGATAGTGACTGGTAAGCTATTGGGCACTCTCCTGGCCAAAGTTTTAAGTTTTACATACACATATGTATATATAAATATATCATATATTCATGATATTTATTTTTATATATTTATATTTATATCATATGTTTATGATATATTTATATATACATATGTATGTATATATGCATGTATATATGTATATTTATGTATATATGTATGTATATATCATATATATGGTGATATCAATTTTCAAGGATTGGTACATATAAAATATAAAAATATAAATATATAAAATATAAATAAATACAAATATAAATATGGGGGCTGGTAAGTCTGAAAATGTGAAGGGTAGGCTGGCAGACTGAAATGCAAGGTACCATTGCAACATTACTAAGGTAGAATTTCTTCTCCAAGAAATCTCAAGTTAAGTTCAGCTGATTGGATGAGGCTCAACTATTATCTGAAGGTTAATCTTTACTTATCTAATTGTAGGTGTTAACCATACCTACAAAATACTTTCACAGCAACATCCGGATTAATGTTATACTAAACAGCTGGCCATCATAGCCTAGCCAAATTGACAAACAAAACTTCACTATCGCAGATACTCAGACCTCAACCTCTTTCTCCCCTTTGGTCTTTTACTGGGTCTCCTATTAGTCAAATTTGACAAATGCCAGAGGTAAGGAAATGCTGGCACAGTCTGGAAAGGTTAGCTTCTCTAGGATATGCAGCCTCTCTGCTTCCTCTGTCACCACTGACACCCATGGATACACAGGTAGGGAAGGTTGTAAATGAAAGCTGCCATTTATAACACTTAACAGAATCCTTTTCGTGCTTAATTTTCACATTTATCTACTTTTCACAACAGTTCTATTTAGTAAATATATAAATTAAATGGGGAAGTGAGACATGTTAGAGCTTAAAGCTAGTAAGTTAAGTGGTAGATTTAAGATTTGATCCTGTCTTCTAGTATTGAGTTGCTATGTACCATTCACTCTATCTTACAAATTGTGCATGTGAATCTAAAATATTATTAAAAAATAAAAATAAATAAATAAATAAAAATCACTAAAAAAATCCTTGAGCTCTGGAATCAGCTTGAGTGGGTGATATGCTCAAAATCAGAAGTTTTCATCCTCTACTATAATAATATTGCTGATTAATGGATTTCTATGAACAGAAAATGTGAAATCATTTTTTGACATCTAGATTTAATTTAGACAAACTATTATGTTTCTCTACAACAAAGTAGTAGTACACATGTGTTTAGAGATACCAAACAGTTTTTCCAAAGAAAAGTTCTTTTAAAATATTTTTATCTTAAAATAAAATCATTCTTTATTGGTATGATTATCTGCAGCTGCTATTGCAGCTATTTCAGATCCTAGTTGTTTTTTTCACTTAGTTTTCTAGTCTACTGCCAAACAACAGTATTTGAATAGGGTTATTAATTGCTACAAGATTTTATATTACTAAGTTTTTGTTTCGATGGACAGTCGATGCTAAGTTTTTTCCTTCCTGAAATATCCTTATTAGCTCATCAATATCTCTCTGTACAAACTGAGATGTCATTTACTACCCTCTAATTGTTTGATTTCTTCTTGGCACAGTGAAGGCAGATTGGGCTAAATGTTTTGGCTACTGATCTAAGGCATAAAGCAGTTATTATTCCCCAGCCACTTTCAGATCACAGTTTGTCATAGTTATCTCATGAAGGATTAGTAAATATGTGGTCTTTGTCACATTATGATAACCAACAGCGTCATTCAGTATTCATTATGGATAGAAATGGTGATGGTTTTGTTCCAATAGAAGTTAATTTATGAACACTGAAATTTGAATTTCCTAAAGATAACCATCTATTTTCAACAGTGAAAATAATTTTAAGGACAATCTTCGTTCACAGGTGTTACTAAAGCAAATGGTGTGTTAGAGGTGGTTTCTAGACTTCCGCTTGCCGAGTTCTACTTTCGGCAAAAGTTTTTGTGAGATCCAAGAAGACACTTCCTAGGAGAGATACATTACATATTCTTTATTATTGCTGTTTTTGATTTTTTTTAGAAAAATGGCTTAATTGAGGTTTAATTCAAATTAAAACTTGTGCATACTTAATGGATACAATTTGGTGAATATGCTACTTTTGAAGTAGGAGATTTGATAGAAATGCTGATTATTTATTGTGACTGTATTCTACTGGGTATTTTAATATACCTCCTAAATTAGACTTTGCAGATTGCTTAGGATGCTCGACTATCTCCTTCCTCTCCATATCATCTGTTTTGGTTACACTGCTGTTAAGTAAACCGATTACTGAGAGAGCTTATAGGTGGCACCTTAATCTGTTTCATGACACACCAGAGCTGATTTTGGAGTGCAGAGATATCTTCATTGTAACTTTTATTCTTAATGAATACAGATGTTGAGACCAATGTAAATAGATAGTAGAAAGTTATGCACTTTATTTTTAAGTATTTCAGAATGCTAGCCACTAAAATAGAGTCTTAGCTAAGTAAATTGTCAACTACAAATGCCTAATGCCAGAATCACTATGACCTGAAAATGCCATTTTAAATATCTAATATATAGAGACTCAATTCTTGGCAATTTATATACATTAATTAATATATTTTTTACTTTAATAAACAACATTTTTAAAGATAATTGTTTCAGTATCTTATTGGAGAAAAACAATGTAGGTTCATCTTCTGAAATTTAGAAAATGCATTTACAAGAAAAAAACAAAATGTTTTATAATAAACTTGCAGCTATGAGCTGCCAGCATTTTTCTCTTTTTCTATCAATTCCTTTATTTCTGGTGCATCCATAAAATCAGGATTTAACTGTATTGTCTTAATGGCAGGTTTTCGTAGCTGTCTTATTTCTATGATGTGCTATAAACACGAAAACTTTCAAAACTATATTGTAAAATCTTCAATTATAAGCTAAGTAAGTTCTAGGAATATAATAAACAACAAGATGGCAAAAAAGAAAAAAAAATATAATTTGATACTGACAAAAACATGATGATTAAAATACGGTAGTATTTAGACTTTATATTTCAAATAGCACAGCTCCATAGAAATTAAAATACATTAAAAACTTTAGAAGAAATTTCTTAAAAATCAAAGTATTGAGAACCTACTTATGTAGAATAAAATGAAATTTCATAATACAATATTAATAAAATTGATAGACTAATAATACTATGCGGGTGACAACATACTGTTACACCTTTTTTTCCTTTTTTTTTTTTTTTTTTTTTTTTTTTTTTTTTTTTTTTTTTTTTTTTTTTGAGACTAAGTCTCACTATGTTGTCCAGGGTAGTCTTGAACCCACGGACTAGTGACTCCTAGCCTCAGCCACCAAAGTAGCTGAGATTACAGATGCATGCCACCATGCCTGGCTTGTACTCTTACACTTTAACATAGTTTTAAAAGAACCATATTGAGGCCCAATATTTACCTAATTTTTTTCAAGTATAATCTTTGAACTGTCTTCCAACACATTTGGCTTCTGTTAGCACCAAATCATTTTAAGATGGTAAGTTTATTTCACTGACTCCTCAAGTTTCGGTGTTGAACTGTACTCTATATTATACATTTTATTGTTTTTATCACTTTCCAAGTTTGCTGTGAAGGAAAACATTCATTCCTAAATAATTAGAGGAAATATGCAGGTTTCTCTTTTTCAGAAACATTGTACAAGAGACAATGAAATATGGAGACAATGAAATATTCCTAGTATAATATGTACTATGGACAATGAAATATTCCTGGTATAATATCTCCTTAATCTAATACACACCAGTTTTTTTTTTTAGAGTTCCCATGTTAAGGTTGTAGTACAGAGAATTCTACTTCTCCAAAGTACTAGGGTGAGGTAGTAGTTGCCAATCTAGGGGAAAAAATGAATGGTTTTGGTTAATCAGGAAACAAAAATCTTCTAGGTATGAGTAGATTGTAAGATTGATAGGCAAAGTCCAGATTTGATGAAAAACAGGTACTCAGTAGCAATATAGAATGAGAAGATTTTCTTGCCTGGACCCACTGTTTTCCCTCTTATACCTTCTTGTATTTTGGATAGGTGACTGACACATTGTGTTTTGGTTTGTATGGTCCTATGATTCTCTAAGCTCAGTGATATAGAGACAAAAACTATTCAGAGTGCTCTATCTGACACTTAGGATTCAGTATGGGTACACCAGAGGGCTAGTAGGGCTATCACAAATATGCAAAGTGCCACTTGCCAATTCTTCTCCTAACTATCCCCTCAAAAACAAAACAAACAAGACAAACAGATTTCTATAGGATATTGCAATAGCAAAAGATCATTGAAGTTTACTAAAACCCAAAACATTAGTTTCAAAATAAAAGATGGCAAGGAAGTAACAGCATAGAAAGTGCCAAAGGTTTAGAGAAATATGTTGAAAACTATGGTAGGTTTTTTACTTTAGTAAAAAATGTTTCTATAGTTGGAAAGATGCAAACATGACTATGATAAGCAGGAAGCAGGGCCATGGTCCTGGGCATATAACTTGCATAGTCACAAAGACATGGTACCATGCAAGTTTTAATGTTCTGCTGTTACAATTTTGACATTTTACCACGGTTTGCATGAGAAACCTCATATTTTCATTTTTTGCCAAATTTTGCAAATTATGTACCTATTTTGGGTAGAAAGGCTCTGCAGGATATGATAGAATTACTTTCACTTTCTTGTGTCTTCAGCTACTCTTCAGGAGTATGGTGGGTACTATTTTCATTGTAAATAAAAAACACATATTTAAGGCCGGGCGTGGTAGCATGTGTCTTTAATCCCAGCCTAGGACGGGAGGCCGAGACTGGGAATTGCTTGACTCTGTGGGTTCGAGACCTGCCCAGGGCAACATAGCGAGACCTAGTCTCAAAAAATAGCTGAGCATGGTGGTGTGCACCTGTAATCCCAGCTACCTGAGTAGCTGAGACTGGAGATCAGTTGAGTCCGGGGTACCCCAGGCAATGAGAGTCTGCGGTTCCCTGGGCAACATAGTGAGACCTAGTCTCAACAATAACAAAAACTCCACATATTTACATGAGTGTATGGGTATATATACATACAAAGTAATATATGTACTGTTCATGAAACTGTTCAGAGTTGAAAAAGATAAAATACCTCTGAGTTTTCCAAAATTTCAATACTGAGGTGTTGATATTAACATTTCATGTCCACTCCTATACTGATTTCTCTAAAAAGCTTAAGTAATTTATAAACACATCACATATAAACACATACATTTTAATCACAATATAATCCATCTAATGTTACTTCATTTTCTCATTCACTGTGAGTCATTCCTTCTTTAGTTCTTATTGCTATCCTTCTACTCCAGTTTTAAATTTTACATTTGGGCATTATCTCCTCAGATTTAGAAATATAAGAGAGAATGCTCAAAATGAGGCTTTAACTAAAGTCCAGTTCTCTTCTTCCCCCATGTTGACTTTTCAGTACTCCCCAGTAGCAAGTTGTAAACATTTTTATGAGGTATTTGTAATACTATTTGGTTGTATTAAAAATGACATTCAGGTCTGGGTCATTCTAAGAGCCATTCTTTTCCATATAATCATGTGAGTCTCAAACTAATTTTTATCAGAATTATCTAGGAAACTCCTTTGTCATATTTTTTAGAGACCCAAACTTGTTTTCCTCCAAAGCCATCAAGAAACAGGTAGGTTTATATAGAAAAAGAATATAACAACTGACTGGTCATGTAAGAACTATATTGTATGTTTTACAGCTTTATCATATAGCCTTTGTAACATTTCAAATGTGGGCCATTTGAGAATAAAGTCACTTTTTGTTTTAAGAAATGGAATGCCAATCAAATCCCAGTACCTTTCTTAAGACATTGATCCCATTTTTCTTTTGTAAGTTTGAATCTGACATCTCAGCCATCATTCTTAGAATATCAGGCTAAAATGATCTCAGCATTTTAGTATGAAATCAGAGACCAAATGTCATTAGCAAAATGGGATTAGTCCAATAAAAAATATATGGAGAAACTGAAACACCAGTCTTTTTTTATTGGTAAGTCAGGTAAATGTCTTTCTGTCTGTAGTAACTGTAGTTACAGCTTTTTTGTATTGTATAACACCAGTTGTTTCAAAGTTCCTGAACTTGTTTCTTTAACAAAACTAGATATTCAGTTGACTGAGTGTATTGGTTGGCTCTGAAAAGAAATACTCTGCATGGTATATATTTGTTGACTTATTTTCAGCATCATTGTACTAAACAATCTAAAGAAATATCAAATAGGTTCTTGCTGTATATCAATGATTTTGCTATATTCTGTGCATTTATCATTTAATTCAATTCTCACAAACTTCCTGAGATGTAGCTATTATTTTTTTTTTTTTGCTAGTTTTAGAAGTGAGGAGCTCAGATTTAAGAACATAAAAAAGTTTGGACAGCATATGTGGTGTATATACACAATGGAGTAGTACTCAACAATTAAAAACGACAAATTTGATGAATTTATTGAAACTTGGATATACTTAGAAGAAATCATACCAGTAGAAATGAGTCAGAAAAAATATATATAACTATTAAGTTGTGGAATTGGATTTAAATATTATAACAACATGAAATCATAGTCTCTTAATGACTGTGGCTAAGGTTTGCTTAATTTTTATCAATTGTCTATAGCTATTGTACATTATCAGAACTGGGAGAGTCATATTGTTACAACACTGTCTACTGGATTAAAGAACTCATTCAGGTCTTACACATTTTTTATGCACTTATATATGATTGCATGTGTGTAGTTCTATGAAATCTATGAAATATCATCATGTGTTTAGATTGTGTAAACACCACCACTCCACTTAATGTTTCTATTTACAGGGAGAGATATAGCCTTCACCTTGGATATGATTCAGTCATGTGTAGCCCAAGTCTGGAAATTAATTAGAAACACCCCTTGTAAGATTGGAATCACTTAAAAAAATTTTTTTGACTGCACACACACACACATACACACATACATATACATTATATCATTATCTACCCTGAGGTTCTTGAACTTGGTGTGACTATAACAGAGATTAAACTGTTAGAAAGAAAAGATGCCAAAATCAAGCTGTGAAGCACATTTTCTACCCCTTGTGCAGGAAATCAACATTGCTCATCACATCTCTACTCCTCTCAGCTAGAACCATTCATGGAGTCCTTTGAATAGGCTGTAATAGTTTGATTTCCATAAAGAAGAGGATTTACAAGGCTGAGTCAAACATATTGCATTGAGAGGGTCTGGTACATGGCGAAGGTCTCAGGGAAATTGCAGATAGGGACAAGTCCAGGGAAACTGAAGTAGCATTCAAAGTGGGCACAACCAGAGGACAGAAATTTGCAGTTTAAGTTGATGGTACTGCAATCCTGATTATTACACTTTGTCAATATGGAGGTGCCTTTTGTATGGTTTTCTCTCTAGTTGCTGTGCAAAATGAATGTGAGTGGGGAGGGCTACTTGAAAGGAATAGAGTTGTGAGAAGCAATGTTGATTTCCTGCACAAGGGGTAGAAAATGTGCTCCAAAGCTTGATTTTGGCATCTTTCCTTTGTAGCAGTTTAGTCTCTTTTATATTCACACCAATTTCCTTGATGATAACACTGACCTCACCTCTGCTGGTGTTGTGCAACTTTGATACTGTATGTTATCAAAGGTCGGACAAGGTGAGTTAGAGAACAGTAGCTGGCAATGGCCATGAACTTTTTCACATCAATGAAAGCTGTGCTTATGCATTATGGAGCAAAGTGTTTGTCAGAATTATCTAGTTACTTCAGATGAAAGAAAACAAAATACTTCCCACAAACTTGTCAAGCATTCTTATTGCTGCCTGTATCTGAAATACTTTTTCTGCAATCTTTCCCTTTTAAGACATGACTTTTTTCAATTAAATGTAGATTTATTTATTGGTCAACTCCCAACCACAGTTTATAGTTGTTAAAAAGCTCTTTTTTTGAGGATATGTCATTTTTATTTTTATTTAGTGTTATTTTTAATTTTTTAAATTTATTTTTTATTGATTGCACCTATATTTATGTATATGTACATATACAGATATATAAATTACATCATTGTGTACCCTGAGGATCTCTCATCATCTTGTCACCCATGAACCATCTTAATCTTTTGTGCCCTTCCCCCCCCCACTTATCCCCCTCCTCCCCCTCTCATGCTCTATTCTTCAGTTCTGTTGGCAGTTTAAAATTATTCTTGTCTGTTTGTTTGTTTGTTTTCCCTGTACCGCTCAAATAAGAGAGACCATTCCGTATTTCTCTTTTTCTTTCTGGCTGAAGCTCTTCTATGGCACATATACTGTGTTAATCCTCATATTCTTTTTTGATTATTTGGGGCATGCTTAATTGACACAGTTGATTTACAGTAAATGAAGGCTAAATGGAACAAGAGTGATATTTTTGAATGTATTCAATAAGTATCAGGATTGTCCTCAATACTTCAGGTATTTATTCCTATAAATAGTGACTAAGGAAACATCTTGCCAAGCAGTTAATAAACGGTCAATAGATCAATATGGTAAGACCACACAGTTCTTTAGAAGATATAGGGCTGAAGTTTCCATCACATTTACTTTCTCTCCAGTCATTGAAAAAGACACTTTGTGGTTTAACTGAATTGATCTTTTAGATCAAAAAACTTAAAAGAGAGGATTATCTTTTTTTAAAGGAATATAAATAACTACTCTCAAATAATTACTCTCAATTAAATAATTAATTGAAAATTCTATAATGTATGGATAGAAACAATATTTTGGCATTCACAAATAATCAGAAATAATCTGTCAAGATACATTTTAGAGGAAGAATAGCAAATATTTGATTTGTGTGTGGTAAGGTAACTGAACAGAGTCACTATTGTCAGAAAGTAGCACTGATTTACTTATTAGAGGCTCCTGAGTTCAGGTCTAATGAAGAGAGATAGTGAGGGTACTGCTGGCCCACCCTCCTATCCCTATTGATTGCTATGGGTGATCTGTATTCATAATTTCTTCCAATTTCTCTGCTGTCAAAAAAATATCCCTAGAATCCAGCTTACAGTTGTTGAGAAAAGGGGAATTAGATAGTTACAAGATGGACCTTCAAGATGAAAAAATAAAAAGAAAAAACTGAAAAGGAGAGGAAGGGTAGGGGAATACATTAGAAATTAAATCACAGATTGTGATTATTTCAGATATTTAGCCTACAAACCTAGAGTTTTGCTCCAGGTCTTCAGAATTGCTTTGCTATTAAGAGATTTATAAGGTAAACTACCAAACTTCCGCTATCATAATCAGAATTTTGAAGGCTAAGTAGTAATTTAAAATGTGTCCTATCATATCATTAGAAGTAGAAAGGAAAAGATCAGCACATAAAATTTCAGCAATACAAGAAACCTATCTAATATTAAAAACCGTGCATATGAATTGGCAGGGTCTGGTGCGAGGCATGTAAACGCAAAACACTTACATTTTTTAGTGATGGGATTAATATTGGAATATTTCTTTCATTATTATTTTCATCAATATCATAATGGAGCTTGTGCCACAAATATGATTATTTTGATTAGTATTACTAATTTGCTACTGCACTCTATGACCCCCACCCTCTCCAGGGAGAGGATCAGCAACCTGTGAATTTGAAATATATATTTTATGAGTATATATGCATCATTCCCATTTCATCAAATAGTCAGGCTTCATTTTTAGTGTGTTGAAAATAAACATTTGGTGAGCTCCTAAAATCCTATGGTTATAGCTGATTCAGTAGATCAATAGTCATGTGTAAGAGTTATTACATTCCCCCCCATGCTTAATCTATTTCTCCTTGATGCTTTTTCTGATATTAATTAGTTTTATGATAAAACCAAGCAGCATATTAACAATGGCCTGTCTGATTTACTACAGCCTGTAAGAAAATGCCAACTGTTATGGAACGTTTTAATGAAATATTTCCATTTCATTCCACCACTAAACTCAAGGATGCCATAATTTTATTGGACTATTCCACCAACAGGAAGTTAATATAAGGTCAGGTCACAGTATAAGTGAGGGAATACATTAGTTCTTCCATTAAGTGAATATACAGAATGCATATGCATTTACTATTTTCCCTAAACAATCTGTAAATCAGCAAAATAAATGCACCCACTGAGAAACTCTGGATTTGGTGAGCAACTCTGAAATGGGGGATGATGTGAAACTGTATTCTTTTCAAAAGTTGATATATGTATTACTGTCATTGTAATAGTCAATAGTGATTTGCACTAACTGAATAATTAAAGTATGTTATCTTTTGGTCTTTTTCACTCTCTGATTAAATTCTGTCACTTGGAAGTGAGTCCATTTCCATGTGATTCATTTATTGCCCTTTCTGCTCTATACTTCCTTCTGTGTTGTCTAATCAATACGTGAAAAGTGTTCCAAAGGCCTTGAAGAAACATCCAATGTACCAAATTACTATATTTTATATACACCATATGCCTCACACTCTCACAGAGTACAAAATAAAATATTACAAAAATTGCAGAACCATCTATTTGCAATTTATTTCAAAGTTGGTAAATATATCATGAAAGAAGAGTGATGTAGGATTTCACAGAGTGGTGTTTTAAATGATCTATAAAATGACCAAGAATTGCTTAGTTACATTTTTTGATGAGTTAAAACTTATCAGTATGTTTATTAAAAGTATTCATAATGAAAAAGGTCCCCGACTTCTGAGTGCTTACATTCTAATGGAAATTCGAGAAAAGGGGAAGTAAAATTCTGGTGAAACAATTATATGTCGAAACATTAAATTTCTATAAATATGATAAATATGTCTAATTTAATTCTCTTTTCCTTTGATTGATGCAGAAACATCCCATAAAAATCAAAGGAAAAACTGAAATTTATAAGAAAAAAATGCAGTATCCTGAAAACTCTTAATAAACTATAGAGACGTTTTCTCTTGCATATTCATTCATTCTTTGTTATCTTATGCTCTTTCAACTATGACTGTTTCATTGATAATATTGATTTAGCCAATAGTGTTTTGCAGATATCATTTTGATACTTGCATGCAGAAGATTGTGGCATTGTTATACACTTGCAATTACACTTGAACAATGGTATTTATACATTATTTAACAGCTATCTGTAGTATTTTTTTCCTCCAAAGAATTGAGAAGCAGGCCATAGAATGTTTTAGAATGATCAAATCTTATGCTGTGGTAAAAGAAAAGATAAGCAATAGATTGGGAGTACAAGTGAGCAAAAGTCCCAGATGGGACACATTAAAATGAAACTTAAATAATTATCATTTAAACCCTCTTGCTGAGCATTATTCTGACTCATATAAGCCATGTGAGAAACTGAGATAAGTATATCTGTTTTTCCTTTACAGCATACAGGGTATAGGGATGAGATATTTTAAGCATTTTCCCCCAGAAGGGGAATAAAGACTTGGCTCAGGTATTCCAAAGTTTTTTACAATATCTTTTATTTCCATGTTTCTATTATAACATTGAATTATTTATAAAGGCAGTAGGATATTCTTAACATCATCTAGAAAATCTTATAGCATTTATATTTTTCCTTTCCATTTTCCTTACACGTGGTACTGGGATACAAAGGAAAAAAAAGAGAGAGAGAGCTGACATCACAGGAAGAGTTCTCCTACAAGGTATGGATGCTAAACACTGAAATAAACATAATCACAAACTCTTATCCATCAACAGCATCTCCCAGAGACTCTCAAGTGAGGATGAAGTTCAAAGCAAAAAAATAAAATAAGGGCTTAAGCAAAAATTTAAAATAAAGGCTTATGAGGATTATATTGAGATGTCATTAATTGTACTCCATTATTCATTTTAATTAGTCTTTGGGATGCTTCTTAATATATTCTGGGGATCTATACCATATACAACACCTAAAGTTCAAGAGAGATTGTCTCTAACATATACTAACATATACTATAGGCATTCATTTTCTGATTATTATATCTTGGAAGCTTCAAGGATCATGGAGAAAATGTATGGAGTGTGAATGGTCATGTGACTTAAAAAATAAAGCTACAATCTGTTTCTCCCCTCCAGCACTGGGTAGAAACCATACCATACTATGCTGCCAGAGTTATGATTTCAAATCTCTGTTAACAAGCTATGAAATGAACATTGACACCATAGTGTCAAAACAAATGAAAGACATGAGGTCCATGCTCAAGGAGACATAATGTAAAGAACTAAGATTGTTTACCAGGGATAAAGGATGGAAAATAACACTTACAAACAAGAAGAGCTTCCATGAAAAAGAAAAATAATCCAGAATCGGATGGGTTTTCCATGAGGAAAGAGTTTAACATCACTGGATATGTTAAAAGAAAGAGGTAACTAGCATGTGAATGGAGGCAATAAAGACTTTGAGCAATAAAGGCTCAAAGATGAGTTTATCAGATCACATTATTATCCTCAGTTACTTCTCTTATCCTATGAAAACTCAAAGTCACATACATAAGAATTTCAAGATCATTTTATCTCCACTTCTATCGTGATACTTTTTCAAATAGAACAATTTTAATGTGACAGAAATAAAAATATTTCTTGAGAGAATGTATACATACATACATACATGCATATACATACATATATACATACATACACACACACATATATATATACTTTTTTCCTGACTCTGCTTATAGGTCTTTTTAGTACCTGCTATTTGTATTTTTGCTAGCAGGACTTTATTGGTATAATGAAAATAACTTCCCTTATTTATTCTGCAAGATATATTTATACCATTGTTCAGAAAACAATTTATTTAAGTATGATTTAAAAATCATATTTCCAACAGCTGTGACCATAGGGTATAGAGTTTCCCATTTTTGAATTATCATTTGCATTTTCTATATTAATCCTAGGTCATATACACTATTTAGAACATTACATTTCAGGGAAGTTTCAGATAATTTCTGCTAGTCCACAATTTACTTAACCAATCTCTTATATTGTGTACATATAAAATATTGTGATAAAAAATAGTTAGGCATGAAATGATTACTCTGTATTTTGGGTGGATACTTATGACAATTTTCTAGACATCAAGCTATTCACTTGAATATCTTAGATATATTAAAAGACTTCTAATCTATTAAAATTAACTTCCTGATAACTAATGACTCTCTTAGACCATTTAAAACATATTTTAATGAATTGTAATACAAACTTCTTGAAGACTGTAATTAGTATCTCTGCCATTCTATGCATGATATATTTAGCAGAGTTTTATTATTAAAGCTGAACAAATTTCCTTGGAACGTTATGTGTCGTTAATTCTCATCATCACTCATACTTAGGGCTTATTCTATGCCTTTCTCTTTATATGATTTATCTTGCTCAATTTTCAGAAGAGTCCTAAGAGATCCTTAAGATTTTCCTAACAATTCTATCTCTATGTTTATTTTCTTTCCTGCAAATGAGAAAACTTTATTATAGGGAGATTTTATCTTTGTCACACTACTAAGAAATGATAGAAAGTAGAGTTTACTGGACTCTATATTCCAGACCTGATGATTTTTTTAAATATAAAATGATTCTATGTATTTATAAATTTTGATGAGTTTTTCAACTTGGGTTCACCTTTTACAGTATCTTTGTACTCTATGAGATGTACTGTGTCCCATGGTAGATTAATGAATGGATTTTCCAACAGCAGAAATGCCAATAGGAAACACTAAATTGTAGGATTTGTGAAGTTCTACTTTGTATACTACCTCTGTCTAACCCAACTGCAAAGAGCTAGATGTCACCAAATGTGGAGAGATGTAGACAAACCACTCCCATAGCCTGCAATAACCAACTCCAGATACCACTGACTGTGCAAGTTGTTTTTCAGCTCTCTGTTCATGATATTGGAATTAGACCCTAGAGACATTTTTTCCTTCACTAGCTGACTCTCTGTTAGGCTTCATGGCTAGAGTAAATTGATAATGAAAGACCAGAATTGAAAGTCTGTTTTTTTTCTATGGCTCTTTTGAAATAGGGGCAAACTGATTGATAAGGTGAATAGTGAGTAGTCAGAGTAAAAAGTCTCATCCTTGGTGAGTGATTCCAAAAACCAGCACTGGCCCATCGCCTTTGGGGTATTTCACAGTCACTGGTAGTCTGTGAATTCCTGGGGTAGCCAAATTCTCTGATTGCACCAGGAAATACATCACCATTTTGGATAGTAGCTAGGAGTTGTCCTCTGAATTATTATTTCTTGCTCTGTTCACATTCCCTTAGTCTAGGCATATTTGCTGTTTTCTGCATTTGTGAATTCTGGGCCTCTCTATCACCTTTTTTAGTAACTAACACTAAATTCATAACAACATCACATCACTTGAATTACTTCTATTTCCTTTCTGAATATTGACTGATACATGGATTTACTGAAATGAATAAACAGAAAAGCAGGATGCAAATCTCCTACCTTTGACCAACTGTGTATCAGCAATAGATCTGAGGCATACATGAAGTTATTCTTGAAACTGTATTGTTGAAGGAAAGTTAGTTTTTCTGAAATTAAAATAAATACAGCAACTACAACATTAATGGCAGTAGCCAGCAGTACAGATGAGGAAAATACTAATATCTTTCCTATGCAAAACATCATCTTAATATCTCTCTTCTGAAGAGGTTAGTCACTTTAAAGATAAAGACACTAAGTCCCAGAGATTTAAAAAAAAAAAAAAAAAGCTACAAAGAAGCAGTTAGAAACTTGTTTTCTTCAGAATGTTCAGAACTGTTTTTTTTTAAAGTTGTCATTCACTCTAATTTTTAAACTCTAAATTTTGAGGAAATGTCTGCTAGAAAAAAAGTTGAATGAACTGCATTCCATTTTGATGTCTTCTGAAATTTTATGCTCCTATTTTATAAGTTAAAGATTCTTCTGAAATTAAAAAAAATACATATAATCTCTTAGCCAGTTGTCCCACTTCAAGAAATGACTTGAAAATTAAAAAAGAAAAGAAAAGAAAAGCAAACTTGCTTCCTTTGGTGAATACTTGGAAAGTTCCCAGCTAATGCTGAGAATAAAAGAGCTGCCAAATTCATTAATTACCCTTAATATTCAATTCTCAAGTATAATGAATTCCATTTTCACACATGTTTGAGAAAATTACATCGGAAAGTTAATATATTGTCTTTTGTTGGGTTTCAGTGAATACCTCAGTGTGAAAGCAGAATTTATTCTGAACTCATTGGCAGACTTACCAACCAGACCCAGCACCCAGATCAGATGTCAGTCCTAATCATTCCCATCATTTCAATATCATAACTGTAGCATATGATTCCAATGGCACCAACTACTTACATCAAGATCCTGCTTTAGACTCTGGTAGTGCCAGCGGAGCTTATAAAAACGTATCCGCTTCATCATATCCCACATCTTCCTTGCACCTAAGCAAGGGCATGCAATTACTTGCAGCAATTTGGCTGTGCACAGAAGTGTTGTGCATTATTCCTGGATAAATCACTGAGAAATCATTAGTTCTGTTCCTTGATAGAGATCCAAGAATATGCTGAGGGTGCAGCTACAACTGGGTTATCACAACCTTGACACTAGTAATTTTGAACCTGGTACTTCTCAAAGTATGTGTCTGGGGGTTGGGGGTGGCTGGCAAGACTGTGCATTGTAAGATGGTTAAAAACATTCCTACCCATGAGCTTTCATTATCGTTCTTTCCAGTTGTGACAATGAAAAATATAATCTGACATTGTCAAATAGTCTCTGGGGTATGCTGTCCCCAAAACTAAAAAATGGTAGAGTTTTTTTAGAAAGTAAATGGAGCTGGTACCTCCATGTCTATACAATATAAAATACATAACATACACATGCATTTTAAGAAACAAATATATAATCTATTCATATATATTATACATATATGTATGTAAACATATTTTGTATTTACATATATACATATACATATATAAAATATATTAAATGTATCATATGTAAAATATAAAATATGTTTACATACATGCAAGTATATAAAATGTAAACATATATGACTATATAAACTATGTAAGCTATATGTAACACATATAAAAAAAACTTTTTAAGTCAAAAGATTTAGGAGTTTGGAGTAATTATTGGCACAGAGTCTATTCTGATTAATATTCAGTGTAAATGATATGTTCCCAGGCAAACACACTTGGGTCTAAGGCTTCAATTATTCTGTGACAATTGATATTTGATATTTTATGTTCAATTATTTTTGAACATCCTTAAACTTTATCCTTCTGCCATCTTAACATCACCCAACAGTGAGGATAAAAGCACCAAAAACTGATGTACTTTCCCACATTGAATTCTTCTCTTGTTATGTAATCAACTTTGGAAAAATAAGAGTTATTCCATCTTCTTTGTCTCATCTAGCAATGATTCCCGGAGATTTTTATGTCCTAAATATCTCAAACACCCACTTCTCCACACTTCCTACTTTCAGTTTAATACAAGTGATCATCATAGCTGGCTTGGATCTGTAGAAGAGCATAATAACTCATAGAATGCTTTCCTATATAACTTCTAATCTCTTTTCCATTGAAAAGATAGAATAATATTTTTAAAAATGCAAATATGACTATACTACCCACATAAATATAAACCCTTTATAGACTTTTAAGGATTCTTCTCTGGCTAACAGTCAAATTTCTTAACATGATTTTTTGTTTAGTCTTCATCACTGGAGTTTTCTCATCTTTCTTTCTGTAGATGTCTTATATTTTTCTGTACTTTAAAACTCATTTTGTATTTTGACTTTTAGTCATCCTTGTGCAAGCCCCAAGTCCTTTCCAGAGCTCAGAATGCCTTCATTCCAATAAACTTTGCATAACAACCTTAGGTACCCTTCATCCCTCGTTCCAAAGGCATCTGTTTAGGAGGCTTCTTCTTTGAATTACTTAATGCATCAGATCCTGCCATCACCTAGCTCAATATTAGACAAGTTTCATTTTTCTTGAAAGTAATTGTCCCAGTGAGACTATTTATTAACTCCTATTTTATCACTAGACTACAAATTCTATGAGGGTACAAAACTTTCATTTGTCATTTCTTTGATGTTCCCATGTTTGTTGATACATTCCAATTAAGTGGTTTTGAAAGAAAGGATTGAAGGCAGACAGGGCAGAAGGTAAAGGAGAAAAGGAGAAGGAAGAGAAAAGGAGGAAGTTAATTCAGGGGAGAAATAACATGCAACATCGTGCAACATAAAGAAAAACTGAGGTTTCAACCCATATTTTCTTTCTTTCAGCTAAAGGAAAGAGGAAAATAAGTAATGAAGAAGTAAGAGTAGTTTTAAAAATATATTTATTTAATTTTTGTAACGAAGGTAAACACTACAAAATTAATTTTAAAAAACCTTATAGAAAATATTGAGTAATATTACACTAAGTGATAACCTATGATTGTGAACCATTATTTCATGTTCAAAATACTTACAGTTTTATCAACTTCAGATATTCAGTTTTATTTCTGTTTGGATGTGCCTATGTATGTTGTATTGTGTATACATCACCATTGGAATAAGCAATATGTCCATGTTGAGTAAGTATACATATCTAACACTAGCAGGGTATTTAACAGCAAATTAATTCTCTGTCAAAGCTGCTGCATCTGTGTTTCAATTACTAAAATTCTAAATTTAGTGGAAAATACAAGCATGCTTTCTTATTATCACTGCATTAGTATTTCTAGGGCAAACAAGAATAACAACTAAAGTGGTTATTAAGGAAATGGTATTTCAGTGTGAATTTATGCTTACCAAATATAAGTGTCTTATTCAGATGTCATTTATGTGATTGGCTCTATTTTGGGGACAAGCATTTTAAGATATGAATTTTCCCTTCAAAAACAAATATACAGCAATAGCTTCCACTTAGAATTAGTTCTTTTGTCTTTACCTAGACTATGAATTTCTTAGGATTTAATATTCAGACATTTTAAGAAATAGGCTATCTTTGTAAGTATGTTTATCTTAAATATGTAAGAATGTACATAATTTTTGGTTAACCCTATAGGAACCAGAGGGCTTTCCAAGATCATTTGCTACCAATCCTTCTGCACACTAAAAATATACTCTCCATCTAACCATTCAGCCTAATGAGTCATGGTCTCGAGTGCTCTCTTTCTGACAATGCTATTTTCAGTCAATAAATAATTTAAATGCTGATTTCAAGGAAGACTTTTACCAGGTCTTGTAAAAGGGAACTTACAAGGGTATAAGGGTATTTTCTTCTCTGCAGCCTACAACTAATACTTTTGATCATTTTAATAAGAATTTATGGATGTCCAAATTATTTTGAAATGTGAGGACATTCATAAATATAGATACAGGTATGCAGTGAGCTTCCATGTTCAGAAGTTTTTTTTTTTTTTTTTTTTTTTTTTTTTGTTTAAGGTGCATATTGCTTTCTGGTTATTATTATTGCAGAAGGCAGGATGCTATCTTGGAAAATGATGCACTTTTCATTCGACTTCTATTTTGCATTTTTTCAAAAAAAAGTCTTTCCCCTCCATCAGCAGATTTAACTACTATTGCATCTTGTCAGAGTAGAGAACAACTTGAGTGTCATTTGCTAAGCACACATACCTGAATTTGATTGAAATATTGATCTTAGAGAAATTTCACTAAATCAACAAATTAATCATGAACTTAGCCCCCGGTAAAAAGGCACTATTCTTATTTAAAAAAAATAAATTTTATGTCTTTCTTTAAATACAAAATAAATCTTATGTTCCATATGTTACTCTGGAAAAAATGACATACATGTAAATGTACATATAAATTTTTACCAATTCTCACATTTTTAGGTTTTTAGTTCCAGTGTTACTATCCAAGAATCCTTCACAGCTGCCAAAATCAAAATGCACTCATATAATCATTGTCCTATCATCCTTCGCACTTACCTTACTTTGTCTTTACACCTTTATTCACATTCCCATTTCATTAATGTCTCTCTTTTAGATTAGATTCTTCTATGTGAGAAGACAGAATATCTGTTTTCCTTCCCATTGTGTTCCCAGAATTAAAAAGAGTAGGCATGTAATAAGATCTGAAAGGATTTAATATGTGTGTGAATAAAGGAAACATGATTTTCAGCAGAAGATGATTTTAATTCTCAGTACTGCTTGAATGGAACAAGTATCAGTTTATGATGTTTTAATTTCTTTTTTAAAAAAAGAAACCTGTATGACTTTTGCCCTCTACACATTGCCAGTGGAAACATACTATCAGTTCAACTAGGGTGTAAACAGTTACGGTTGATAAGCAGTTCTTAAATGGAAGGGGGAAATTTGAAGGGGGAAATTCAAAAGATAACATGAGAAAATCACAGTTTGAATAGTACAAAGATAATTCTTAATTTTCAGGGTCATTTGGTTATTTGTAGTCTTATATATTCTTTCTCTTGAGTACTACCATACCTATGCTTTATATATATATTCTTTTCATTGAACTTTCAGAGTGATCCTCTGATTTGAGGCTTAACAGACTTTATAAAAAGAGGGGAAAGTGGGGAGAAAAAAAAGACTTTTGCTTGTTTTCTAATCTGATTTTCTTAAACATTTCTTTTAACACTAATGCACAGATTTTAAATACACCGGCACTCCCAATCTTGACCTGAGTTTATATTGCTTTAATAATAAAACATATCTTCTTGTATTCAAATTCCATAATGTAGTCTGAAGTAATATGGCAAATACAAAGCCATGTTAAGAGTTTTACTAAAATAACAAGGTCAATTGAATTATACATCTTTAGTCACCTACGAGGATCAACAAAGTTTACTGAAAACCCACAATATCTAAGATACTGTATTACATATGGCAGCAAACCAAAGTTGGAAAAATAGTCGATGAGGATTAAATAATTTCACCAATTTCAAAGTATTTGTGATGGTACTAGAATGGAAACCTGTTTGAGATTTAAAGGATTTTGTTGAAACTCAAGACTCTTTTAGTCTTCAAGTCCCATTTTCTCCTGGAAAACTATTGAAAAGTGCTCAGTCATTAACAAGAGTTTTGGTTGCACTCATAGATAACAGTCATTAGCAGGTGGTTGGTTGACAATAGACACCAACAGTCATTAAGTGCTTCCTGTTATTAGTTCCTGGAAATTCCAGTGATTACTTGTAATCATATTGAAAGTATTTCAGTCTAAAAATACAAACAGGCCAAAAAAAACATGATGCTTATCTTTAAGTCAGCATAGTAGGGGATGAGAGGAGAATCATACAAATTAAAAAAATATATAAAGATTTAGGTGGGATGCTGATTAGTAGCAACAGTTATCATCAATCTACTTGACTCCATGCATAAGCTTCATACTCCGCATCTGAAAGGTGGTTATGTACATAAGAAATCTATGTTTTATGGTTATTGTAAGGGATTAAAGTAAAATTAGAGTGTGGATATTGGGGTGCAAGTTGAGCTCTCATATCCGGATGAAAATCAAAGAACTAAATGCCAAATTCCAAAGCATTAATTTAATGCTTTGAACTCAAATGTTGTCAGCCCTCTTATTGTCTAGACATTTATGAAGATACAAAGTTGTAAAGCTTTAGAGCAATACTTAGAACTGGAAAATTTTAATAGGATATTGCTGGCTTTAATTAAGATAGAGACAGGTGATTTGTATTGCAGAATAGAGAGGAAAAACAGTGTGTGTGTGTGTGTGTGAATACAAGAGAGATCATACTGGCCCACACATGAAATTCAGTGATGCCCCAAAAAACCAAAAACAATTTCCATTGTGTTTTGGGGAATGAGAGAATTTGTCTTGTGTCTCAGGCAAGAAAAGAAGGCCATGGAGAGATCATGCTACCCATGGCTTATCTAGATTAAAAAAAAGGAAAATAATGGTATGGACAGCAAATGAGAAACCCTATGAGTTGAGAGAAAGTTCCTAAAATTATCTAAGATCACTGACTGACACCTCCATCAGCAGTTTTAAGTATGTTCATACTTGATGTGGCATCAAAATGGCATTGTTTTGGAGCATATGTGGAAAGTAATGGAGGCTACTGTGTTGAATTAGTAACTGCAAAGAGAAATATGAAAACTGAGATTGAATTACTTTTTCCCCCAGTCCACCAAATATTTCTACTCATAATAGCGGGCTCATAAAATTTTCATGCAAAATTAGTGGAAGTCAATATGCACAAAATCTATCTTTTGTGTGTGTGTGTGAATATAAGTTCCCTAAAATTGTCTTCAAATCAATCCTCAAACTTAACCCTTGAAGAGAAAGAGTTTAAGATATAAAACTTAAAATTCTAAAGTATTTTTCAAGACTCTAGGTTCATAATCTTCTGGAGAGATTCAACTTTCTACTTTTGGTGAAGTGTTCTCCAAGATAACTCACAGAAATGAAGTATATGTCCCCTTATAAGTTAAAATATCTGACTTTAAGATCCTACTCAATCACCACCCAACAAGAAACAGTTTGTTCACTTATATATTTATGCAAGTCATATGTTCAGCATAAAAAAGAAAGGATTATGCTAGAAGTTGACCCAATTTTAAAATCCCTCCTTCCATCTTCATAATGATGATTTTCCCTAATAAAATTCCTCTTTATGAAATAAGTCTGCTAATTAGCTTACTAACCTCTACTTTGAATGTAAAATTATCTAATTATGCTAGCAATCAATGCCCAAATAAACACGTCAGGGAAATGGAAGTTAGAAAATGGAATGTTGGTGTTTTTTACATAAATTCAGAGCAGTTATTTTTCAAACTGACCATTATAAAAATTCAATATCTGGCAATGTTTTTAATATATCTGCCTCCATACTATCATTTCTTATTCTATAAGTGGATTAGGTATCAGCTACATTACACTTTCTGCAATACAAATCTTAACATACTCCAATAACTATTTTTTCAAAATCCTTATTTATTTAGGTATTATAACACAGATGGTTTTCTTTTTCTTTTTCTTCTTCTTCTTCTTTTTTTTTTTTTTTTGTTGTCAAACACAAGAGTATTCAAAGGAAGCTCTTTAGTTTCTGGGAAGAAAATTAATTATAAGAAATTTTATAAAACTGTTGAAAGAGTATTCCTATAACATAGAAAGTGTTAATTTCCCATGAATATATTTTTCCTCAAATTATGGGAGGCTACATGAGTGTGTGGGTCATATACTTTGACTCAATTTTTCCTGAAGTTTAAGACTGCATTTTGTGCATAACAATGATAATGAAAACATTAAATTTGACAGAGAAGACCTATTTTAGATTTTCTAACTTGTTCTTTCAACAATGCAAAATTATTTCTGTTATTTCCTCCCCCTTAAGGGCTTTCTCAAAAAAATTATTTCATTCAAAACTTACAATACTGGGAAAAGTGCCCTTGGGAGGGCTTTCTGAAGCCCAGAGGAGCTATCAGGCATTCACTTTTTTTTTTCTTGAACCCCAGTCTATTTCATAGTTTTATGGCCCAGACTACACTTAAGTTTTATCTCCTGCCACCCACTTGAAAATACTTTATGTCTAGTGAGGGTTAATGTTCTACAGTCTCCACCTCCATCAAAATTGTAACTAACAATATTTGCTTATCTGGAGACTACTCTACAATTTGCATACTATAGCCTGACCTCACAATAGTCTCACTGATTTGTGAATTGATGAAGAAACAGGCCTAAGACCCTAAAGGACATAATTCAGGTCAAAGGAATAACCTACTTATGATCCTAACTAAAATGATAACACTTCCAAATTCTTTAGAATTCTACCACATATGTATCCTAGGAGCTACAAGAGAGGTTTTGATGTGGAGATAGCTGAGTATGGAACAAACATATAGATACCAGTAATCATGCTTTGCTGTAGAAGCTACAAACCCCATGTTCTCTTTTATTTACATCATCATTCAAGTATAAGGGTCTGGTATGTGTTTGTGATTGAAACCCTTGACTGAATTCATGCTTATTATGCAATAAAAACTAGATTCATCTAGAAATAATCTTTCAAATATTGAGGCTTTCATTTATATTGAAAAACTACCTGATCAAAAATTAAAGTCCTTTTCAAATCTATAATTTTATTAGGAACAATGCATAGAACAGAGACTTGCATAAAAATTATATAAAAACTATATTAATCCTACCATTAATGTCCACTACTTACAGGCTCATATGCTATAATAATGAATTTCTCCTCTTAACCTTTCTACAAACCATCCCACTGGGTGCTTCCATTCTTAACTCTATATCTTCAGCTATTCACAGATGTGTTCTCATTCTTATTGTTCCAGACACACTGGCATTCTAGCTCCTTGAATATGGCATCTTCTGGCATCACTGCTAACTATTTTTTCCCTTAGAAAATGCTTTTTCTATCTCTACAAATAGTTGGCTCCTCCAAGAATAAGCACTACCTCCTCAGAGAATCTTCCCTTATGTTTTAAAACAGGTCTTTTGAAAGCCAATCTGTAAGGTAACTAACCATTTAGGTTTGCCCATGATCATCCTAATGTTCGCCTTTGGACCTGTCTGATGTAAGCAAACCAGACCAAGGCAATCTGTAGATTTATATAGGAAGTTCTCTCTAGAGGTTTCTAGAAAACTTATAGGGAAAGCAGGCAAGGGAAGGAAAGGTGCCAATCAAAGCAAAGTCCAGTAGAAGCAGCTTAAACCGGGAAACTGGATTTTTAATTAGGCTCTGGTCTTTTCCCAACAGAGGTAGGATTTGGGCATTTATAATCTCATACCTGTCTATCAACAACTAACAGGTCTCCTTAGGGTTAGGGTGGGAGAATTATATTTATAGGCATAGTCTGCTTTCTCAGAATATAGGAAGAGCAGTTCCATTCACCTAAAAGCATGCAGAGTCCAAAGTCATGGGGATGATTCATTAGAAGAAAAAGCATACTGAATTTAGAGGAGCACAGTGAAACACCATTTTTTCTTAGACTCAATCTTTTCTCTCAAACAATACTCTAGTTAGGCTTTATTTTCTTTAGGGCATTTTTTAAACTCTGACATTATTCCAAGTGTATATGACTATCTCTATACCTTTATCTGTAGCTTTTTTCCATATCCATATCCATTTCTATACCAATTTCTTTATCATGAATGTATATTATATTATTTTCTTACTAGTGTTTAGTTACTGTATAGCAGAAACTCTATCTTGTGCACCATCTTTTATGTAACAGTTGCTCAATAAGTATTAGAGAAATCAGTAAGTTAATTCATGTATCACATGAACATATTCAAGCAGAAGGAATTACTATAATCCTGGTCTCAACTTGCCAGCTGCTTCAATTCACAATTTCAGTATCCTTGTTTAGTATTCTGTGTTTTCTTTCCAAGGTGTCATTACAAAATACGGTTGCTTTACCACCATTTTTTATATCTCTCTTTTTTCCTGTCAATCCCTACATGTTTTTTTCTCTTATAAGTAAGCAATCTTACTATCCAAAGCAACAGCTTCTATATCATAACAGCTGTAAGCATTGCAGATCCTCAAGTATGTGCTTTTGGAGCTCAGATATGCCACCTACTATGGTTTTTAATGGGGCGATATAGTGAGGTCATTGTGATCATCAATATATGTATAAGAAATGAGGTAAAATCCAGTAAAAGACAAACATTTTAGAAATATTTGCTGTCACCAATACTTGATGGAATTTACCAATGTCCACATGAATTCTGTGTCATTTTAAACTGATTATGACATATTTTCCAGGCAGGCACTTCAAAAAATAACCGAGTCTTTTATTACAAGGTTAAATTTCCAGTCATCTTAATAGACACTGCATTATACTTACCAGATATATTTACATCTTAATAGAGACTGTACTTATTTCCTATGAAACTTTTCTAAAAAGTCACCAAGGTAACTATCCCATGCAGCACATTTATTCACATATTAAAAATACACAATATAAAAATCCATTTTCCCCCCAGTGACTATCTTAGTGGGAGAATATAATCAGCAGTTATAGAAAAACCTTTCTGTGCATTTTCATAAAATATCTCAAATGTGTGGCTGGTGCAGTGATGTCTTACCACTATTTTAATCACGTTTTGGCTGCCTCTTAGAATTCCCTTGATGATTCTTCACATTTCTTTTTTTTTTTATTCTATGAAGTACATTACTGTGATCACTAAAAAGTGTTATTGCTTTAAGTAAGTTGTAAAGGTCAGTGGATATTTCTTGTCACCCATATATAATGTGATCTAAAAATATTTTTCTTGTTTCTATTAATCACAAAATTTTAATGTTTAATACATAATAGCATTTGATTATTTTTATGTACTACTCATAGCTTAAGATTAAATAGATAAGTAGATTTATCAGTATAGTAATAAATTATTTTAAAAAATGCCAATAGTGTGATATCAGGTCCTTTTAAATAAATATTTATTTAAATACAGCAATAAATATTTGAAAAGCAGTGCATGTAGTAGTTATGGACAAAGAACTCTCATAGACAGTGTCTACCCTACATTTAATATTTGTATGTGAGCCTGATTAAGTATATCACCTGGCCACACTTCAATTTTCTCATCTGTAAAATGGAGATAATAATGGTATTTACTCTTAGGTTCATTTAGGATTTAAATGAATAGAATTAACGGTACCCACAATGGTTGTCTTATAAAGAGTAAGCACAATTTGACATTTACGTGTTATTGTTAATACTAAGGCATCACAATCACATGGAATTCATTTCAGTCAGAAAAATGCGACATAACAGTCTATACATGTAATTCTTATAGACGTAAATTTCCTGTTTTCAAATTACTAGTGTATTTAAATCACAATTGTTTATTATTCTCAGTATGAAATATAGAAAGTGTGTGATATAGTTTCATAGGATTCAGGTTCTACATCTGATTTTACAGTATTAGTTTTATATCAAGAAACAGCCTACCTGTAGTTCCATCTTTCTGATCTCCAAGTGAGACAGTGATCATATATTCATTAAGAAACGGTGACTATGAACTTTAAGCTAAGAGAATACAATAGTGGAGATTCTGGGTAATCCACATTAAGAAAGTTCTGATTATAATGATCAATGTAGCTCTATTTGCATTTTTTATTTTTAATGAATTATTTTCTATTGTGTTGTTACTTCTCTGGGAAGTATATCTCTTCAAGTTTTCAGAAAATGTTAAACACTTTACATTTAATGATCTCATCTCTGGAGTTATTTTCCTAGCTTAATGCTGTCTAGTAAAGATAGCAGATGTAATTTATGCACATGCTAACACCAATCTACTGGTAGTAGCACCTTGGAATGATGCTATACTGAGGCTTCTGCAGGCATATGTGACCAACTGCTGTGTCACCACACTTTCCATGGCTGTGGGAGGGGTTTGTACTTGTTATTCTTAGAAGCTAAAATACAACCTGTCAACAGAAATGAAAGCCATAAATGCCAGGTTGGGTTCAAAGGGTAATACAAGGAGAACTTAAATTCAAAGCACTGTGTTCTATACTTCTCCAGAGGATGTGAAAGGCAGCTAATCAAGAATAAGACTAAGGCATCAGGAAACAACATCTCAATGCATTGCCGAATTTCAATCTCTGCCCATTTTGGCTATTGGAAACTACAACTTTCAACAGATTCAGAACAAACAGGTAACTTGAGGATGTTTTAAAATAGCTACTATTCAGATGATTTCCATAGGAGACAACTCCGGGCTTTCCTATAAAGACACTTCACTGCTAAATTTCATTTTAACTAACCCCTTGTTGGAATTTCATCGAATATGATGGTGGGAACTGTGCACGTCAATTTAGAAATAAATTAATTAATAGCTCAGAGAAATTCCCCTTTTCATGTTGAAATTAAGTTGCTGATGAGTTCGTCTCAAAATATAAATGTGTTATTTAAGAACTGGGTAAATCCAACAAATGTGTCTATAAGCCAATTATATCTTTCTGCCTCACTGATCAGCATGTGCAAAGCTGGGAAGAAAGTCGCTACTAATCCGTATGTTGTGACTTTAAATCCTTCTCTGAAGAGACTTGTATACATCGGAATGGCACCTTTTCAGAACATGTCTTAATTTAAGTAGCAACACAGTTTGAAGATGTTTTTCATCCTCTACCCACCCGACTACTAACGCGTCTTCATAACTCAGCTTGTGCCCTCTATCTCCAGTTGTTATTATGATGAAATGCTCACTCTTAAGGAGCCGCTGACCTTTTGGTTCAAAATCAACTAAGAAAAATCTGGGGAAATTCTGAACAGCGACTCATTATAGAACTAGGGTATCAGGTCAACAGTAGGGACAAAAAGGGAATCAGACAATCAGACCAGTGTTTAGAAAACAGGGGTTTGTAGAATTCTGGTAGCCAGAGATAAGTTCTTTCAGTCTAGAAGTTTTATTTTATTGGTAGTAACCATAATAGTATTGAAATATAATGCTGCATACCTGACATTTATATAATGCTATAAATGATGTTACTTCTATAATATATTGTTGGATTAATTTTGCTAGTGCTTTATTTTATAATAGTTTTGCATCTGTGTTATTGAAAACTAAGCACCTTAATTTCCTTTATACTTTCTGTCTGATTTTTGCTCAAAGGTTAAATCAACTTGTGAAATGAAGTGGGCAAGTTAACTTTTTTACTAGTTTCTGGAAGGATGCTTGTAAAACTGAAAGACTTGGTCTTAGAACACTTGACAGAACTTATCTATGAAATGATTTGGATTTGGTGGCCTATTCTGGATAAAATTTGTGGACTAACTAGTTTTTAAATTAAAAAAATATATGATTGAAAGGGTACAAATATAATTTTCATTACATTGGAAGGGGGGATTCAACAAATGTGCAAGTAACTATTGTATATCAGGCACTATTCCCAGCATTTTATCTATATAAATAAAATTCATCCCTTATAATAACTATCAGACAATTTTGCTTAGTAATTATTACAAAATTATTGGCTGATAGCTTGAGGGTCATAAAAAATACAAAGGACTTGTAAAATCAAAGCAATAAATGATTCCAGAATGGTTGAGAAATGAGGCATCTACTGTCATCTTATGCATGGACCTAACTATTTCTGTTTAAGTCATGGACACACTGTCAGGGTAATGAACTTGATTCTTACCTGAGCAAATAGGTCACACTTGTGAAGATGAGGCTTTGTTAAAAGATTATTTGATGAGTCTAAACAAAACCTGCCACTACTGACCAGATAGTAGGGTTGGGCTACCTAAATTGACAGCCTTAATTGTCAACAAAAGGGAGAAAATAAAAATGAAAAGCAAAGAAGACAGGTAAAAATTATGGTCCAAATGAGGTAACTTTTTGAAAGTTCCTGATAAATCTAAAATGCATAGTAATGTTTAGCTAAATTATATAAACTTCTGGGTTTTTGCAGATTTGGTAGGTTACCAAAACTATCTCTTTCCTCCACCCATTGAAAGGTTTTATGATTCCTCTCATCCCAACATCATGAGACCCCCACATAACTTGTGGTGGAAAAAATCCGGATTCAGTTGCCACTTGCTGTTATTCTCCTGTGCTCAATCTGTGCTCTTGAGCCAGTCATTTAATCACTTCCAAATCCCCATTCCCTCATTCATAAAATATAGCTAGCAACAGCCCTGTAACTCAGTAATAGTGGTGATGAGCAACCAAGAGATTATGTATTCAAAACACTTGGCACTGTGCCTATTACATAATGTCTCACCAGTGTCTGTAATACTCTTTAGATAGTGGTAAATAAAGGATAGGATGACTCTCATTCTTGGGAAAACCCTCATTCAATAAATTGATCCACATTAATCAATGATTTGGGCTGAGGTTCAATATTTTCAGAAAAAAAAAAAACCTCAAAATATATTATCTCTTTGGACTCCTGTGAATGAGGAAAACACTAATAGTATTTATACATATCACTTTGAAATTGAGTACAACTTTATTATCCCCTATCAATTTTAGTCAAGGCACAGTCAAAATGTCAAAGTCTGTGTTTAATTATATACAGCCTGTTAAATTAGTGCCAAATATCATTAATAGCCTTCAAGTAAGCAAAAGGTTGCTACAAACTAACATCCCCTGAGAACATACTGTAAAATACACTATGAGCATGTCTATAAATAATCTGCTAATTACATGATCAACTAAATTAGAGATAAGGCCAATCTTACTGTAAATTACATCTAAAAAGTCCCTCCCCCAAATGAGCAAACATATAAACTCTTTCCATGTGTTAATATATTATTAGATATTAATTTGTCAACTTTGGGGTGAATTAATTTAAATGAGTGAATAAAGCAGTCACCTTGTCTAATTAAAATGGAGAAGAAATATTCCTTAGAAATAACTTTCCCTTTTTCTTTGTTCCCTGCATCCAATCTAAGATTCATCAGAATCTTGCATTGCCGCAGTCAGAAATGATCTTGGTAACATTGCATACATTCTTCCTGGAAAGAATGAACTTATTCTAAGGAACATCACAGATAGTGTTTGGGGAATATCAAATTTTGTTACCAAAGACAGATCCAAATCCATCTGACACTGAAATTTGCACCTTTTTTGAAATGTTCCTTGTTTTTCAATCTGGGTTGAAAAAACAGTTCCCATGTTGAATAATAATGTGGAAAAGAGAAAACTCTGTAAAGGGAGACCTGGCAATACACTGTTAAAATGCTTTCCATAATGAGAGAAATAAAGAAGCACTTTGAGGTATTTAAGGCTTTCTCCACTCCTCTACCATTAAATTTCCAAAGTACCTAAAATTGTTAGATCTCTTGAACATTGCACATATGAATAGTGGATGAGGACTGGAGAGAGAGAGAGAGAGAAACTTCTATTTTCTCTGCTGAGTAGTTTTGCCAGTAGGGAAGTGTACAAATGCAAATAAGCTCTTTCAGACTTCTGTAGCTGTGTCTCCACTCACAGTATTTTTTACCTATAACCCTGGCAACAAGTTCTGACATTTTCAAAAACAAAAATGGCAGTCTTGATTTGTTTTCAGGTATGGTGAAATGACTTTGTTTGTTTGAAAAACTATCATTACCACTGTAGTTTCTTTGCAGTAATTGATTAACTCTATGGTGCAATGTCCTATCAACAACAATGTGCTATTCACAGTCCCGCTTCAATAATCAGAAAAACAGGATAAGGTAGGGGAACTATGTCTTCTCATCAAAGCAATCCCTGATTGAACAAATCCTTACATAGATTTCAAAGAAAATACAAAAATACATTTGCTTTATAAACTCAATCAATGAATAAAAGGAATTTTTTTTTTTTTAGTAAATTAGGAAGGACCACTATTTTTACATATTTATTTCTGCATATAATGAATGATTACAAATGGGTTTAGGAGCACAATTACTAAAGTCAACCCCAAAATATAGTATTACTGCTTATTTTTTCATATTAAAGAGTTCTGTCTTGGTATTTCTGAATATTTTTTTCTAAACGCAAACTGTTATACTACAATTTGAAATTATTTAGTGCAATTCTGATTTTGGGATGTTAGTAGTATTTTCTTTCAAAAGTATTGTTAGCAGTAAAATTTATTAAGTTTTTTTTTGTTGTTGCTGAATGGCACCTGAAAAAAGCCTCTTAAAAATGATTGTAATAACTTTCCAGAATCCCTGAGAATAAAGTAAAAAATAACATGATGGCACCATCTAGTGACTTAATATTTTTCCTTTTCTTTTTTTGATATCCCACACAAAAAAAGTATCTACTTATATAGATTATATAAAGGTATTTGTTCTTAGAGAAAATGTGCAGATAAAAATACTATTTTTATATTTTATTGACCATGGGTAAAGCAAGCTGATCTTGACAAACAGAAATTTCAGAAATAATTTTCTGCCTTGTAGTGCAGAGACTGTTTCATAAGAACATCCATAATTTTAGAGCTAGTCTAGTTCTGCAAACAAGCAGTGAAATTACTATATGCTCATATTTGGAGATGAATCAGACAAATGCATTTCCAGGAAATGCTTTCATCCACAAATAAAACTGACATACCTGATTCTATTTTTCTATTGCAAGCAGTCATAATTAACTACGTGACAATGACACAAATCTAAAAGTACTGGTATCGCCAGAGATAACTGTTGAGTACAAGACCTTCAGTACCTACAGTCAATACAGATCCTTTGGCATGACTGTATGCAAATTGATTTTTAGCTTATTTCTGAGGTTCATAGATGTTTGGCTATTTTATCATCTTATTATTCTTGAATTGTAGGCATGTGTGGTAACTGTGTGTGTTTGTGAAAATGTGAAGTATCAAAGCATTATAATCTAACCACTTTGAAATGTGTTGTTTCGATTTTGTGGAAGAAGGCAGAGTTCACAAAATGAAGTTTGCAAAAATTGTACATAAAACTAGAGCCTCTAGGCTATGAAAGAGAGCACAGTAGAGTATACTTTCAATAAACTGAAGGAGCTGCATTTACCTTTGCAATATGAAATTCACTTTAAAAAACTTCACTGACAATACTGAATTATGCATTTCCTCCATCCTTCCCCATCCTCAAAATCTTATAATAGCAAAACAGATCTTTCAGGATCAATTACTTTATTTAAAACAAAATAGTTCCAGGTAGATAAAATTACTGTGCTTTTGAACTCAAAAATTGAAATATAAGTTAAAAAAACAGGTTGAGAATGATTAGGCCGTACCCTGTAGAAAGAAACTTGCACATTTTAGTCATATTTATTGATATGAAGTAATATTAAAAGCTCATCAGAGTCTCCTGATTGTCATCTCCAGTTTCTTTTCCCTCTGGAACCACCAATATCCTTTTACCAGTGTAGAAAAGAGTTCTCAAAGATGAGAGAACAGATTCATCTTTTTATCAGTGCCTACCTACCTTCCTTCTCTCCATCTACAAAAGACTTGTTAAGATCTTTATTCTAAATTACAAAACATGCATATTCAAAAGCAATCTTTGAGTAACAATTTTTTTAATCTATTGATTTCCATGGAAGATCAGTCATAATTTTTACATTCTCTTTACATCCCCCAAACCTGAGTTTAGCTGTTAGTTTTGGAGTGCCTTGCTGAGGGTGTCTCTAAAGTAATATGATGCATATCTTTGTGTAATTAAAGGTATTCTTTTCTCTAAGCACAAAGATGTTGCTAGTGAAGAGAGTTACTTCAGACCCTACTGATCTTAGCCCTAAAGTTTGAGAATAATCCTCTTTGGTTTGATGTTCTGTCTTCTAGGTTCACCAGGATGGGGGGTCCTTCCCATCGAAGAGGTGGCACCATGGATGTCCTTGGTGCTGGACAATAGCCCCATTTCTGCAGCTTTTAGTAACGACCTTGCTTCTGAGGTTCTGGGTAGATTAGTCCATTGAAATTGAAATGTGATCCTAGTCTCTGAAATGTGGAAGAAAACACCCTTGCTCCCTAGGTCTGAAACCATGGTAGGAGTGCCAGTCCTGCTGATTTCAGAATCAATGTTGATCTCCTTCTTCCTTTTCCTTGAAAAATTTCCTGATTCCTTCCTGCTTAACAACTTCTTTTTACCATTTATCTCTCTTCACATTTGTTCTAAGCATCAAAAGGAAGAAATCAGGCTGAAGATGCATTTTGCTTAGTAATCTTCTTATCTAAATGTCAATACTGATCATTTGGAATTCCAACTTTCTACAAATTCTAGAACATAACTCAGCCAATTTCTTGCCACTTGATAACACAGATTACTTTCCATAAACTTGTATTAACATGTTTATTTATGTCTGAGAGTTCACCTAACCCCTTAACACTCAGATTTCTACCAAAAATCTCTTTAAGTAATCTAGGTTCTTTTATACATGTACCGTGAAACTCCTCTACTCTCTCAGTTCCAAAGTCACTTCATATTTTCAGATATTTGTTACAATTTGTTACAGTAACATGGTACCAAATCTACATACACATCACATACACACACACACATACACACACACACATATACACACACACACCTCTATGATCTCAGGAAAAAGAGTTGCAGTCTGAGTGCAAAGTCAGTTATTAGCCAGAAGTCTTTCTCACTTGAAATTGATCTTTGTTGTATTGTTATCTAGAACCTACTGGATAAGACCAACCTACATTATGAATGATAATCTAATTTACTTCAAATCTACTGATTCAAGTATTGAACTCATATTGAAAAAAAACAAAACTCAACTCCAAATAATATTTGGGCAAATATCTGGATACTGAATATCCGGGCACATGTTAACACATAAATCACTGCACACCGTGTTTTCTTTTTCCTATCAAAGAAGAATTCTCACTACATAGATAATATTGTCATGTGATCATTCTAAGACAAAAAAAGAGATTAAAATTTTTAAAACCAGATATATATTATGATAACAATTTAGTTTGCTTTCTCAATATCCATGTGAAGGGGGAAAAAAAAAGGTAAATGACCTTTTTAATCATTTAATTCACTAGCTGAAAAAGGTTTGCTAGGAGTCAGGATAAATCTGTGTCATTCCTCACAAGAGTTCACTAGACTGCAAAGATGAGAGAAGCAGTTAGTTCTTTCTCCTACAAGCATCTGGAGAAGATGTTTCAGGCAAAGAAATAGGAAAGACTGTACAAAGGAGATGATTCACTTCTTAGTATAGTTGTCTTGGAGCAGAGGTGCAGGGTAAAACAGTAAGACTTTTTTTTAACCACTCTTCTGAATTTTCTCTATTTAAAATAAAATAAAAACAAAACAAAACAAAAAAAACAGGTTATATGTCCCAGAAGAACTATTGTAAAAAGCATCCCAGTAGAAACAAAGATATGAAAGTAGGGCAAACACAGAGGTGTTTTACCCAGTGTGATTCTCAGAGAGATTTTTCCACCAAATACGTCACTTCACAATACTTCACTACATTGAGTTGTTAGGAAGATTGTACGAATACATAGTCAAAGAGTTTAGAACAGTAGCTAGTATCCAATAGCACTATATGTATATTTAACTCTATTAAGTTACTTGAAAGTACAATTTCAAACTATTATTAATAATTAAATCACATAAATATTGTAAGGCAATTTCCATCTCTATCAAAGCCAGGGCAGTTTACGTTTGGCTTATGAGTACAGCTTTCCTTAGTAATCCATGTCAAAAAATATGTTTAAATAAATTTTATGTGAAATAAATTAGGGTGGTTCTAATATGGAATGGTAAAGTCGATTAACTTAGGACTTCCTTAGCTTGGAGTTACACAATACATTAGAGTCATATATAATCACAACCATATATTAAAAACCAAACCAAACATTCAAGGTACAAATCTATTTTCCTGAGTTAACAAAATATATTATCCAATTAGAAAAACTAATGGCAAAACATTTTTTACTAAGTATCTGTAAATTACCTGAGCTCTGTATTGTGATGAACTATGCTGGATGAAATACTGAATGTGGCTGGTTTCTTGATGAGAAAATGTACACCATAAGAATTTTTAAAGGAATTTACATTGAGAATACATATAAAGTAACTACATCAATAGTTTGGTAAAGACAGGCTAGAAAACTCTTGATAGTTCACTACAGAACTGAAATGCTAAGTGGGGAATGGGGGGAGGATAGAAGAACAAAATGAGAAATATAAGGGTCTATGGTGGTGGAATATGGGTGAACTGGTCATGGGTACACTTATATCTGATGGAGGGATCTCAATATTACTTAAAGTAAAAAAAAAAAAAAATCAGGAACATACACTCTTTGTCCCATCCCCACAGTAAATTTCTCGCTTTGGGACAGTATCAAAATTAGTGTTAACTTATTGCAGCTTCTTTCTAGTTGAATTCTGTTAAATGATTTGCTAGCTTTTGAATATGTCATATTTTGGAAACTTCTCCTTCCTGTGACTTTCATGATTCGGGTTTAACAATATAAATTAGCAAATAGTGTAAAAAGGTATAAAAGGAATTAATTGACCAAAATAATACAAATGCCCTTGAATCAAATAATTTTAATATGTTTAATAAATCTGGCATGGAAATTATATTTGCAACATACATTTTATATATATATATATGTGTGTGTCTGCATATATATCTATATCTATATATTTCTCTGTGCCATTTCTAATTTCTTCTGTTATTTTTTTCCACAGATAACCTTACATCTTAGATTCCACAAAATCTACGGACAGGCTTCTGGTAATTCCAGGTTTATATCTTATTAACTAAACACTCTGTAGAAAATAAACTCCACTTGCCTTGACAAATATATGGACTGAAAAAACTCACATATTTATTATCCAAGTAGTACTCTAATAAAGATTATTGTAGAAAAGACAAGTTAAACAGGTACCCATTAGTTAAATTTATCAGAAAATCTGAAGAATATTCATTGCTATTAATTTTTCTATGCATTACACATCTCTACTAAGTGGTTAGCATAATAGTCTTATGTTATCAATGTATATTTGTTAAGAGGAGACAAAGAGGGGGGAGAGGAAAGATTAAAATGAAGGATTTTATAACAATATTCTTTTGTCACCAATTAAGGTTCTTCTACCCCATGGTCTATCTGCTATAGCCTTGGGAAGAAATATATTTCTTTTCTAATTATCTTTCAATTCTTTTTTTTTTTTACATTGTGCTATTTTCTTGTGTTAGATAAAACGATTGAAGAAAAAGAATATTTCTCCTCAGTTACACACAGAAAAGTTTGGATAATACAATTATGATAACATAAGAATGGATTTGATAATTTAGTGACACATAGATTTTGATTATCTCTTTTATTCACTGGATTCACCTGTTTTATTTTCTTTTTTTCACAGCTGAACCAGAAAAAATAAGTCATCTCCAGAGAGTGATTATTATATTTTTGCCTAATATTTTTAGACTCAAGTAATTCGCAATTCTGCTACGGTTGGGGACTTTCGAGATGTTTAAATGATTGCTAGAAATGATTTCATTTAAGGAGTCCCTATCCTTATGTCACAACACATTAGTTCAATAAACTAGGGTCAGATCTTGAATATTTACCTAACCAAATAGAGCCCCATTATTATAATCACACCTAGGCATGTGGCTTTAAATGGTTATAGATGGAGAAATATATTTGACCTTGTTTCTACACAACACATAGCAGCTCCCTCTTTGCAACTAAAAAAGTAATTTTAATAATTCTATCTTGGTTGAGGTGATCCAAATTATACTTGAGATCCAAATTATATTTATTTCAATATTTACCAAAAAATCCAAAGAGGAAAATTAACGAGTCCCTATGTACATTTATGCAATAAAAAACAAATTCAAGCTGTTCAATAGCCTCATATCCAATGTCCATTATTGTAAATGCAGACAGATGAAATATGCGCCATTAAACTAAAACTATATACTACTCATGCATATTGACATTCTAAGATTTGAGATTTCAATTGAAGGATACTCATGATTTTTTTTATAAAAATTATTTTAGTATTTCTCTAAATAGGATATTAAAGGCTGACAAGAAGATATTATTTCTACTTACAGCTAACTGTTTTCCTGGTAAGCTGAGTTAAATGCTGAGAATTTTAGAAGTGACTAAAACTATAGATGGGGGTCACATTTGTGATTTTGTATTTTAAAGCTATTGCATCATAAATGTCATTAGTGAAATCCATAAAGTGATGAATAATCAATATTTTAAAATAACAGAATTAACATTAATTCAGCTTGCTATCTTGAATCATTTATCTATAGTAACTCATTTAATTCCACCATTACCTACTTTCATTCTCTGTCCAATTTATAGATGAGGGAAATCATTATGTCTTTAGATACCATAATATCAAAAGTTATAGAAAAATAATGACAAAATGAATGGGTGAGACACAGTCAGACCCAGCTATTAGTCATTAATTCAGTTACCTATGGTATCTGACTTTCTACCGTGTGTCAGATGGTAAACGCAGCAGTAGAATCAAGCTTGAGACTTGCCCATAAATAGCTCAATCTGACAGGAAATTTGTGCTGCATACATTGCAGCACAAATTCAAATCAGAAGGAATATAAGTATGTTGCTGTTGTTGTTTTAAAACATACAAGAAACCAGTTAAATTCAAGGAGACTATTGAAGAGGTAACATTAGAAATGATCCTGGAATGATAAGGTGCGTTCCATCAGGTATACGAAGCAGATATATTCATTAAACTCTGTGTTTATCAGTAATGCAGACAGTTTGGGTAAATGAGACTTTGGAGTGGGAAGAGGCAGGCTCTTCTGTCCACTGTAGTTTGTTTAGTTGCATCTCAGGTGTCTGCCAATCCATGCCAAGAGCATCCCTGTAGTTGTACCATCAACATTGCTCAATATCTGCTGGGTGAGGGACTAGAATCATTCCAGCTGAGAACCACTGTTCTTTGAAGAAACAACAGATACAAAATCAGAGACCTGAAAAAGCAAGCTCAGCAGAAGCTAAATTTCTACTGGGGAAGAGGGAAGATGCCAACAGAGAGCTATGCAGGTGAGTTAAGTAGGCCACATTAAGAAAAGCAAGATGGCAAAATATAGCAAGTAGACTTAATCTCATAGAGATCCAGAAGGGACATAACATAATAAACACATGGATTATGTTAGAAATTAACATAAACATCACTGTGGAAGAGAGTCTGAGCAGAAACATGCTATTCTTTTCTTCTCTCCAAAATGTTCTATCAGGAATGTCATTTGGGACTGGGAACATTTTTTTTTCTTATTTTACCTCATTATTTACTTCATAAATGAAAAAGAGCAATATATTCCTATACTTTTAGGCTAGCTTGATTCATATAGACAAGTATATCAAAATATTCATTTAATTCTTCATCCTCATGGACATGTGAAATTTTCATGCCCATCAACATAAAAGTGACATCTATCACAAGTAAACTTTGAGTTACACAATAAAATTATAGTTGAAAGTAAATATTATGCATCTGTTAGTGATTTTTTGAATTGTAACTTTCCAAGTTGTCTTCAAAATTCTACTACAGCCTTATATTCCCCTCAATATTATTCTCAATGCTGCCTTTCTTCGACAATTTTCCAAATGTAACATTTCTTTCTTTTTGCCTCTTCTGAAGATTAAAAATGCCATGACCCCTTATGACCCCACATAAAGTATTTTCCATGTGTATCATGACAACTGTAGCAATGCACTCTGTCAAACTCATCCCAGTCAGGAAACCATCAGAGAACATCCCAAGAATTTTGATATATGCTGCATACCTATGACATACAATTTTATGAGTGAAACTCTTTGGTCAGAAATTTTGAAGTGAAAAATACAACTAAAATTCTCTAGCTAAAATTTTCTAATTTGAAAGGGAAATGCAAGGCAGTGTATATGTACAAGCATATGTACATGTTATTACCATTTGAATAATTTTATAGAAGTAACTATGGGACTCTAATATACTTAGATTTTACCTGTTTCTTATGTATTCTTCCTGTTATTTTTATCTCACAGATAAAAGAAAACTAATAAAACAAAAAACATTCTTCTAATCATACATTGCTATTTGACTCTAACCTAAATTTATGTGAAGTCTGATTGTCTTTCTGAGTTCTTCCTCTTAACTGAGGCAAATCCAAAATCCCAGAGTTTTGTAATGCCAGAGTTTTGGTGCTGTTACTGGTTGTGTATCAATGAAGCCTCTGTGAAGCTCATCTCTTTATTCATCTTTATTCATCTCTTTATCATCTCTTTATTTTGTTTCATTTTACATAATTATCTACCTCAGTGTTCTCTCATCACCTTATCACCCATGAACCATCATCTTAGTCTTATGTGTCACTCACTTCTGCTTTTTTCCCATGCCCCCTCTCATGCTCTATGCTTTAATTTTGCTGAGAATTAGTTTTAAATTTTTCTTCTCTATTTGTTTTCTCATTATTGCTAATATAAGTGAGGTCATTCAGTATTCCTCTTTTTCTTTCTGACTTATTTCTGCTATAATGATTTCTTCTAGTGCAATCCATGCTGCTGTGAATGACATAAGTTTGTCTTTTTTTGATTGATGAATAGTATTCCATTGTGTACATATACCACAACTATAGACAGATAATGGAACCAATCATCTGTCTATTTTTTAAAAAGGAAGTAGTACAAGGAATGAAAAACAAACACAAAAATATGTTTTCAATATGTAACAAGGGTCATAATCAAATAATAAGGCCACTACTAAGCTTTTTAGAGAAGTAGCAACACCTCAAATAAAGCTTTAATTATTTCCATTTCCTGCATGTGGCACTAGTACATTTAGAACAAAGGTAAATGGTTGCTTTTAGAAAAAAAAAAAAAGCATAACAGGGAAGATAAGATAAGCAACATTGATAAACCTGTCATTAGAGTAATTTTAAAACTGTGTTCAAGTAAATAAAACTCAAAATAAAAGGAGACATTACAAGTGCTTTCACTGAAAAGTGAAGGATATTCACAAGCCATTAGAAACATACATATCATCAATTGGTTAAACAAGAGATACATTTCTAGAAAAATACAAGCTATAAAAACTGAAACCTGATGAAATAAAAAAAATAGCAGATCAATAAAAAGGAAGATTAAATCAGTAATTAAAACTTTCTCAAGAAAAAGAAAAAGAAAAAAAAGAACCAAACTTCTTCACTGATGAATCCTATCAAACATTTAAAGAAAAATACTAATTCTTCACTAAATGAAGGGAACAGGAACACTTCCAAACTCATTTACAAGACCAGCATTATTCTAATGCCCAAACAGATAAGGATATTACAAAAGAGAAAATCACAGGGAAATATCTATTGTGATAACAGATGTAAATGTCTGCAGTGGCATACTGGCAAAGAGAATTCAATAACACATAAAAAGGATTATACACCATGACAAAGTGAGATTTAATCTTGAGACGCAAGGACGGTTCAAAACAATCACATCAAGAATTGTGATACACTGCACTAACAAAACATGAGATAAATGTGATACAACCATCTCAATAGAGGCAGAACCATCATTGGGCAAAGTTCAGCATCTTTAATAAAAATTCTCAGCAAATTAGGTAGAAAAGGAAGTGTACCTTAACATAATACAGATGAAATATAAGAAATACGAGTTCAGTTACTATCATACAAATGATAGTTCCTTTAAGACAAGGAACACAGGATACCTGTTCTTGCTGCTTATATTCAACATAGTACTGAAAGTCCTAGTTCAAGTGATTAGGAATGCAAAAATTAAAAAAAAAAAGAGCTTTGAAACAGAACAAATAAAAGCAAAACTGCTTGCAGACATCATAATCTTTTATATAAAAAGCCCTAAGGACTTCATAAAACAACTCTTAGCACTAATACACAGATAGATGAAATTGAAGGACACAAAATCAATATGCAAAATGCTATTGCATTTGGAGACACTGACAATGAACTATCCAAAAGTGAAATTAAGAAAACAACCCCATTAACAATAGCCATGTGAAGAATAAAATACTTAGAAATAAATTGGAAGAGGTGAAAGAGCTGAAAACTATGAAATGTTACTAAAATAAAATGAAGAAAGTGCAAATGAATACAAAAATAACCTGTGTTCATGACTTTAAAAATTAATATTCTTAAGATGACTATATTATCCAAAAAAGTTGTTAGATTCATAGCAATCAGTATAAAACTTCCAATGCCAATATTCATGAAAATAGAAAAAGATGTTCTGAAGTTTGTATGAAACCCTAAAAGATCCGGAATTGCCAAAGCAATCTTGAGAAAGAAGAAAGCTCAGCAGAGGCATCACGATTCCTGATTTCAAACTATGTTAGAAAACTATAGTAATCCAAGCCACACAAACACACATATAGACAAGGAGAACAGAAAAAGAGAGATAAGAAAAAAACCCATGTCTGTACATGGTCAACTAAATCTTTGGTGAAGGCACCAAGATTACACAATGAGAAAAAGAGTAGCATCTTCATTAATTGTTAAGCGGGGAAAAGGAAATCGCCAAGCAAAAGAACACAATAGGAACTTTATATCACCTGTATCATGAATTTAAAATGAACTAAAAACCAAAACATGAGACTGGAAGCTTAAAATTCTTAGAAGAAACACAGAGGAAGTTCCCTAGACAATGCTCTTGGCAAAGAAATTTTGGTTTTGACATTAAAAAGCTAAAGCAAAAAAAAGTAGAAATCAACAAACAGATTTGCATCAAACAAAAATGTTTCTGCATACCAAAGATAGAACAAAAAAGGTCAAAGGAAACTTCCAGAATTAGACAAAAAACTTAAAAACAAGTTACCTGAAAAAGGGGTCATCTCTAAAGTATACATGGAAATCCACCACAAATTTTAAAAATGGATAGAAGACACAATAGTTTTCCAAAGATAGACAATGGCTAACAGGTCTATGAAAAGATGTGCAAAATTACTAACATGAGGTAAATTCATGTCAAAATTAATGTGATAGTACCTCAAGCCTGTTAGAATATCTATTACTAAAAAAAAGTACTAAATGTTGGCAAAGATCTGAAGAAAAGGGAACCCAATTACTACTGGTTAGCACAGGCATTATGGAAAACAGGTTCCTTGAGAAATTTAACACAGAATTGCCATATGTGTAGGAACCCCACCTCTAGGCATGGATACAAAAGAAATGAAATCAACAATCTCTAAGTGATATCTGCACTTCCTTTTTCATTACAGCATTGTCCATAATAGGCAAGATATGAAAGTAAACAGTGTCCATTAATGAAACAGTAGCTACAAATTATCAGGTGAACAACTAATAACTCCAGTTAGCTTTTCATAAATACGAAATTAGAAATTAGTACATATCAAGTATCTGCATGTGTCAAGCACATTTGAATGGTTAAAAAAAAAAAGAGTGACAGGTAGATACAATATTCAGCCACCGAAAGAAAAGAAAATGCTGTCATTTGTGGCAACATGGATGAACTTGGAGGGTATTGTGTTAATTGAAATAAAACAGAAATAAAACATATGTGGTTTCACATATATGTATAATTTAGAATCAACACGTAGAGATCATAGAAATAAAATGTAGAAAGGTGATTTCAGGTACTGGGAATGAGGGAAACGGAGAATTAGATCAAAGGCTTATACTTTCAGTTATAAGATGAATAAGCCCGGAGGACTTAATGCACAGCATGTTGATTATAGTTATAATTCTGTATTGCAAACTTGAAATCTACTGGGAGTTGATCCTAAGAATTTTCATTAAAGGGTGGGAGGGGGTAGGTAACTATGTGAAGAGATAGATGCGTTAAATTGGTTGGAGTAATCACTTTATAGTGCATATAGATATCAAATCACTACACTGTATAATTTGAATATACTACATCTTGCCCATTATAGCGAATATATCAGGCATCAAAAAAAATTAAAATATAGCTTGTGTCACTACCACTAGCAGTAACTTTATCACCATGTCAATTGTAAAGAAAGCTACAGTGTTAGATTACCTCATAGTGAGGAGTTAGATTCACTTCAGTTTGACTCCATTAATGAATGCTCATGTATTCTCCATAGGTCAACTGTTTCATACATCATATGACAGCAGAATATGTTTGTATGTTTCTCCTTAAAAATCTATCAATACACTTCAGGAAAATTTCTGGCATTGTACAAAAAGCACACTGACAAACAGTAGTTGCAAATTCTCAGGTGACCAACTAATAACTCCAGTTAGCTTTTCATAACTACGAAATTAGAAATTAGTACATATCAAGTATATGCCACATGCCAAGCATGTTTTAGATATTTCACAGGCATCAGAATAAAAACTGCCAAGAAATTCTATGTACTAGATATAATAGTGATCTTCACATTGTGAAAATGAAGACTGGAGTGTAACATATTTGTACAAATGTAGGACTAGTAACTAGAGAAGTCAGAGGACTCTGCTGGATGAGCAGCCAGGGCCTCTGGTAGTGACATCGTATTGGGCATCATACTGCCCTTGTGGGCAGGGTTTGAGAGAAAGATCCCAAAAGACACCCCAAAGAGAGTTGAGGGAGATAGGACCGCATTTTAAAAGTGTTGCTTTTTTTCCTGTGACTTGTTGGTTGGAGACTCTTTGCCCTATTTTGACCCAGTAATAGTTGCACTAAATAAAAAGTCTGAGCCTACAATGTTTTTATCCTGTAAACATGTGGGTTCTTTGACATGAGTGAGATCATCACTGATTTCCAGTATACCTAATACACTTTTATTTTTAAAGACTGCTGTCCTTAGCTAAGCCTTACCATGGGTATCATTTGGCTATTCTGGAGAGTCTAGATACACAGGGATAGTCGGAAATCTTTTGTAGATAGACTTGTCAATTCTCTGTAATTAGATAGCCATTTTACACATTTACAGTCCGATATTATTCAATGACAAATTGTCTAATAAGTAGAAGCTACTGGTGTTCTAAGAAATACATTTTTAAAAGGTAACAGAATTCAAATTGTTCCCAAGGGGAACTAAATGCCCAAGAGAAAAATTTAGGAAGTAACAAATTTTATTTTGTAAATAATTTTTTAAAGAAAATAAACACTTTTGACTACATGTTTTTTAGTATTTTTTGTCACATGCAATATAAATCTAATACATGACCATATTCATTTGCATGATGAATGACTATTCACATTTAGTTCTTTTATTATTCCTAGCAAGGCAGAAAATAGTTCTTTTGCATGCTTCTGTAGCAATTGCTTTTCCTTTTTTATGGTTGTTTAGGATTTGTATTCTCAGTATAAAAAGATGACAGCTATTGTAAGTTCCTTAAGTGATAATTAGTCCTCTATGACAGTTTATTATGTTGCATAGCTTATTAAAACTCTTCATTTTCATACAATTATCAAATTCACTACTGCAAGGCCACTTTCAAAATGGAAATTTGTACTCAGTTGTTAATTCCTTGAAAAAAGAACTGCACATGAACATTTTTAGTAGTTGGGGTCAAATCGCAAGACTAAAAGGACCCACAAGCACTTACACAAACAGGCAGGACTTATTTTATTTTTGTTAAAATTAATTTCCTTGGTTACTGCAGTTTTTTTCAGGAATAAAAGCTTCATCTTCTAACTATGACACTAATACCCCCTTTTCATGTGTGTGTATGTGTATACTAAGCTTTGTGACACTAGCATATACATATATTAGCAAATACATCTACTATAAGACATTATTAGAAAAGTGACTTCATTTACTCAAAGAATCTGTAAGACAGAAAACAAGTGTGCTACTCCAAAACCATTTCACAAAATATGGTTTCATAGTTAAACCTGGATGCAAAGTGATAGAACACTCATGGACCAATTTGGATGTCTCTAGTGAGGACAGCAGGAATTGTTGATGTGGAATGTGTGGATTGTACGTCCACAAATCACCCAAAAACTGACACCAAAGGCAAATAAAACAGCTCAAATTGACATGTATTCTTCCTACTCTTTTCTGGAAGACTCACATTAGATACTGACATTCCAAAAGGAAAAAAAAAATATAAAGTGTTGATCAGCTCTTATGAATTTTCATCATTTAGAAAAAAAAAAGAGTAATGTATGTTTATGCAAAGTTTCCAAGATATAAGGTGTTATCTTTTGTTTAAGGTTTTCATTTCATTTGCATTATATAGTCAGGATTTTAAAAAGCTATATGGTGAAATTATTCTTTTTTTAACTATTAATGAGTCAAGAAGACGTCGACTGCCCATTCTGTTTTGTTTTTTTAATGATCACCTGAATATAAATGAATATTTTTATGTACTGTCCAATAGAGACATAAACTTTTAATAAAGATTCATTAAATTTGAGAACATTTTATAGATCCGGGTGAGCATACACATGGACAGATGTTCACTGTGAAAACAAACAGGCATTTCCATAAATGCTGAAATATATGAATGATCAACTCATGAAATACCTGTTGTAATCTTTTAAAATTAAAACTAACCACATAATGTTATTTCTTTTCATAACTAAATTATTCTCTAATATCACAATCTCTAACTTGATTCACTTTTTCCTTTATCAAATTGTTAGTATCTTACCAACATTTTATCTATTATTTGTTACCTATCCTTTTTACTGAAATAACCATTAACACTAGAATTTGATGAAAATTATCAAATCAGTCAAATATTTCAGCTGCATAATTTTGGTAAAAGTGATTCAAGATGGGTGATTAAAATAATGTTCTGAATATTCTATGAATTTTTTAAAAATTGATTTAGTCATAGAATTTTTTATATGATAATGATAATTTACTACAGAAATTGGGTTTTTAAAAGTAAAATTCGTACATAGTCCATTGGTTATGTTAATTAGGAGGACATCTATATCTTTTTCTGTCTAGACCTATACAGATAGGTCCATAACTTATGTTATTTCTCTTTAAAAATTATTAATGAATGAGGTATTTTTTTCTGCATCATAGTCAAGTTGAAATCACTATTTAAATTAATTATGACAGCCATATCAATTAGACATAAGAGATTTCTAAAGCTAATTAGAGTCTGAGAGTTTTTAATTTGACGTCTGTCTCTGTGTAATATGTGCTTTATGCATTAAATTAATGAAATTAAGCCTGCATCATTATAAATTTCCACTTTCATAGTTCCATAAGTTCCACAATTACATGCCATATTTGAATGATAATTGAATGAAACTAAATAATTATTTTCACATGTGCACTGCTAGGATTTTAAGAATATATCCTTTAATTTTGACTATCATGTCTTTCCAAACAGGACATAGCAGAACACAACTTGTTTGCAAAAAAAACCTTTTCCTTTCCAAAATAAGGGCAATAAAAAGGAATTGCAAGAGAAACAAGATACAACAGAAGTATACTAATGTACTGAAAAAAGAGGGCATTATCGCAAGAGCAAGAGAATTATAATATCTAGTTAATAGATAGGGTAAAATTTAATAAACCTTTCAGTTTAAAGGAACTCCATTTAGCTGAGATGATTATCTGATATCAGACTCAACATAAATATGAACATTGTATTTTTTAAAAGAAAAAGTTGAATACTTGTCTTTGTTATTATACACATGCACACACACGAACACAGGTGGTATTACCATGTAATGTTTTGAAATAAATCTTTAACACATTCTGTGAAAATACATGTTTAAATGAAGAAAAGAATTAATTTGCATGCAAATGGGAGTAAAAATGATATATGAGAGAACTGCAACCCTGCCTTTAAGATTTGCTTTTGACATTTGTGTTTTAACAGGCAATTAAAATTTAATTTGTCCTATGATGAAAAGCAAATCCTTTTATCCTCTTTCAGCAGTCTGAATAGGTACAGACTGTATTACAAAATGAGACTGTGGCTGAAGGTTTCTTGTGCCCTCATGAACCTGTGGCATGAAATTGATGAGAACTCAATGAGAAGATTGATAGAAAAATAAGTTTGCACATAAAATGATTATGAGAGGAAAGACAATGTCCAAAGGATGTGTTTACTGGACATACTTTACATGAAGTATTTCATAAGGTATGGAGAGAGAATGCCATTGCTTTGCTATAATGCACATTTGGAGATTCAGGCAGGTTAAGATTAGTCTAGCAAACTATGTGGAATATCTCTAGGTTCTGACTTGTGAGAAGAGAAATGAAGTAAGAAGTGGTAAAGAAAGGAGGAAAAGAAATGTTACCATAGCTGAGTTGAGGAAATGGGTATAAAAAATATTTTGGCTAACTAAAAATGTACATGATATATGTAATTATGTATGTTTCCTATAGACACTTGAGAATCATGTATTATTTTGATACAGTCCATCAAGAGTAAATCCTCTGTACAAAATATGTATCATACTTATTTAGTCTCACATTTTCCAAAGAAGGAGAGTTATTTGGCATAGACTTAAAAACTAAGGCCAAATGAAAATCTGATTAATAATTCTTAACAGGGAAAGGACTATATTCTTGAATGGCTATTTAGAAATATATGAAGGCATTTTTAATCACACAATGATTGCGTGATTTTCACCTCATTTACATTGTGAGTTAGTACTCTCCCCAAAAGACATTTTCCTGTATTCAACAAGGTCCAATCACTCATTTGACAGGTACATATAATTTGTACCACATACCCAAATATACTGTATCTAAACAATTTATTATCATTTTGGATTGAGAATGTAACTTTGTTTTATATATAAACAAAGTATTTTCATATTGGTCTGCTATGCAATAAATTCTGGAGGAAGACTACTACATACAGGGTATTTACTTTTGTTTGGTTTTTAAGTTTAGCAACAGTTATTTAATATTTCAGACCATCTTTTTTAACAGCAGCATTCCCTGTCATATTTCAGGCACCAAAAAGGCAGAGTCATATTAGGCTAATTCGCACTTAACACATTCATAGTATGTCTTCGTTTTGAGGTGAGCACCCAATTATTTTACTGTTTCAGAAATGTCATACTCAGCTATTGACATATTTAAAAATTATAATAACTTTTTGTTTAATTCTTTTCTACATTTGCGTTTGGGACATTTCATTTTTTCCTTTAATTAGTATGACATAATATATTAATCATAACTACTATTTCAGAAGAATAGAACAGAGGTTATTAGACAGTGAAACAAAACACAAATTTAATAGAGTGACAGATGAGAGAGTTGAGAGTTTATAGCAGGTATTTTAGGTGTGAGCATGACTATCCTAACATGGAATGCTCAGGACTGAAAGAGATCTCAAAGTTATATCCTAACTGTAAACCAGTTTAATAAGATAAGAAATGGTCTCTAACATTCCATTCATTAGCATACCTGGCAGATTAAATTTTGAATTAGAAGGCAGGGTTACTGAATTGAATATTTTAACATATCCACAAAAGAAATGTTATCCAAGAAAATGAAGCCATTTAAGACAACACTTATTCTTGCTGATAAGCTGTTAAGAATAGTGATATGCAAAGGTATATGCCAACAATATCTAATCATTGCTATTATTCAATTTAGGGACTCAGTGAATTTTATAAAATTATGATTAGATAAACAGGAGAAATGTGTAAAATACGTTCCTTAACTGAGTTGTAAAACTTACTAAGGAGCAGATATTGATATCAAGAGACACTACACTACACTGATATACTGTAGAGGTATCTGATTAATTATTGGTAAGATCAAACAGTATGTTTGGTCAGATTTTGTTTTAAACCAGTAAGTCCGTACTTAGTAACTTTTTTCTTCTTTCCCACCGCATTCCACATTCTCCCAATACCAGCTATCTGCTGTGAAAACATTCTTAAACTCACACTCATTGATTAAATTTTAGATATTTTCTGTACTGTTGACTATGTTTAGGTAGTTTAACCTGAAACTGCTGAAAAACAGCTGATATGATGGGGTTATAATGGCGAAAGCAGGAAAAAAGTACCTTTAAATTGGAATGAAGTTTTGTTCCTTGTGAAAGAGGAAAGGAAGGCGAATGGCCTAGAGTTCATGTTGAATTGTAGCACAGTTCATGAAATGTTTTTTTTTTTCATTCCCTCCTATGAAATGTTTTAGCTAAAATTCAGAGATTCTTCAATTTTTAGCCTCTGAGGTTGTTATTTGGAGGAATCTTGTGTTTTGCAGAAATGACCTAGCCTAATTTTATGGTCAGGATCAGTTTTTGCTGGTTTTAGAGCAAATGTAGCTAGACCCAGTGGGGCAGCAGGTGGGCCTGTCAGTAAGTGTGTCCGCTGTAGTAGGTGCCAGAGCAACACTGTCAGTGTTAAAATGGTTCACAGGTGATAAGGTGAATGGAGAACCTCAGGGTAGACAATGGTGTGATTTATATATATATACACAGTTATGTGTGTGTGTATATATATGTATATATATATGTATCTAGATCAATCTAGATTTAGATAGGTATCTAGATCCAGATATATATATATATGCACACATATACACATTTATATATAGATATATATATGTGCAATCAATAAAAAAGCAAAAATGAAAAATTGAAGAAATAAAAATACATCTTTTATTTTAATGGAAACAAATAAATAGCATCCATTGTATCAAAAAACAAAACAACAACAACAACAACAAAAAAACACTGTCAGGAGTAGTAAAAGGTGCTTGCAGGACCAGGAGCTTTTTGTGATTCCTCTTTCATACTTCTTGTGTGCTATCATCTGCTTCAGGGGCTCTATCTGCACCAGGTATATAGGAAGATGAGTTCTCCCTACCCCTCATATCTATAGGTCACAGGGGGTGCTATAAACAGATTCTAAGTATACAGACAGGTGCCCCAGCAATATGAGTCAGAAATATGGATTGCTACTGAGATATGGGTCTTAATTTAATTGTAGGGAACAAAGATACTACCCATGGTACTCAAAGTGAATTGTTTGTGGAAGGCTTCTTCTGCTCTTTTCAGAACAAAAATCTTGTTTCCCAAAGTCTTCAGATTACTGTTGATATTTTCACTTTCTGATGCCTTGCATACACAATGAGTACAAAAGTGGCCTATGACATTCTTTCTTAGACTCTGAATGGCTGGTTTGCTTTCAAAAGGAGTTGTAGGCTGTGGATACACTTGCCTTGTGTGCAGTTAACATCCAGGGGCACTCAAGGTTAATTAGAAATGGTAATAAGTTTAATCATGATGAACTCATTTGGTACTGATGCGGATGTCACCTGTAATTCCATAAAAATTCCATTGTAATTTAGCATTAATTAATGTCCACTTATCAATGAGTGTTACAGCAAATTAGTACGGAAGTGACAAGTTATGTGCTTAAGAAATGCTTAACAGGAAAAAAGTAACAGCATTTACTAGGTCATCTTAAAATATAACAGATGACACATCTTTATAGCTTAAAATATGAGATTAAAATCAGGTAAAGTGGTAATAATTAAGCAAGATTTTTGATAAGATTTGTCTGAGAACTAATGGGGTTACAGCAAACATTAAGAATAAAGATTTGCTTGGATTACCATTTTTTTACATAAATGACAGAGAAGAGATGGAACCTTTCTTATCATTACCCTATAATAAGAGAAGCTGCTGAATTTTCAATAATCATCATCAGGAAGCAATGGTCTTATTCATGTAAAATAAAGTATTTTCCCCTGTATGTAAAAAAGCTATTAGCTATATTTGAAGGCATTATACTCAGATATCATTTTTCCATTTCTGTAAATGACAACCATTAAATGCAATCGTAGCTACATGACAAGACTATTTTTATTACATCAAAAAGAAGAAAGGGATTAAAATGAATTTATTCAGAGGTGTGATTTGTCAATTTTTTCCCCCTTATCAAGGCTCACATGGGACAGCTTTAAACCTAAACACTGAGATCTGACCTCACATTTGAATAAGTTAATGTGATCTGGTGTTCTCTGGGAAGTACTGAAACCTCTCTTTTGTATCCAGAAATCCCAGGAGAAATTTTGGCTTTTAGGCGGTCAGCACTGAGGTCCCATTTCTTTTCATCATTTTTCCTTTTATCATTTGGCAGTCTTGACAGCTTAGAGGGTCTTCTAGGTGTCTGTGGCATACAGTAGAGTATGCAGAGGAATTTATTGAAAGAGTTTTTTCCCTAACACAGGAGATATTTGAAAAATATGTTACAATTATTTGGATAACTTCCTTCTGAGAGAGAGAGACTAATCACTATATAAATGCAAAATTGAAATGCATACATGTATAGCTACCACATTTTTTACTGGTCTTGGGTTTCAATTATAAATGTGTTTCTATACATTTATATAGGTTTTTGAACACTGCAAATGATTTGCTAACTCAGAACAGACTTACTTATTAAAATATTGGGCAGCATTCTTACAGAAATGTTCATCAAACCAGTTTTAATCTAGTGAATTTATCTTCTTTGGTTTTAAATATTATTTTTCCACAAAATATTCAATGATATTTGCATAGATGCTTAGGGTAAAGAAAAGATAAATCAATAACATAACAAAGTAATTGGCAGTAATTACTGAGTTTGGAATATACCTTTCTTTCTGCAGCTTTGTTTTATGATTTAAAAGCAAAAAGCAACACTGATACCATAATTCCTTAATCACTGGAGACACAATATGGGGGTTTGGGCAAGAACGTCAAGATATAAGTGAATACTTCTTGAAGTAAGAGTGATAGAGGGTGCTACTCCACTGGGTGTCATTGTCTCCTGTTTAAGATTGCAGATTTCAAGGAAGGTATGCTAAAATGTGAGAATGGCCTTATACAATTTCCTTTCAGAAAGATACAAGGGGGAAGAAGAAATAAAACAGGTCTTTTTCATTGTAATGTAATATTCAGGAGCTGTACTTGGAAAGCAGGAAAACAGAAAGGATATATAAAGAGGTTTGAAACAAAAAAGAAAGAGGAAAATGGGAATTGATATTCAGATTCAGGTTTGGTTTCTGCCATTTTGTGGAAGGAAAATGTGAATCATGTGAGGTTGGCCATGTGACAAAGGTCTGGATCCTGCAGCCTTTGGCTGGCCCGGGCTACCCACATGTGTGCTAAAGGCAGTTAAGAAGTTTGCAGATTTGAACTCTGTGTTGGAGTTTGTTTTTCTGAGTTTGATTTGACCTGGAAGGGGCCGTGTAAAAGTTAGGCCTGAGAAGAAAGTGAACTTTGCTGGTCCGGCACCATGAAGTTTCTTCTACTACCTGGAGGACAAGGAGAAGGCGGCATGGAAGACAAGGAGGAGCAAGTCAAAGGAGCAGCCAAAGGAAGATGTCTTCCAGCATCTGGAGATGAACTCAGAATGACTGGACATTGGTGAGATGATCAGAACTGAGAGACTGAGGATTTTTGGGCAATCTGGGAAAGGACTTTGGACAATGTTGAGAAAGGTTTTGGACAATGTTAAAGCAATCGGAATCTTACTAACATGTTTCTTTTGTCGTAATTAGGAAATCACTTTGTTAGAAATAAATTAGTCTGCACTGATAGTCTTGCTTTGACTTGGTATTTTGGTTGAGAAGGCTGGGGGGGTGGAAAGAACCCACAAAGTTTAAAAGGGTAAATTGAGGTAAGCTAGTCTAAAGTTTAAACTGTGTAAGTTTTTCTTTTTAGGTCTGAAAGAGGGGAAGAGAGCTGAGAGAGGCTGGTAGCTGATGTTTGCATACCAATGGTGAAGGTGAACAGTGAAAATGATGAACTGCTATTAGCCTGCTTCATAGAGAGAAGCAGGCAGATGTGTTTAAGTTCAAGTCAGAAAGTCTTTTCTCTTTTTACCCTGTTTCAAGAGAATAAATAAGTCATTGCCTACCTCTCCCTTCTTTAAATCCCGTAAGGTGCCTGGAACTGATGAGACAGTCAATGAGTTTATGTTTATACTTGAAATGTAAAATAGAAGTGATTTCATCGGTCCACATAGATAAACACAGCATTTCAACATTCAGTTTTCCTTAACTGCAATTTTTTCCAAGCCTCACTAGTTTCCCCAAGAGTCAGTTATCATTTATGTTCATAATTACTGATTAACATTTGTTCAGTATTTTTTGAATGCTTAATTGATTCCTTTAATACACATATTTTACACTTAAGTAACTACCACTCAAAGAAAAAAAAATGTTTCCATCACTTTGACAGACTTCTTGTCTCTAGTCAGTCAAAAAGGCCCTAAAATGTTATCAATACCATCGCAGAATAATTTTAGATATAGATTAGTTTGAGCTTATTATAAGTGAAATTGCCAGTCTAGTTCTTCAATGTTATATATGAAAGGTTACTTACGAAATCATATGTACCATTATTTCATTCATTTTTATTACTGAGTAGATTTTATCTTACATCTACACTAGACACAACAATGTATCTAGTGAGGTGTTTTTCCAAAATTGGGTTATTTTATATAATATTACCACAATAATTTTGTACCAGTATATAATGTGATCATACATATTAAATTTTGTTGAGTGTATATTCAGGTATAAATTACTGGGCCAAGTATTATTATATGTATGTGTACATAGGTACCTATATTAGATATATATCCATTTTACACAAAATCTACTAAAGTTTCACTTCCAATATCCTCACCAATACCTGGTATGAGCAGTCTTTTCAATGCCATTCTTTCTGTATAAGTATGAAATCATTTAAATATATCTCCTAAAACACTGAGGATCCAGTCTATTTTTTTAACACCTTAAACAACTAGACAATTCATTACCATTCTATACCTTTGACTTAAAAAAATGTCTTACATTGTAATCAAATCCTCCAAATATACTTTACTCAGTACTACTGATATATTTGAGTTTTGGATTGAATTTTCTAATCAAAACTACAGTTAGAGATTTCTCAAATTAAAATTCCGATCCTTATCTCCTTCAGTTTTAATAGACTCTATCTTCTTTATTTCCTTTTCATCTGTACTTGTTTTACTGAGGATCTTGGCATTATGTATTGTAATTAATTCTCTATTGATAATCTGGCCCCTCCACTAAACTACCATGCATGTAATATTGATAATCTGGCCCCTCCACTAAACTACCATGCATGTAAAGTTCATGCTATTTCATGCTGTATATTCTGTGCTTTAAGAAATATCTAGGATGATTAAAAACTCCCAAACTTTCCAAGCTGTGAATGACAATCAGATTCTTTACCTATCTACGTAAGCATAGAATACTTCCTACATGAAAAGAAGATGGAAGAGAAGTAGATAATGAATAGATATGTAAATATAAACATAGATACACATGCAAAGGAAGAGAGACACTGAAACCTTAATATGCCATTGTTTTATTAAGCCTTGCTTACCCCTTCTCACACAAATATTCTTATACTGTCTTCCATCCCACCTTAGTTAATAAGGTAACCATTCATTAACCAAATCAGGATGAAAATCAGGGAAAAGGATACTTTAAGCCTGGATATTGTTACAAGAGACATATTCCACACAACAAAAAGTAAAATCATAACCACCTTGTGCATAGGCAAATTTCAATGGACTTCAATGCCTTTGATTAAAAAAAAGAGAGAGAAACAGATCCAGATACAGAAAAATGTTATTCATGTTGGACCCCCACCAAGTCTAAATAATTAACCCAACTGTAGTTTCAGTTTCTCACAAAAGTAGAAATTTAAACAAACCAATCAAGTCAATATTAGTGAGGTAATTTCCATGCTAAATTACTTCTCTTGAAACAAGGTGGCTTAGTCTAAGGTATTCTTCTTTTCTTTAAATAATAACCTTCTCCACCCATTTTCTGATAATAAGAACCTTCTATTTTGAGTATTTTCAGCAACTTTCTCCATGGTGAATGTGATGCTTATCCATTCATAAATAATTTAATAATGTCAGTTAAAGCTTTAAAATAACTTGGATAATTTTTGTTATTTAATAACTTGTACCCCAAAAAGAAATTGTAAATATTTTTTTGATATGTATGGTACTGCAAGATCCTCTACATATTTATAGTTATACTATCTCATAACTGGTATTGAAATCAGGTGAAAGAAAAAAAGACTTTTGACTTTAGCTCGAAACACAACTCTGCCTGCTTCTCTCTATGAACAGTTCATTAGCATTTACCTTTACCTTGAACTAGACACACCTATGCCTGCTTCTTTCCCTAGGAAGTGGGGGTACAAACTGTTAATTAGCATTTTCACTGTTCACCTTCAAAACTGATATGCAAACATCAGCTACCAGCTTCTCTCAGCTCTCTTCCCCTCTTTCAGACCTAAAAAGAAAAACTAACAAACACAGTTTAAACTTTAAACTAGTTTGCCACAATTTACCCTCTTTCAAACTTGTGGGTTCTTTCCACCATCCCCAGCCTTCTCAACCAAAATACCAAGTCAAAGCAAGACTATCAGTGCAGACTAATTTATTTCTAACAAAGTGATTTCCTAATTATGACAAAAGAAACATGTAAGATTCCGATTGCTTTAACATTGTCCAAAACCTTTCTCAACATTGTCCAAAGTCCTTTCCCAGATTGCCCAAAAATCCTCAGTCTCTCAGTCCTGATCATCTCACCAATGTCCAGTCAGTCTGAGTTCATCTCCAGATGCTAGAAAACATCTACCTTTGGCTGCTCCTTTGGCTTGCTCCTCCTTGTCTTCCATGCCGCCTTCTCCTTGTCCTCCAAGTAGTAGAAGAAACTTCATGGTGCCGGACCAGCAAAGCTCACTTTCTTCTCAGGCCTAACTTTTACACGGCCTCTTCCAGACACAAGTCAAACTCAGCAAAACAAACTCCAACACGGGGTTCAAATCTGCAAACTTCTTAACTGCCTTTAGCACACATGTGGCTAGCCTGGGCCAACCAAAGGCTGCAGGCCACAGGCCTTTGCCACATGGCCAAGCTCACATGGCTCACATCACCATCCTACAAAATGGCCAAAACCAAACCTGACTCTCAGTCTGAATTCACATCTTCCTCCTTCCTTTTTGTTTCAAACCTCTTTATATATCCTTTCTCTTTTCACACCTTCTAGGAACAGCTCCTGAATTATTACATTGCAAAGGAAAAAAATCTGTTTCACTTCTTCCCCCCCCCTTGTAACTTTCTGAAAGGAAATTGTATAAGGCCATTCCCACATTTTAGCATACCTTCCTTGAAATCTGCAATCTTAAACAGGAGACAATAACACCCATGGGGGGTAGAGCACCCTATCAGTATGACTGTTAGAGCAGATTTATTGTAATAAACATATTAAAATTTCATAACCAGATCATGTCAAATACAAATTATATTTTATGATTAGTTGAATATTCTTCCTCATCCCACCATTCTGTCGGTTCTGTCAGTTTCACATATGAAATTTTATGACATTCAAATTCACAGTAATGATATCCAATCAGGAAAATTCCCCTAAAACCTATAAGGTATTGAAAAGCAAGGGAGTGCATTTTATGGGCCTTTTCTGAAATCTAAAAATTGAAAATTTGAAATATGTTAAGTTTTGTAGAATAATCTAAGAAACTGACCCAGGAACACATTCTGAAATTTAGAAGCATCTAATCAGTCTATTCTAAAAGAAAAAATAAATTCAACAATGAGGTGTGTAGAGTTCCTTTGGAGAAGAAGGAAGAAAGAACACTTTTATTTAAATAGCTTCTTACTCCATAGTTGGAAGAGCAGGTGTTCAGCATAGCTTTAGAGACATTAAATTGAAGCTGGAACCCTGGGAGAAAAAGTGTTCAAACAAACTATACTAGGAAAGAAATATTCTGAGACTCAAGAAGAGAGCTTTAATGGTTCCCAGCTGTCATTTCCCACAGTAGTGTTAGGGTTGCTTACTTTTATCATGATAGCACTGGCTACACCCAGAAAATTTGATTTCATCCACAACTTCTCCACATTGCTACTCCTTTCTTCTGATCCTTCAGAAACCTACACCTACTTTATAACTCTTCAAAATCCAGATAATTCATCAGTTTTCTGTGTGTTTTGCCTCTCTAGACTATAAAATCTCATTGCAGAAACTAGCAATCATCCGATTTCTGTGCCCAAAACATAGTGGTGGGCCAGACATTATGAGGGCCAACTAAATCTTTGCTGAATAACTGGAAAAATAATGGAATGGATTTTACCAATCTGGGTATTTGTTTCTATTTATCATCAAACATTTAAAGAAAAGAACAGATAATTTCTAAATATACTACCAACTTTAACATTTGCCCTGCCTACATTCCCTAAGTAATCTTTAAAATGTACTTTCACAGGGTAAAATTGCTTGCTTTGATCAAAAATATATGACATTGAAAGCCCTCTGTTTCCATTTTACATTTACTATATTAACATTTAAAACCCTGGTAGTTATGCATGAGCATTAGAGAGCCTATTTTAAAGGAAGTATTTATGTTTGAATGGGAAATGCTAGGAGGCAGAAACTCCAAATAACTCTATAGTGTTATTGCACTTAAAAAAATTGCCATTAATTTTGAACAATGGGTTGTTTTAGGTGCCTGGCAACCTATACTCAAAAAAAAAAAATACTGAGGATTATAAATAGCATTTCTATAATGATGCACAAATTATAGAGTGGTTTTCTCATGTACTAGATGATTGATTTTTAAATACTTCTTAGGAGAAAAAAATGTCACCTCATAAAATTTTGCTGTTGTTCCTGAATTTATTTGGTGATTCTACCAAATAAACAGTTAAGATGGAGTTACTTTGAATAGTAAAAACCTGGGTTCCTGAGACTACAGCACCAAGCTTTGTTTCCACCCTTTCAATTAATTCTAAGATGCTTCCAGCAAAGCCTAGGGCTCTGTGGAACTCAGTTTGAATACCATTAACCATGTAACAAACCAAACCAGAGAAGTTAAAGGAAATTCTGAAGGTCATAGGGTTTAACCATAGTGAAGGAAGGGTAATTCTACAAAGTCAGACACTAACGCTTATATACTTCCAGTTGCATCAACATTGAATATGAAAATATTAAGGGGAGTTTATTCTCCCTTTCATTGGAGAACTGAATCCTCTTTACAGTGTTTCTGTAAAATCACTTTTTTCTTTCCATTTTCACAATTACAAAGAACCCTGTTATTAGATAAGTTCCCTCACACCATCAACACCACTCTTGTGCCCATTCCAAAGAAGTAATTCCTGGGAACAAACATTAGCCTATTTATCTTTTCTAACACTTCTCTAAAGGCAGAAGATGCTGACTGATAGTTAAGTCACTATAAAACATCCATATATTTCCATATAGGATGCTACTCAAGTGAGGCAACATAACTAATTTTTTTGGATCATTTGACCTCAGATATCATAGCTTTTCTTAGGCTACCAGTTATCAGTGTTGTGTGCATGTAATACAAGTCCCATAGTTTCTATTCTCTTGGCTACATTCCCTACCTGTCACTAGCTGCAAAGTAAGCTTGGCTTCTCAATAGCAACTGATTTTCTTCTGTAGGGAAGGAAGGACTGGTAAAGGAGCACAGAAGAGGGAGTGGAAATAACCATTCTTTGCATCAAGCATAGTACTATTCTTTATTATAACTTCCCCATTAATAACTGATCTTATAAAGGATCATTTGAAATCCTTGATATCTATAAATTCCCATATAGGATCAGCCACCTGCCTTTCATTGATTAGAACTTGGAGGAGGGAGAGCAAATGATTATCGTTATCATCATATCATTCCTATCAAGTTTTGTAAAATGAAATCTAACAATAACAAATACATACAACAGAGCTCCCAATCATACAGGTATTCTATTAGGATTAATTTGCACTTTACTGTTTTTAGTAAGACAGTTCTCTCTCATGGAATCAAATTGAAACAGGGTAACCATGAAGGGAGTTTGTTTGTTTGTTTATTTGTTTGTTTGTTCGTTCGTTCGTTCGATCATTCATTCATTCATTCATTCATTCATTCATTCATTTATTTATTTATTTATTTATTTTTTGAGAATAGGTCTTTCTATTTTTGCCCATGGAACTGCAGGCTCTCTTTGGCCAGGGTACCACAGACTCAAGCCATCCCCAGCCTCAGCTTCCCAGGTAGTTGGGATTATAGGCGCGCGCCACCACGCCCAGCTATTTTTTTTGGAACTAGGTCTCACTACAGCCCCCCCTCGGAACTTGAACTGCGATCCCTAGCCCCAGCAGCTTCATAGGCTGAAGCTTACAGGCATGAGTCACCGTGAAGGGACTTTTTAACTTGAAACACCTACAGGCCTGCTTCTCTCTCTCCCGGAAGCAGGCTCCAAACAGTTTGCATTAACTATTGCCTTTAACTTTAACTGGATACACCTATCTGCCTGCTTCTCTCTACGAAGCAGGCTACACACTGTTCATTAGCATTTTCGACAATCACCTTTACCATTGATATGCAAAAGCCAGCCAGTTGCTCTCTGCTTTCAGCTCCAAAAACTGCAGAAGAAAAATTACTTAAAAACACAGTTTAAATTCTTGTGGGTTCTTTCTGATAGGGTGTGCTACCCCCTCCCCCCATTGTCTCCTGTTTAAGATTGCAGATTTTAAGGACAGGTATGCTAAAATGTGAGAATGACCTTAATTGGAATTTCCCTTCAGGGAGATGCAGGAGGGAGGAAGGTGAACAGGCTTCCTGGAAGGCTGGAAATCAGGGTATATAAAGGGTGTGCAAACAAAGATTTGGATTCCAATATGGAGATCAGATAGAGAGAGAGGTTCAATGGAGGAGAGATGGGAATCGGCCATCTTGTAGAGTAAAGATGTGAGCCATGTGGACTTGGCCAAAGGCCACCAGAGACCTGCAGCCCTTGGCTGACCTAGACTAGCCGCATATGTGCTAAAGGCGGTTAGGAAGATTGCAGATTTGAACTCCGCGTTGGAGTTTGTTTTGCTGAGTTTGATTGTGTCTGAAAGAGGCCGTGCAAAAGTTAGGCCTGAAAAGAAAGTGAACTTTGCTGGTCCAGCACCATGAGGTTTCTGCTGCTTGGAAGACAAGGAGAACACAGCGTGGAAGACAAGGAGGAGCAAGTCAAAGGAAAATGTCTTCAAGCATCTGGAGATGAACTCTGACTGGACATTGGTGAGATGATCAGGACTGAGAGACTGAGGATTTTTGGGCAATCTGGGAAAGGACTTTGGACAGTGCTGAGAAAGGTTTTGGACAATGTTAACGTAATCTGAGTCTTACATGTTTTCTTTTGTCGTAATTAGGAAATCACTTTGTTAGAAATAAATTAGTCTGTACTGATAGTCTTGCATTGGTTTGATATTTTGGTTGAGAAGGCTGGGGATGGTGGAAAGAACCCACAAGTGTTTAAACTGTGTTTCTAAGTTTTTCTTCTGCAGTTTTTGGAGCTGGGAGCTAAGAAGCAGCTGGCTGGCCTTTGCGTATCAATGGTAAAGGTGATCAGTGAAAATGCTAATGAACAGTTTTGAGTCTGTTTTGTAGAGAGAAGCAGGCAGATAGGTGTATCCAGTTAAGGTTAAAGGTAAATGGACAGCCTGTAGCCTGCACCCTAGGGAGAGAAGCAGGTATAGGTATATCTACTGCAAGTTAAAGGCAATAGTTAATGTAACTGTTTGGAGCCTGCTTTGGAGAGAGAAGCAGTTCTGTAAGGTTTAAAGTTAAAGTCAGAAAGTCTTCCTTAGACTGTTTGATTTCCACCATCCCCAGCCTTCTCAACCAAAATTCCAAAACAATGCAAGACTATCAGTGCAGACTAATTTATTTCTAACAAAGTGATTTTTAAATTATCCTACTAACTACAAAAGAAACATAAAGAAAACTCCGATTACTTTAACATTGTTCAAAACCTTTCTCAGCATTGCCCAAAGTCCTTTCCCCAGATTATCCAAAAATCCTCAGTCTCTCAATCCTGATCATCTCACCAATGTCCAGTCAGTGTTCATCTCCAGATGCTTGAAGACATGTTCCTTTGGCTGCTCCTTTGGCTTGCTCCTCCTTGTCTTCCATGCTGTGTTCTCCTTGTCTTCCAAGCAGCAGGAACTCCATGGTGCCGGACTAGCAAAATTCACTTTCTTTTTAGGCCTAACTTTTGCACAGCCTCTTTCAGATACAAGTCAAACTCAGCAAAACAAACTCCAACACGGAGTTCAAATCTGCAATCTTCTTAACCGCCTTTAGCACACATGCGGCTAGCCCAGTCCAGTCAAGGGCTGCAGGTCCCAAGTGGCCACATGGCCAAGCTCACATAGTTCACATTTCAATCTTACAAAATTGCCAAAACCAAATCACCCTCCTCCATGAATCTCTCTATCTGACCTCCATATTGCATCCAATCTCCATATTCAAATATCTCTCTTTGTTTCCAGACCCTTTATATATCCTGATTTCCCCGCCTTCCAGGAACCACACCTGGACCATTGCTTCTTCTTCTCTCCTGCATCTCCCTGAAGGGAAATTCCAACTAAGGTCATTCTCATATTTTAGCATATCTGTCCTTGAAATCTGCAATCTTAAACAGGAGACAATGGGAGGGGTGTAGCACACCCTATCAAAATCAAAGGGAGATAAAATAAAAGACATTTTAAAATATCCTTTTTCTTTGAAGAAATGGTTAAATTAGTCTTTTATGGTAGTTGGCTTTTATGGTAGTAGGCTTTATTTTCCTAGAATACAGACAACATTGGTTGGAGAAATTTGCTCAAATAATAAACTGAACAGTAAATTTATGTCTGTCAAGAAAAAGGAGTCAAGTTTAAGTCCTGGGAGTTATGTAAAAGCTATAGCAGGCAGTTTGCATCTGCCCATATGTCACTGTTAGAATTTCATTTCATTTTTGCTACAAATTCAGAACTACCAACATCTGTAATTCTTTCTAGAGGGATTATTTTGGCTATAACAGTTTGTTCTTCTATGTGCAAAGTGAAATGGAAATGTGAGGGTAGTGTCACTCTCTAGGAGGAGACTTTGACTAGTGTTTCACAAGAGTTGATGAATAAACTGCTTATTTGCCCTCTACATGAGATGACTCTGAACAAGAATCTGCATACTTTACCAATGCCTGATAAGAGGCTAAAGTTTGTAATGTGTTGTAATTTGCTTGATAACACATTCAGTTTTAGCTTCATCTAGCTTTTGTGTCCTTTCCAAATAATGCCAATATTTTCTGGAATTTGTTTGGTCTATGCTACTCATATTCAGGTTTTGTTTTATTTTTACATCTCTTTCTGAACAACTCAAACTAGAATCAAAGTACTCTCTAATCATGTTTTAATGGCTCTTGAGTTCATGCCACTGGGGAATACTGTAATCTAGAACTTTTGAAGGAAGTGCTTGTTACCTGAATCTAGAATGTATCCTGAAAAAATGGCCCTGCATTTCTATCCCAATATAGTGATAATCTGTGTGTAATGATGTTCATATATATATATAGTACAGCCATATCAAGGTGTGAAGTCCTCTTGAATGATTTTACAAATGGGGAAATTCAAATTACTTGGAGAGCTGGTATGCATTTTCTTTCTAGAACCCTGAGAGGAGTTAACAGAAATGAACTCAAACTTAAACTGCCATGAACTAGAATTCAAACTTCAAACACATGATTACATTCCTAAAACAGCTTCAGACAAATGACTTATAGCTACTTTTAATAAGGCTAACAGTGGAGAGTAAGAAGTCCACTTTGTGGACTTCTTACACCTGTAGATAGCACAGTATTGAGAGATTCATCAAGCTTTTGTTTTTCACACTAGACTTGTCAAGTACAATATATACTCTCATATTCATTACACTGTGAGGGGACAGAACTTAGCCTGAGTTATTCCTCAAAACACTTGAAGAGAGCTCATGAATCTCCGTATGCATGCATAATGGAAAAAAAGAAAGATAATGGAGACTAGAAACTTCCCACTACCATCAGAAGAACTCTGTGGATGGAGGTGGCATATCAGCATGAATGTAGGAGATGATTTGGCTCCTACTAAATTTCTACATCCACACGCACACTTCTGGCTCAAAATTCTTGTGAAATCAAAACACTTACTGCTAATAAACTTATCTTTTATTCCTCTGAAAATTTATATTTAACTTCTGTTATTTATATCAAAATTATGTGCATATGTTTATTCAAAGTTTCCTAATTGGTAGTCAACCCCTATCTGAAGTAATTTTTAACTACTTACATTAGATACGTGAGCGTGAGCACATACTACGTGTCAGTCACTGATTTATGCATGAGATAGATACCAGGGAAAGTAGCCAAAAACCCTCAATTTACAGAACTTACATTCCAGTGGTAAAGACATTAGCAAATGCTTGCTACTAAAGAAATTGTCAGGAGAAAAAGGACACAAAGTGACCAGTATTTAAGTGACAGAAAACTTGCTCTAAGTCTTTTGAGTGACAACTTTCCTGAGAAATAAGATCCGTCTAAATGTCATTCAAAATTAACATAGCAATTACTTTAAGTATCTGCATGAATTACTAGGATATGCAGATCATGACCTAGCTGGCCAAGATGAATTTGACTCTCTGCCATGTTCTCCTTAAGCTCTGTATCCTACTAATTGAACTAATTCTAGTTCCTGAATTTCTTTTATATGCCTCTCTACCTTGTAACTGATTTTGCTTCTGTTTAGATGTGGCATTGAACTTTCAAGAACCTAAAGAAACTACTAATTTAACTTAATTACATATCAATTGCAACCCCAGATACATAATTCTTTACAGATTTATGAGGGAAATTTATAAAAATACAAGTTCTAACTCAATGGGTATAGGATCTTTGATCTAGGTCTTTTAATTTCTAGCAAGATCCCAAGTGATGTTGGTATCTGGATGCTACTGCAGTGTTGGACTAACCCTACAGTAGGAAATTTTAAAAGGGTAACTGTTCTTGTTTGGATCTAAGCTCTCTGGTGGACTCCATAGCTACATCTATGTTTATTTATAAATGGTTTGAGCCACATGCTGCTATCCTTTCAGATAACCTGATACCGAATTCCCAAACTCTTTGGACTTCTCTATTTTCTCTGCAAGACTTCTAGGAGTACTGTAGGTTATAATTGGAAATACATAAAATATAGTAGAGAAATGGTTTCTTTGGAAGGTGACTGGTCAGAGTTGTAAATTAAACAGTAAAATGTTTCTGACATTTAACTTGTGAAGTATAGCAATATATTAAAGAAACAGACTTATATACCCAATACCATAATTAAATTGTAACTCATAAAAAAGAATCAACTCCCCACTGAAACAGAACATTTGCAGTTAAAAAGCTACTTATCATTTCTATAGCTGTATAATATTGAATGTGCTATTTGATCTTTAAACAATTTCATTTTAAAATATTCACAAAAGAGTGGTAATTAAATTACATGGGTGCCATGGTAACCGGTACATTAAATATGCTTAGACCCCATGCTCTAGCAATTTGGTAGGAAAAAGGGTGTTCTTACACTGTGGCAATTACAAACTGCAGGTGTTTAGGTCAACTTCCACCAGCCTGCCAGAACAGGGCAAGCATGTCTGAAAGAAACCGTGACAGGGATGTCAGGCGTTGCTGAGGGAAAGAGGATTCCCACCACAGAGTAGAAAGAACACTAATACTCAAGAGTTTCTTTTCTAGTTGAGGGTCTGCTTCTGCCTAGCTGTGTGCTCTTTGGTAAATGACTTAATTTCTTTGATTTGCAAACCCTTTATATATAAAATGAGAAGTTCTAACTGAATGTTCTAACCTTCAACTTATTCCATTCCAATCCCATGAAACCTTTGTGACTCAATAAGCCTAACTGCCGTAGACACTCTACAGCACATCATTTATGTATTAATTTCCTAGTGCTGCATGACAAAGAATCCATATTGATTGTTGTAAAACGAGTAAAAATTCGCTTATTCTCTTATTTTTATTCCTTCATCTCTTTAGAGGTAAAAAGTCCAAAAACAAGCTGTTGGCATGTTGATAATATATTCTTGACTCTTTTGGCTCCTGGATGCCCCGTGAATTACTTAGCCTACAGCAATAAAAGTTCACTCTGCCTCTGTCTTCTCATATTCATTTCCCCTTTGGGTCTTTTCTCTCTTTTTAATTTATTGAAGTAACATTAGATTATAATCCTGTATGTGGTCAGATCTACTCAGGTACATACCATTATGCCACACTCCGCAAAAACATACCCTCAGTCTTCCAATACAGTCCTCTGAGTACCCTCCCATATTTGCTTTCTTCTCTTTCCCTTCCTGCCTGATCTTGTCTTTTTATGAGAACACCAGTCAATTGTAGTAAGGGCCCATGCTATTCCAGTTTGATATCATCTTAACTAATTACATCTTCAATAACTATTAGCAAATAAATTCATTTTGAGATGGTGGAGATAAATCCTCAACATAAATTCTGGGGTGGGGGTAGGTACTATTTAAACAATAAAAATTACTTTTTGTAAACTAAATTATACTGTCTATTTATTCCCAGTTGCAATCTGATTATAAACTTCAGTGCTAGATCATTTCCCATGAACTCACTTAACTTCTAATGCACTGTCTCTGAGGAGGGGAGGTATATTCAGTGATTATACTACAATTCTAAGACTACAGTGCTATAAATTGTTAATGCAGTTACATACTGGGGGCAAAGGATTACAGAATTCATCAGTGTTTTTGGAGAACACTGTCACACATCTGTGACAAAGTTCACAGCAATATCTCAACCCATCTAGCCACACCATAGTTGAGGTGTATAGTCCTTGCATTGTAGTTCATTCTCATGTCCTGTATCTGCCACAGGATCTTATCTCTGCTTTATGTTCTTATAGATGTATAGACTGTTCAGTCATGCCTAAAAGTGATTTAAAAGGAAGTTAATGCCCTGCAAGAATGGCATTTATGACTCAAAGGATAATTGTCTATCTTCTGATGAGACAATCAGCTAAGCATCTTATAAATACACCACCCATTGTTTTTGCTCTGTTTTCTGTATTACTTTTTTACCCTGCTTTGCCATATCCTTCTCTTCTATTTACTGGGGATCTCTTTTAAAACAAGAGTCCATCTGCGATATTGGGGTTTGCTTGAGGGCAATACAAACAAAGGCAGTAGACCAAGTAACATGGATAAGGCCCATGAGTTGTGAAAGAGCAATCCACCAAGAAAGCTAAGAGATAATATGGCCTGTTGAAGGAATGGCAATACAGAGGAGAGATGAGACATTAGTTCATGCCTACTGTATTGGTAGTTCTCAATCTATTCTTCATTTAATAGAAAAATATGCAAGCTTCTACCAGATGGGTGCCTGTTATTCTGTGCTTGAAAACGGTAATTCCAAGGAGACAAAAGAGGTGGGATGTCCATTTCCAATACTCTTTGCAAGAGTACAGTTATAGAGCAATGAGGGTCCAAATTAAGGTAATGAAGCAGAGAGAGAAGCGGGAAGACAGAGCAAGGTTATATAAAGCTATTTGAGACTGGACAGAATTTATTGATTTCATAGTTGCAAAAGGTGGGAAGAAAAAGCCAGGAGTGAGTCTTAGGTTTTGATTGAACTAGACTGTTAGGATTTAGAAAGGGAGGAAATGTTAACATGGTTGGCAAATTTCATTAGATAAAGTTTATTTCAGTGTTTCTTAAATTTTAATGTGTCTCTGAATCACCTGGGGATCTTGTTAGACTGTAGATTCAGATTCAACAATTGTAGACTGGGACCTGTACTTCAAACAAATCTCCAGAGATATCAATGTTGTATGTATTCTACATGCTCTTAATAGAAAACCCTACCTGTGAGATTCTAACCCAGTCTAACCCTAAGCACTTTCTGAAAACCCTTTATTCCTTTTAATTATATTTTCTTCCAGTTCTTTTCTAATTGGGTATATGATTTACTATTTATAAAGGAAGTCTCAAATGTCACCGGTCCTTCTTCATGCACCTTTTCAAGAGCAGATATCTATTTTTACTGCCAATATTACAATCACACTTATCCTGGTGACCATATAATAAACTTTTATTACCTCTGATGATTCTATATTTAGTAATTCTGTTTTAGTAAATCCAGTTGGGGTACTTTTATATTCACTTTCCAATGTGGTGTTCTTCCCACTAATTATGAACTTTCTGTTAATCTCTCAGACTTTTAATACATGCTGAATATTAATGCATTAGCATAAACTCTATTCTATGGTCTTTCAAACTATTTAACATATGTTTTACCTCAACTTTTCCACTTCTGATTCACAGAGAAAAATCACAACATATATGACTTTTAAACCTATTAAGGCATATCTGTCTAGTTGAGCAGACAACTCTTCTGGTCTTAAAATCTTACATAAAGTGTTTAAAAAGTACACCTCTAAGTATGTATGGTTAGCATTCATCAACATGCATACATATACTTCTTCTCAATTAAATAGAAAACAAAAACAAACATCTTTTGCCTTAGTGTATGAACTGTGTTCTTCACATTTCTTTCTATAATCATCAATCAGGGGTATGGATGGTGAATTTTATATCTTCCAAGAAATAAAAACTAGCTGAGGAATTAAAAACAGCTCATGTTAATATAATCCCCATTTTTAGGTTCCTTTGCACCCCCATCTAAGAATATTGGAAAATATTCCCCAAAGTGTAGTGCAGTGGTTCTCTACTGAGAGTAGTGTCTGTTATCTGTTATTCAGGGAATGTATGAAAATATATGTGGGAAAGGTTTGATTGCTATCATAACCGAATTTGGATATTATTCACGATAGATTCCAAGGATGTTAAATAATCAGCATTATATTTGGTAGTCTCACCCATAATACCATCTGTTCTTCATTAGAAAATACAGTTGGAGTGATTGTGTATTATATGAATTTGGAAAACAGTACTGTATCAATAAATTATAAATTTATGGAAAGAATGTAAAATAATGAACATAACTGTTCAAAACAAAAATGAAAATATAAGTCCTAGCAGACTTACACTCTGTGGTTGCAAAGGCAATACCATATTGGCTGCTAAGAAAATTCCAGACAAATTTTTCAAAATATATCTTATATAATGTAAACTACACATTTACACATTGTGGGAGTTTTTCAAGTCATATGTTTTACATCTCTTCTGCTTACATTAATAGACTGCATTAATAAGGCTGATAAATTCTCTCTGTGATATATAAAATATTTTTTACTTAGGCCAATTCCTGTATAATTTTACATGTTAGAAAATGGAGGCAGAGAATTAAAATGGGATACTGAACTGGCCATAAGTGTTTGTTATTTGGATAATTTAACTGGTGGTGCTGATATTCAGATACCAAGAATTATTGAGAAAATATATATTTGAACAACAGCCTCATGATGCCCCCATTCCCATTTTTCTGGTTTAATAGATTCGATTTTGTTTGTTTTGTTTTTACATGGGGCTTGAATTAGGACAATTTTGCAGATAGTTCATCAAGTTTTTATTCCAAGAATGGGATGGAGATATTCAAGTATCAACATAACATTTAAAAAAATAAAATCCAAGCAAGTCAAGCAAATTTTCTCTAAGTTGACCTAAGGGCTCATAACTTTAATGAGGACAGTGGTGACAGAGTATTCAAGTTCATTTCATTTTCTCAATAATCTTTTTACCATTTACATAGAATGTAGGAAGAAGTAGAGATGTAAAAAGGAGGTAGCTGCAAATGGAGTAATGGGTTATAATAGAAGAAACACTGGGTGTAAGTGAAATTTAAATATTTAAATTGAAATGCTGGCTCTTTTTCTTCTAGACTTGATGATTATGCAAGTAATTTACTATTTCTCAATATGGGTCTCCTTAGCAGCAAGTAGAAAAAATAGTGCTTTATATAATGAGTCATATGATTTTTTAAAATACTAATTCGAGTAAACTGGATGGGAGCAGCAAAGAGTTCACATTCTGCATATAGGCACTCATGATTGTAGATTCAGAATAACATTTTTCTAAAGTGTATATAAAGATTGAGATTTGTTGTTTTTAACTGTATGTTGTCACATGTTGGGGTATTCTATTGATTGCTGTTAAATTTTAAGGTGGCTAATTAATTACAGTAAGAATATGAGTAATCTTTAGGGCAAATGCTGCATTCGTGTTGTCTTCCCAAACATTAATATTCAGAGGTGACAAAAAACATTCTTTACAGTGGCATGATGTCAGTCATGCTAAAAGTGTATCAGTGAAGTGTGGTTCTTGGGCAGAAGTTCCAGCAAAATCTGATTGTGTAACATCAAGCATGAAAGTCACAGGACTAGTTGGAAATAGACAGAAGATAGTGCTTGATCAGGATGTAATGTAAATATATTTCCTGGGCCTCCCTTCCTTCCACCAACATTTTTGAATAAAGAAGATAGCAAGAGTATTTAAAGCTTAGGGATTGATATGAATGGGTCATCTATGTATATATCTGAGATTGGAAGCTTCTATTATTTTCCTCTCAAATATTACCACTTATATCTTCTTTTCCTGTTAAACAAGAAAAGATTAACCAATTCGGTATAGTCAATGTAGATTACAGGTTTTGCTTTTAGGTGATGAATAGCTGGGGTTGAAAATATAGAAAACAATTACTTATGTGGCATTTCATGTAGCAGAGTATAAATTCTAATACTTTATTTTCTGTGATGAAATTAGGACTCAATTTTTTTCTACTTTATACATTACAAAACTCCATCTCAGACTTTTTAATGAATATGTCAATAGCCTTAGATATTTGTGGCCCTTCTCTTTTCAGGTTTTCATATATGGTGCTTTCTCTATATGGCATTTGCCTTTGTTCTCTGAATCCCTATGTATGTCTCTTTGTGCATATTCACTGCCCTCTTAGGCTTCAGATTTATGTATAAACATCATTTTGTCAGATCATTTTTTCCTACATACCTGTACAGTTTTAAATATCCCACCTTTACACATTCACATAATGCTTTCCCTTTCATCTGGAATTATGCCACCATATTAACATTGTTATTTGAATATGCAGTCTCCTTTCAATTATAAGCTCCATGAGTTTAGTAATTCTGTGTCTCATAATCTGTTGTAGCCCAAGGTTCATATTGTGTTCAGAACATAATGGATATTCAAAGAGTATCTGCTTCATAAAAAAAGAACTTAAAATAATGTAATATTAGATTTAATAGAATTGTCATCATGAGACTCATATTGCTAAAGTATACTAGTATTGATGCTTTATTGAAAGGCATTAAAATAATTAAATGTAGTCTCATATGATATGATCTAGGAAAAAAACACTTTGTCATATTATCTTTTTTAAAAATCTGACATACCAAGAAAAATAGGGGAAAGAAACCAGTGATGACTTTTTAAATGAAGATACTAAACTTCATGATACTTATTTTGGGAGATGTTATGGCTGTAGGGAGGGAGAGAGATAATATGAAATGAAACAAGAAATATTTTAGAAAGTAAATATTTTGACCACCAAATTCTTCGATTCTTCATTTCTTTTATAGTTCAATTTTCTCTTTTGACAAGTAATTAATATTTAACTGATCATGAATCTGTTACTAAAATATTCTAATAGACATATTTAAACACAGGCAGGTTTTAAGAACAAATCTTGCCAACTTTAGACTGTACACCTTCTCCACTTTTACCTTAAACTCAGCTCTCCTTTGAAATAAGTTAATAAACTTTAATCTTCTTTAAGTATAATCTTTAAGTATAATCTTTAATCTTCTTTAAGTGGGTCTTTTTTTTTTTGGTTGTATCTAAACCTAATAGTAGACTAATTAATTGTAAAATGCAGACCAGAGCATTCCTAAAAGAGCACAGTTGAATAGTGCATAGTAATACAGGGAACATTGATTCATTTTTCTAGAACATATTGTGTCTTGGAAACTTTAGCTGGTGACAAGGCTACAAAGGTAGCTATGGGTCAGGATGTGCCTTTCAAGCCATGCTAAACAGTTTAGACTCTGAAAAGACATCTCTGTCATAAGTAGACATGAATGAACATGCAATTAAAATTAGAGTTTCATCTCATATAATGGTAAAGGATTTTGGTGTGGTGGGAGAAACAGCTCTGATGCTGACATATGGATCTCTTACATCATTCAGCCCAAAGGAGGATGCCTTTATTCTTTCTTGAAGTGCAGGCATGTTGCAATTGTGCTTTCCTGCTAGAATCTGACATGAGAGTTAATTGTTATTTATATTTTATAGCAGTCTAAAAATCAATCTTCTCCCACTGCTCTGCTCTTGAGTGGCTGCAGAGAATATGGCACACAGAAAAAGTCTAATTTAGGAAAGACACCTGTCAGTGTATAGAGCACCTTGCCCTAAGGATATCACCAACTCCAGAGATTTAGTCTCCTGATGTGATATGTCTAACTTGTCTCATTCACTGACTATGTTGACATGTAATGCATGACAGAAGAATAGAAAGCAAAGGAAGTTGCAGAAATTTTTATGACTTATTGACAGTATATTCAGTACTGAACAAAACCAGGAAGAAAGGTCTTTTCAACTGGGACTGAGAATTGGAACTATCTTAAAAGGAAAGGAATGTTTGGACCACTGTGCTCTTCTTGAAAATGATGATCCAAAGTTGTGCATAAACTTTCCTTATTGAGAAAAGAAATACTCTGGAGGGAACTTTGCATCAAGGGAGAATGGTCCTTCATATGAGAGGAACATGCCAGGGGTCCTGGTCATGATAATACAGCTTTCTTTTCTTCATTTACCATGTATCCTTAGGAAGTGGTTGTAATTAATATTAAGGTGGTTTGTAGACAGTATGAGGTAATAAAATACAGTTTTAGCAAGTCTTAAAGAATGTAGTAGAAAAAAAAAAGCCAACTCCCTGAGAAGATAAGACTCCTCACAAGATAATGGTTCCTCCTGACTAAATATTTATTTCAGTAATAGTTGCTATGCTGACTTTCCTACTTTCTATTACACTTAACCCCCAAATAAGAGTATAGTTTCAGTGCTTGGCCACTACTTCCAGACTACTGTGGAAAGCAAAGGAGGGGCAAGCAAATCATCTTTGTTTCTTCCTGTGTTACAGAATCACTGAAGCTTTTATACTACATAATTTAGGGAATTTTTAATTTCTCTACTTATGACCTTAAATCTACCCATGAATTCCCTATTAAATATGACCTTTGAATATATCTGATTTTCTTCTTTTTAATATTTTTTTATTTTCTAATTTTCACACATTGGTCATATTTGTACAGCTATTGTTCCTCTTGGGTATGATACTCCCCTATATTGCACCCCCATACTACCATTCTGCTTTTTCTTTCCCCCTTCTTTTGAATTGGTTTGTGACTTTGAGCTTTTCCTATGTCAACATTCAAGTGTAATTTAGTGGACTACCTTAAATATGGCTGTTACTAGTGACTTCTGGAATTACATCTGGTTGTCATTTGAAAACTTCATCTGTCAACCCAAGATAAAAATCAGCCATTATTAATAGATCACAGGATTAGGTAACACTAGATATGTGCACTCTTCATTCATAAGTCACACAACAATCATCTCAAAAGTCCAGAAACAGCACCAGTTAATAATGACTAATGAAGCCAGGCATGGTGGTGTGCACCTGTAGTCCAAGTGCTAGGAGGCAAGAGGCCTGGGGTCACTTGAGTTTGCAGGTTCAAGACTACTCCAGACAACACAGTGAGACTTGGTCTTGAAAAAAGCAACCAGGTACAGTGGCACACACCTGTAATCCTAGCTACCTGGGAGGTTGAGACTGGGGATCACTTGAGTCTGTGGGATCTGGACTACCCCAGGCAATGTAGTGAGATCTAGCCTTAAAAATAAATAAATAAATAAATAAATAAATAAATAAATAAATAAACAAACAAATAAATAAATAAATAAATAAATAAATAAATAAATGAAAGTAAATAAATAAATAAATAAATAAATAAGAAAGAAAGAAAGAAATACTAATGATAGAGTCATTCATGCAACAGAGAGCTGAGGGAGTCTAAGAAACATAACTAGAGCTACAGATAGTGCACATGTCATAAATAAGGGAAGATCTAGAAAATAAGAAATCTAGAAAAAAAAAAGAACTCAAGATAAGTTGAGGTATAAACAGAAGCTATTATATTAGAAAGTAATGTCCTTTGTCAAGAGCAAAATGAACTCTAAAAAGCTATAAACAGAAAGGCATGGACCTTAAAAAAGTCAAGCTCCAACATTATCAGAAAGACTCTGATACAGATTTCAGTTGACTAAAACTAAAGTCAGAACCTGCAGACAAGGGTAGTTAAGCTCTACTAGGCAGACAGTAAACTTAAGACTAGGACTGAACAGAAAAGTATGAATTTAAAGGTCAAGTCAAGTTTGGAGAAAAAGACTTAGAGTCTTCTTTTTGATGAGATCCTTTATTCTTAAGTATCATTAACTACTAGTGTTATTCAGGCATAAAAAAATCAGTTAGTCAAGAAGCAGGTACTGAAATGTAGGTGGTAGCTGAATGGAGGAGTATGCTTGGAGCAACATTAATAGGAAGATATTTGTGCCAGCACATATTTCATTTAGGGATACCCCTCAAAAATTATTATAAAAGATTTTTTGTGATATATCTGAATAGAGAAGAGTAAGAGCATGATGAGAATTAATGAAGTTTTGAGTTAAGACATGCTAAATGCGTGCATGACACTTTAGAACCAAATTGAATTAGATTGAAATGATGGAACATATAAGAGAAAATCACAGCATGGTTTTTGCATTTGAAAATGACTCAGAATATTACCTGAAAAAAGAGGGAAAAGAACATGTCCTCTTTTGTGTTGGATGTAGAAGAGGGCAGTTGAAGTCGAATAATGACTCAACCATTTATGTTACAACTTCATGTAATTGTCAGGAAGAAAATATATCCATCATGTCTGGTTCATGGTTAGTAGAACAGCATGGGTTTATAAAACAAAAGAAAAGAAAAAAACTTTCATTTGTTGCCTTTGGTTGACATAAGGGAATGAATTTTTCTTTATTGACCTTCAAGAGATGGAGCTCAAAATTCTACCAACCTAGGAAAACATTGCTCTGTTGGCAGGATATTCTGATAATACTAATACTAATAATAAATATAAATAATAATGATAAACAGTACTTGCAGAGAGAGAAGTAACTTCCTTTCTTATCATTACCAGAATAGCATTTGATTATAGTTGTGTAATTTGAATAAAATTAGGAAAGGACACACTGTCCACATAAATGCTATCAAAGAAGAATTTCAGATAAATTACTTAGATCATTTGAGAGTTCACTGCTTTAAATATATTTAACTGTCCCCAAAAGTATTAGAGGTACATTAGGACTAATTTTAGTTTTAAAAGCAATGGATTTGAATCTGGTATTTTCTATCTAGTAATAGATCATATTCATTATATTAATTAGCTGATTCTAAAGATCTGATTTCCTCATCTAGAAAATAAGTAGTGTCATCATATACACTCAGTATCATTTAAAAATTAAAATATATACAATCATACTGTAAATACTTTGAGGCAGGAACTTACTACTATCCCCATTTTTAAGATGTGAAAATTAAGAGAACAAGAAAAGAGCAGTGATGGCTACAAAGTTATTATGGTAAAGCTGGAAAGGACCCGAAAGGATAGATACCCCTGGAATGCAAAATTCTTTTCCTTTGCTAAGTAATGCAATGCTTTTGAAGCAGGGGAAATTATATCTTCCTTACTTATTTTATAGCAAATCGGTGTCTCATATTTTCTGTAATCTCCCATATTCGTAAAAACATATTTTACAAAGTTAAAAGAGTGACTGAATAAGGACTAGCTTAAAATAAAAGATGCCCAATAAATTAGTCTACTAATACAACTCATCTGCTCAAAAAGTCTGCTATTTTTTAATATAACATTTCTTTAAGGGAACCATTAGCAAGATGGTAAAATAGGAAGTACCCCATTCAATAACTGTAGAAACAATAATTTGGCCATCATCCACAGACAGAAGGGTCTTTGTGGGAACTTTGAGATGCAGGTAGAAAGATTCAAAACCTCAGTAGAGCCTAAGATCATCAATGTCCATTTTGAGAGAACAGGTCCATGTGTGTGTGTGGAAGGCTTACCACCTGTGATCCCTAGGACAAAATATGGAGACATCCATGGGACACCTATAGAGTGGCCTATAGTCCCTCCTTTGACCTGTTCCTGTCACTGACATTTACTAAGGGACACCAGGACAGGAATCAGTTCCAGTTGTATCTCTCAGGAATGGGATTGCTAATACCACAAGAGCAGTGAGACATTTGAGGTTTTAATATTGACATCAGACACAGAACAAGGATCTCCCTTTTACCCCTCCCATTCAGCATCATACCGGATGTTCCAGTGGATACAGCATAACGAAAATAATACAATTGTAACACAGAAAGTGGAAAACACTGTTTGCAGATGAATGATCCTCTATCTAGAAACTCCCCAAAATTGATCAAAAAAGCCTGCCTGGAAAATCCATAAGCAATTATAGCAGGATACAAGATTAATATACAAATGCTAATCACTCGCATGCATAGCAACAATGAATAAATATAATTTAATAACTGAAAATTAATACTGATAAAAGAAGTGGGTATAGGTCCGCTGTGTCTTTTGTTAGCCAGGAGTGCTTTGGCTATCCATGGTCTTTTATTGTTCCATGTGAATTTCAGTAATCTCTTTAAAGAATGACATTGGAATTTTTATTGGGATCACATTGAATCTAGATATTTCTTTTGGTAGTATTTCATTCCCAGACTTCAAAGTATATTACAAAACCACAATAATTAAAACAGCATGGTATTGGAATAAAAACAGACATACAGAACAATGGACTAGAATTGAATGCCCAGAAATAAAGTCACACATGTATAATCAACTGATTTTCGATAAAGGGGATAAAACCATATAGTGGAACAGGACAATCTCTTCAATAAATGGTACTGGAAGAACTGGCTTGCTGCAGGAAAAAAAAAATTAATCTTGACCACTGCCGTACAACATGTACAAAATACAACACAAAACGGATAAAAGACTTGAATAAGAACTCAAACCATAAAGTACATAAAAGAAAATATGGGCAAAACACTCCAAGGTTTACACTTCAAAAACCTCTTTCAGAACACATCTACAGATGCTTAAAAAAAAAAGGCAAACATAAACAGCTTTGACTACAGCACACACAAGCTTCTGCACAGCAAAAGAGACAATAGACAAAACAAAATAAAAGCCAACTGAATGGAAAAATATCTTTGCCCCACACACAAGTGATAAGGGCCTGATAACAAAGATACACAAAGAACTCACACAACTTAACAAGAAGAAGACAAAAAAAAAAAAAAAAAAAAAAAAAAAAGAAAAAAAAAAAAAAAAAAAAAAAAAAAAAAAAAAAAAAAAAAAAAAAAAAAAAACAGTCAAAAAATGGGGAGAAGAACATAAAAGACACTTCTCCAAAAAAGAAATACAAATGGCCAATAGGCATATGAAAAAATGTTCAACACCATTAATAATCAGGGAAATAAAAATCAAAACCACACTAAGATACCGGTTACACCAGTAAGAATGTCCCGTATCCAAAAAATGGGCAACAGCAAGTGCTGGCGAGGATGTAGAGAAAGAGGAATATTTCTACACTGCTAATGGGAATGCAAACTGGTTCAGCCACTAGGGAAAGCTTGTGGAGAACTCTAAACTACTGAAAATGAATCAAATGGGAATTTGAGTCAGAAATCCCACAGCTAGGAATCTACCCAAAGGTTACTGAAACTCTAATCCAAAAAGACACCTGCACCCGGATGTTTATTGCAGTGGTATCTACAATAGCCAGCATATGGAAGCAACCCACATGCCCCAAAATAGATGAATGATACAGAAAGCTGTATGCTGGGATACTATTCATCAATCAAAAAAGACAAATATGTAATTCATGGTAACATGGATGGAGCTAGAAAGAATCATGCTAGCAGAAATAAGCAGAAAGAAAAAGAGAAACACTGGATGGTTTCACTTATATGAGTATGAGGGATAAAGAAAAATAATCTAACAGACAAAGAAAATCTAAAACTAATTTTTAGCAAAATTGAAGCATATTGCATGAGAGGGCGTCTTTGGGGAGGGAGGGGCACAGAAGACTGGGATGATGGTTCAAGGATAATAAGGTGATGGGAGAATCCCGGGGCAGGTGACACTGTAAAATAAAGTAAATGATATAATAAGTAATTTTTAAAAATCTCATCAAAAAAAGTGGGCAAAGCAAAGTGGCAGGAGAATGAAGATAGTGGGCTTATTTCTTAGATATATTCAGCTAGATTGCAGAATGAAAAAGCTTAACAATTTCCTGAGAGAGAAATTGTCAATTACAGCATTTACTAGCAGTGACATATGGAAGAGTGGGGGCACTATGAAAACCAGACAGAGCCAAATAGGTAGCCTGCCCCAGTAGATTGGGTGAGTTCCAGTGTCTCAGCTGGTACTATAAGAAGCAGATGAAACTGGCAAGTATATAGTATGCTTAGCAGAGTAGAAGAGCTGCTTCATAGTATCTCAAGGTAGACCTCCACAGAAATTAACTTGGTATCCATAGCTCAATGAAGAAGCCAGAGGATGGATCTGCCAGAGCAGAACCCCACATTTTGGACTTAGTGAGTCCCTAAAGACATAAACAGACACTTCTCCAAAGAAGACATACCAGGGAGCAACCAGTACAGGAAAAAAAAAATGCTCATCATCACTTATCAGGAGAAATACAAATCAAAACAACAATGAGATACCATTCTTACCATCTGTGAGAATGATCATATCAAAAAGACCTAAAATGGTAAGTGTTTGCAAGGATGTGGAGGAAAAGAAACTCTTTTACACAGTTGGGGATGGAGACTAGTTCAGCTGTTATGTAAAACAGTATGAAAGTTTCTTCAAAGACTAAAAATGGATCTACCATGTGACCAAGAAATTCCACTCCTAGGCATCTATCTGAAGATGACAAAATGCTAATTCAAAATAAATTTGTACTCACATATTCGTCACAGCACTACTTACAACAGCCAAATGATAGCAACTATGTAGGTGCCCCCAGACAGATAAATGGATAGGAACACACCCCTACACACACACACACACACACACACACACACACACACACACACAAATGCACACACACAATGCAATGCTAATCAGCTATTGAAAAAGCTAAAACTTGACATGACATGGATGGATGGAGTTGAAAGGATTATTTTAAACTATGCAAAAAATCAGAAGGAGGACCTGATGGTATCACTTACATTGAGTAATAAAGAGAAAAAAGTTTCAGATAAAATTAATAACAAACTCTAAAGGTCTCATGGTAGACCTGAGATTACCAGAGGGAGAAGGGAATGAACAAGAACAAAGTGGGAAGAAAGCACAAGGGACTGTGGTAGGGCACTAGGGCTTTGCTTGGGTTAGATGTGGTATAGTGACATCCGAAGGGACTTTCTATACCTCTAAAACACAATAATGTAAATCGATGTATATAAAATAGGAAAAAAGAGATCATCTCTCTTTCTCTTTTCTTCTGGTTAATGATTTATGTGGTGGGATAAAATATTTAAGATAAAAATGCTACTTCTTAGATCTAGCCATAATCACACATCTGTATCTGAGACCTGAACAGAACTGGTGGGAGTCACTGGGCATCAATGTTAGAGAAATCATCCTTCAGCAGCTCAGACTTAGTTGACAAGAAATCAATGTCATTGTGTTAATTATCAGGGCTAGTATCAAAATATTCATACAGCAGAATGTACAAGAATATTTTAAAAATGTGTTTCTACTGACATAGAGAATATAATTCAGATTGGATATGTTTGGTTTTGTTTTATCTTGGAATGTAATAATAAAATGAAAACCTTAATTATGAAAAAAGTAAGCCTATGTGAAACTATAAAAATAATAAAAATGATGCAATTTAAAAATGGAAATATGGGCCGGGCATGGTGGTGCCTGCCTGTAAGCGGCAGCCTAGGAAGCTGCAGCAGGCACCAGCAATCACGGTTCGAGTCCCACTCAGGGCAACATAACGAGACCTAGTTCCAACAAAATATATGGGCGTGGTGGTGTGCACTTGTAGTCCCAGCTACCTGGGAAGCTGAGGCTGAGGATTGCTTGAGTCTGTGGTACTCCAGGCAACGTGAGCCTGCAGTTCCATGGACAAAAATAGCAAGACCTAGTATAAGTAAATAAATAAACAAACAAACAAACAAACAAACAAGGAAATATGGATGACGTCTATTTATCACATTAACAGCAGTGCCTTAAACAGAGACACTCCTAAATTTCAGTAGCTTAATGAAATGAAAAATGATTTCTCTTTCATATAAAAGTGAGTGCTACTGATTTAGTGAATGGTTCCTTACCAGTACATGACTCATGATTGATTCATGATTCCTGTTATCCCAGAGTCATGATTTCATTTACTGATACT